>JAOYRR010000520.1:0-170669 GCA_038994665.1 Podotricha telesiphe | reverse complement strand
TGCATATCGAACCAAACCACATAATATGAACAAAGCAAAAAGATTTAGTATCAGTAAATAAATCTTTCTAATCTGAACTGTGGGTAGCCTCGGAATAAAAAATGCGGCAATAGGATACCTTTGTTCTGTTTGAACTTCGGCTTCAGTCTAAGACCTAAGGCTTTGATTGGTGTAAGAGATAAGCGGGTAGTGGAAGAATTTTTATACGTAATAATTTTATTATCAATTTGTGGTTATCAAAAATGTTCATTCATCCGTCCAGGCCATCATGGCGCAGTGTGCCAGCGTTCGACTGTAAACGCGATTGGCCGTGGGCTCGATTCCCATTTGGGGGAATGATTATATTAAAATTATTTTCATTTCTTTTCTCTGGTAACACAAAGCATGGCATGGTTGAGTCCCGCAGTTGAACACGCAATGACTCGAATTCTCGAACTCTGGCGGAAACTGGGGTATAAAGTGTCTTGACACTAGGTTATTTCTGCCTACAAAAAACTAAGAAATATAACACTGCGAACAAAAATTTCTGTATTCTATTTTTATTATATAAGTGTATATTTATATATTAAGATATTATAATTCAATTATCTATATAAAATCAAACCCATTTTTTTATTGCAATGTAATAATAATATTAAGAAACTTCGACCTAAGCTTTCCCGCGTATTTAGGGTCGTCCCTCTGTGGGATTCGTCATTAACTCTCATTATTCTATAGAGCAAAATAACCACCAAATTATGCAAGGGTCATAAGGCCCATCCATGCAAACGATACTGCGTGAATAATTATTTAAGGTTGCGTGAGGACCCCGTGACGCTGTGGAGCAGAATTGAAATGTAAATACAAATTATTATTTTTATATTATTTTCATTTTCACTGTCTGGAGTGCAGCCTACAGTTTCGCCGCTCAACAGGCATCTTGATTCCGGATGGAAATTGGAGAACAGAGTGTATAGGCACTAAGTTCTCTACTGCAGAGAAAAGCGTAAACTTGAAAACAAATATAAAACTTAGACCCTCTACCAATGGGTAGGCATCGCAACAACGAAACGACCAACAGAATCCCGTCAGTAAATCTCGTAAAAAGGATTTGCTCCTTGTACCAACGCCAATTTACTACCGCAATACAGCTATATCGACGTTTTTTTCACACAAACTTATGAGGCATGTCTTTAAATCTAATTTTCAAATTATTATTTATTACACTATTCCATAGTGTATATCTCGTCCACGAGATACTGAAATATAACGTTAATTATAGTTTTCATCGAGCTATAGGGAAAGAGGTTGAGGGTTCAATTCCCTCTCGGTGTGTCATAATTAGATTATTTTCATTTCTCCACTTTGGTGATTATAAACTAGACGTAAACTAAGCGCGGCGTTGAATTTCGCCACGCAATGTCCCAAGACATTCAGATGCAAAGTGGAGAACGTAGTGTCTTTGCACTAGGTTCTCTCTCACTACTCTGTTATTTGGAATAAGCATGCAGCTTAAAAATAAACTGTTAATTATATTTATTAATTAAGCTCGCTTTGAGAATTTTTGTCCTATTACAAAATAAAATATTCTAATATTTATTTATGACATACTTAAATTCAAATTAAATTTTATTTTTGATATTGTTTTTTATATATATTTTGATATTAAGCACATATGCTTAATAATCAAGTATATACCTATTGGTATACACTTATATATATGGAATGAATACACATATATATGGAATGTATATATTGGTATAAAAATTGATGCACAATTTGTTCGTAGAACCCAATTTATAATGTAAGGGTTTCAAGAACTTTGACTTCCGGCTCGGATAGGAACGTATGGCTTGGATTGGTTGTGTGGCCTAAACACGCCCTCGGGCAAAGCGGGGGGCCCCCAAATCCCGTATACGTTGCTCTCGCCTTCAATAACACATTCAATGCTTATACTGCGCCGTATATACAAACTGTTTGAGAAATACATCGGTGTTTATTTTAGTTTCATTAAATGTAAAGGAATAATGTTTCTAGTTAATTATAATCATAAAAACACAATAATATCTCGTTCTTTATAAATATCTAGTGATTTTCGACCCCTTTACTCTAAGATTCATCTTCTTTTAATTCACTAAAAGAAATTTGATTATATCAATTTAACTAGTTTTTGATTCATATATGTGTATATATCTTATATATATATATATATATATATACATATATACATATGCTTCATAGAAAAATACAATAAAACAATTTCCCTAAAATCCCCATCTTCCAAAAAGTAAAGCCTTTAAGCCTATGCGACTTTACATTTTTACTTTCCAGTGCAGATTCAAACTTCTCGACTTCTCAACCTTTATACCATTATTTATATTTCCTCTTTCCATTAACTACCTGACCAACTGGTTTTGACATGAAAAATCATTTGTATCACAACCTTGCTGGCGACGCTGTACGGAAGTTCCATTTTTTTCTCGTTAGGTCAAAAGTATCGTAGACATTAATTTTAGTTTTTCTTTTGCGACAAACTTCTATAATTTAGTGTGTTTTTTCAATACGCATTAATAATAAATCTAAATATATTCTAAAGTTTTTGTTATAATCCGCTCTGTAATTCTTTGTACGTAGACTTTATTTGGTGATGTTTGACATATACATGTCAAAGAATGAAAATCTGAAATGAAATCTTGTAATGAAAATCTACTGTGAGTAATACATCAATATAAACAACTACGTACAATAAATAAAATAAAAATACATAGTGAAGATTTTAAGACATGAATATTTAATTTACTGAAAATTTAAAAATCTAGTTTTTACACTCTTACAACAAATATTATATGGTCCACATCTGATATACAAGGCTACGATGTTGTTTTCCAGAAACTAAAAGCAACCCTGAAAATACCTTTTGAGCTTTCAGCGCATCAATTCGGGTCTATTGAGAAGTAAGCTTTTCAAGTAAAGAAGTTACTTTTAGTGGTTAAAATAGGTTAAATTGTTGTTTTGAAATATTTTAAATATCGAAATTACCCCCTATGTCTGTCAATCTAACAATAGTGGCAAAGGTAAACTTAAATACCATAGAAGTGTAACTGAAGGTTTTGATGTTTTATTTTATTATTATTGTTATTTATTGGCACATCCGGTGATAGAAGCTACTTTTTGAATATTAAGACCAGCAAAACCAGCTAGTGGTTCGCCCTATGTTAAGTGGTTACCGGTACCCACGACCTTTACCAGCATCACCGGAACCATCAATGCGTTGCTGGTATTTAAGAAATTGATCCGTAACACTACAATAACTGAATAAACTGAATAAAAAATAACAGAACTATGAGGGAAGACGTCTGGTGAAAGTTGGTTCCATAGTTTGCATATCCATGAAAAAAATTGTCTGGTAAACCGGGTAGTTGAGCTGTGCCAGGCATCTAGGAGGTGAGTATATTAAACAAATGAGTTGAGAATATGGGATTATGGGATACGACCAAAGAGTTCCTCTGAACACTGTCCATTCACTCCATATAATCGGTAAAACACGCAGAGAGATCCGACATCTCTGCAATGTTCGAGGCGATCCAAATTCATAGAACCTTCTGGATCAGCCAAAAGACGAGCTGCCCTCTTTTGTATCCGTCAAATAGAAGAAGTTGGTACTCAGGCTTGACAACTGGTTGTTTAGAAAGCTAAAACTTAGCATAAACGCATTGCAGACTTGGAATGCTCTTATAGTATAGGGAAGCACTAAGAGATTTTCTGAAGGTCCTACGAGAATGAGAACAAAATTGGACATTTACGTTTATATGTTTATATTCGGCGCAAATGAAGAGGTAGGCGATAACAAGTTCTGGTTAAATCATAGGTATTGCCACATTTAGGAATAACGATAATGAAATAATAATACCGGTATTGTATAAATTTATTTAATTTTGCCATTGGTGAATACTAATGAAACTTATTAAGCGATACACATAATTTTTTACATTTTATTAAGTGTTACACACTTAGGAAATTGAAAAAGACATATTTATAAAACGTATAAAAAATTTAACGCAGCGGAATTTGAACCCGCGCCTCTTGAAAACCGTTCAACTGGAACATGAACGGTTTTCAAGAGACGTGGGTTCAAATCCAGCTGCGTTAAAATTTTTATACGTTTTCTAAATATGTCTTTTTCGATACATGTATTGTTTAAAATTATCGTGACTCAGATTTGTCATAGTATTTATATTGCGGTCATATCGACGTATTAATGGAAACCTGACGCTAAAATAAATGATAGATCGACCGATGCATTACCTGTACAAGGCGACCTTTCAAATGTATAGAGAGTGAATTACGATTTACCTGCCATTGCCATTCGATCATAAAACCTACAGTATAGACGCGCGTGTGTATTGAATTTAGATAGAATTTCTTTCTAACGGGGCTTAGTTGGTTGTAGGTTCACTTCTCAGTCGGGGGAATTATTATATTACACTTATGTTTATTTCTCCGCTCGGGTAAGATAAAGCCCAGCGTGAATGTTCGCTATTTTACACAAAATGTTTCGAATTCAGGCAGTTTGCCGCTAAACTGCTATGCAAGAAAAACATCAAGCTGCTTTTAAAGTGTATATTCATATTGTCAAGAAAAAGTAAAAAATACTAATTGGTAATGGAAGTCAATGCCACGGAATATCTAATAAAGAAAAAGGTGGAGCTTAAATTCCATACTTCCCCACATATGTTTGTATGTGTATGTTTTTTGTTTTTTTAGAGAAGTCACATGTTTGGTATTAAAGAAAGTAATGGCCGCAGATTTGAATTCGCACTTTTACGACTTGATCAACTTTTACAAGTCAAGTTTTAGAATTCGTTATTGTTTATATAATATTAAACAATTATGTAAATATCACATAGTACATATCGTATTTTTAAAATAAATTTTGTTAATTTTCTAAACTTTAAGCCTTATACAAATAATATGTATATATATTTTTTTTATAAGAAAGCTGTCAGATTTTCTCAACAGTATTTTTCACGCGCTCACCTGGAAAAACATTTCGAATAGCTATGTATCGAAATGATACTTCACTAAACCCCAAGGGGCGGTTAAGGATGGACGATGAACTCTCTATTTTATTACCCCTAGAAAATTCTAGTAAAGACAAGTAAATGTCAATTTCGATTAATCGTATTGAAATGTATAACAAATAAATTTTGTAAATATATTATTATACATCAAAAAAGTCAAGTCAAGTCAAATAATGTAAATTGTTTGACTTTGACTTAGATGTTTTTTATTATTATTATTATTATTTAGTCTGCCTGTTTATGAAAAACTTTACTTTTTTACTTCCAAAAGCAATAAGTTATATGTGACAGCTTCTAAAAATTGTCAATTTGTTTCTGAAAATAATTTTAATATATATATATATATATATTCCTATTATAATGATTTAATGGGTTCGATTCCAAATTGAAGGGGTAATCATAATTTAATTATTTTCATTTCTTTGCTCTGGTTACCGATACACAGGGTGGCGTTGAGCTTACTCCACACGCAGTGAACGTGTCATGAGACTAGTGTCATTCACTCGTTTCTGCTGAACTGTCTGAAAAAAGATTAAAAAAAGACAACTAATACAATACAAGATCCAGTTTCAGCCAAAAATATCGATTTCATCCCTTTAGTCGTCTATTTTTTTATTCTCATTGCCAATTCATTTTTCTTTTACTCTAAGTACTTAAATTAGTACTTCTTTAGTTTTTTTTTTAAAATGGAAGATATTATCTGGGGTCATCGTGGCGCAAGCAGATATCCCCTTTTCCATTCGAATATCTTAGAGAGAACTATGTTGATTTTTTTATGCCTTATCCTAACTTCAGCATTCGAATAAAATTGAAAACACACGTAGCATTCTCACACTTGTCTTACAAAGAACTGGTCAAAATTATATGTTAATACAAAAAAAACTGGGTTTAATAAGTACATTTTAATAGCAAACATCAAGTGCTAATCCTGTCAAATAAAACTGTGAGATGTTAAAACATAAGGACAGTGGAGTCGAGTCGAGTTGGAACATGAAAAAACTAGGAAAAGAGATTCATGAATATTTTTACTTTACACATTTCGTTATTCTGTGTTCTACATTTGAATATTATTTTACCTTTAAGAAGTAAAAAATATGAATTTAGTGTAAATATTTGAAATGTAGAACTGGAATAGGGACAAATAAATAATATCATTTGTAAAACGAGCAGTAAAGTTTGTTATATATTTATTTTAAAAGACAAAAATAAAGGTTTATGCAGGAAATTGTTACATATATTTATTTATATAAAAGGATAAAGAGGATTCGATCGTCATTTGATTGAGTACTTGTATTAAAAATATGCTTTACATTGGTTAGAAAATATATGTAAAATAGACAGGATAAAAAGAAAATAAAAGTAACCGGAAAAACGACGTGATATCACTTTTTTCTCATTCGAATTAAGCTTGCTTCATCATAATACAAAGCTTTTATTTAAAGAAATTGTTTTTTAATATAGAATAGCTATAGTTGAATTAGAAAGTAAATATATCAAAATATTTATTATTTAAATGCGTTTAGTCTATTTGTTAACCCCAATGTCCCTAGTTCAGAAAGCTTTAGTTACTCTACATTGTATGCTCCACTATAATTGATTGATTCATTTTTCTTTATAAATTTTATGTAAGTTGCTTTGAAAAATAAAATTTTGTATACCGTTGTGGGCTTTTTCAATCAACCAAGTGCACAGTGCTAAGACATTTCAATAAAAAAATCTCCGCCTAATGAATCGTGGTAAATCCATTCGCAATACTGCGATCGCTCAACTTGTCTTGTGATTGATCATACGTCAGCCTCGTTTTTTTCCTTATTATTGATGTGTTGTGACTTTTTAGATTAATGTATATCGGTTACATTTTATATGTGCCAGATTTTTCTTCTGATAAATGATTTTCCCAGTTGTTCTCGAGAATTGAGTACTACATAAAATTTCGTTTCGTCTGCATCATTTTGTTTCTTATTGAAAGTAATGGTATAATTCGACTCTACCTATTTTGTCAAGGCTGAATGCAAGGTCAAACATGAATGTATACAAAATTTATATATGTATATTTGTTAAATATTAAAAAATGTTACATTGAGTACCTCTATCATAACTGCTAACTAAGCTTTATTAAAACCATAAAATTATCTAAAAATGTAGTTACTGTCTAGGGTACTGTTGATTCATTGCAAGTTTGTATCTATGATATAACAACTGCAAGCTATAGCTTCCTGTAATAATAACAAACTTAAGTTAAATAAATATTACCATGTAATGTATCGTATATAGAATGCCAAGAAAACTGTTTTGTTCAAAAGAATAATACCAAGAAAAGATTAATGTACAAATATACTGAAAACTATACTATTTAGCTTAGGTTAAATTATGTGCCTTAATTTTAATACGAAAATACTTCACGCTTTTTCCGCTTAGTAGGGTAGTCAGAGAGAATCGAGTGTTAAAACACTTCGTTCTCCACGTTACAGAACAACACTTACATATATATAATTAGTAAGCTGCTATAATAACAGAGAGGATTGTACGAATATAGTGATGTCACAAATCGTTTTTCACATTCCGCTTATTTAGACGTTGCACGTCGGTTGGCGTATTTATATATCAGTAATTTATAATTTATATTATAGCCCTTTTAGTTAATAAATATAAAACTTTTGTATTACTCAATAGGTGATTGACGGACAATACCAGCCAAAATAACTGGACTAAGAAAGCTGTGGTTGGAGACGATTGCACAAATTTCCTACGGAAATACACGAAACACAAATCCATGAAAATCAAACTACGGACAATTACTAGTACCTTTAATGTTATCGAAATATTAAATCAGAGAGAATCTAGTATCAAGACACTTAGTTTTCCACTTTTTGCTCGAAATCGAGATGGTGTTGAATCGCGAAACTCAACTTCGCGCTCTTTCTTACCAAAGCGAAGGAATGAAAATAATTAAAAATAATAACTTACCGGAGCGCAATTCCGTACCGACTTCTGATCCCCAGTTCGAACTCACAACAAATCGTGTTTTCAGACAAACACTACCCCGTAATATACCTATAGTATACGGTATAAATATGGCGCGGATAATGCGGGCAACGAAATTGGCGAACTAAAAAATTAAAAAAGCAATCGTATGTACATATATTGGAGCTCGTAAATATTTGATGTTTGTTTTTTAATATATTCCATTTCTGTGCATAGTAAAAATTGAAACATCCTCTTGTTTTTAGCATATTTTTAATATATATTTCTCTATGTTTAATATATATTTTTTTGTCTTAAAATCATACAGTTTTAACCGGATTAATCGCGTATTTTATTGGTATTCGATAAAACATTTTGCAGGCCGCAGCAATTTGTATGGGCAAGTCAAATTCGTAGTCAAAATTAAGTCGAATATCAAATCGGCACGGGATTATAAAAGGGGCGAGAAATGTTTTCTGTACAATATTACATGTAATAACGAAAGTTTTCAAGAGGTATGCGTAAAAATATCTCGATCTCGAAATGCAAAGGTCACTCTAATATGTATAGTATAAACATACAAATAAAGCTAATTTGATATAATTAGATGCAATGGTAACTTATAATTTTAAATTTCTCTGTCAAATATATATAATCCTAGATTTTGTATATGTGCGGCTTTGAGTTGCGACAATCGAGACATTGCGTGTTGACGTGCAATGTCTCGATTTCGCGGAAAGTGGAGAAAGGATCAAGTCTAGACACTAGATTTTCTCTGACTTCCTTGTTTTGCGGAAGAACCGTTAAGCTGCTTTTTGTAAATTATGCTGTTAGGCCCTGGCATTAAATACCGATCTAAAGAACTTAGTACCTACCGTTAATAAGAAACTACGTTCCTTTGGACTAATTCAAAAAATATAATAAGTACTTTAAATAAATAAAAGGAAAAAACATATCTTAGCAGATGCTAAGTTATGTGTTTAAATCTCTACAGAGATCTGTAAACAGATTTTTACAAATTTCGGCTGCCCAAAGATTATTCTACGAGCAATCGTTTGCAAGAGAGAATGCTATTTATCAAATATTTTTAACATTTTTAAAATGTTATCAACAAATTAAGTTGTAATAAGCATATAAAAATTTCGACGTAGGTGGATGTAGAACGCATGGCTTAGCGGTCAAAGCGCTTGAATGGTTTTCAAGAGGCGCGGATTAAAAAAAAAAGGAATTATATTTAAATCAACATCACCTATTTACCTTGTCTCATAGAATAGATACCTTATAACGACGATGGTGAAAAATACGCGATATGAAAGCTTTTAATCTATATAACAGTTTCCTCATTATTTCATAGCAGCTGTAACGTTACACTAATGAGAAAGTAATGAATTTTCAACTCCGTCATAAGCTTGGACTTTACCTTCAAATGCAAAGTTTCAAGATGTACGAAACTTTGTTAGATTATTTATATGGATATGGCATTCTAGCATATATATATATATATATATATATATATATATATATATATATATATTGAGTTAAGTCAACGTTCTTATATAGTAGTTTATTTTATGATGCATAGAGAATGAACAAGGAAGTTATGTGATCATATTGAAGATTTTTAACTTCTATTAATTTCATTCATATACTATTCTATTCTTTTCTACTATTTGCTTTTTAAATTAATAAATTAAATTTAACCTAAACGGAATATCCACAATTTATAATTCTTGATCGTCTCATTACGTTCTCACGGTTTACCCGACAAATTTCCAAAGCCTAGCTATTTCGTATGGAAGCGAAGTTAATTTTCTGTGCTAGCTTTATACTTTTTTGCCTACTTTACGTTCTTTGTATGTACAGTACATTTAAACGCCTTTCAGGAAGCTTTTCGCATTGTATCGAAAGCCTTTTAGCTACAGGATATGATAAATTTTAAGTCAATATTCGTTTCTTTTGGCGTTTAACGTGAAAATGTAAAATTTTGTATATTGTTTATTACTTTTTAAATATATTGTAGTTATATTGTATATAATATTAAATGAAAACTTATTGAAAATTTGCATGGCGGGTGATGCACCCTAACGGCTTGTATCTGGTATGGTAAATATCTTTTTATTTAATAAAGTATATATTATTAGAGACTACTACGTGCCTGTAGTCAATGGTATACGTTACGATTTTCTAAATTCAATGATTTTATGTACAAATGAAGTTACTAGACATTCACAAGTGATGCTTGTTCTTATATGTATGTATTTTCTACGAAGCAAACAAAAGAATAAAACAAGAAGCAAGTAAAACGAGATAAACAAAAAGAATAAAGTGCTTAAATATTCCTTTCTCCACTTTCCCCCCGTTACAAAAAAACGTGTTTTAGGGCCGATAACATTCAATTATTCGTTTGCTTGGTTATAAACTATTTTTCAGTTTTACGCTTTTACCTTCATAGCAGGGTAGTCTGAGAGAACTTAGTGTCAAGACACTCCGTTCTCCACTTTACAAGCCCGAGATATTGTGTGTTGAGTGGTGGACCCCCAACGCCGCTCTTTGTCTAGTTCAACAGTGCAGAGAAGTTATAATAATTAAAGTATCAACTTTCCCCCTAGTGGGAATCGAATCCATGAATAACTGCAATTACAGTCAGACGGTGTACCTCTCTGCCACCCTACAAATTAATACTATAAATACATTAAAAGTTCCTCAATCGGGATTTGAATTGACAACCTCCGTGCACTACGAGACACGAATTTTACTAACTTTCCATTATAGAATTTATATTTCAATTCATTTTTAATGAAATTGCCTACAACTTTCGGCTATTTCGTCACCGTTTCTAAATGGGGTGATTACAACAAGGTATAGTAAAGCTGAAACAAAATTTTCACGTAACTCATAGGGCCACTTGGCGGTCGTAACACAGCCTTTAGTATGTAGTTTGACACACTAATATTAGGATATTAGGATTTTTATGCCCTATTTTATTATATATCCCTATTTTGATAGTTGGTACTTTGTTTTATCTTTTCTAGCATTTGTTTGTTGTGTTTAATTGGATTTAATAGAAGGCTTTTCAGTCAGGTTGATAAGTCAAATCATAGTTGCTACGAGTTAATTTAATTATATGAGAAAGTTGACTTTTTCAAAATTTGGCTATGTATAGAGAGCTCGGAAAATGGAGGCGAGCGTTAATGTGTATTTTGAAGGCCTTACTTGGGTAGCTAATTACAGGCACTGCCCCGTGTTCCTCTCCCTGCAGCCGCACAGTGAATCGTTTAATTAAACTAGATTCGATTTCCAATTCGTAATTCCATCTAACCAGACAAATTGAATGCAAATTGACAGAAGTCAATAATATTTTTACACAAGATTGTTTAATGTATAATATGTAAAAGTACTATTATTTTTAAAAAAAACGTTTAAAATCTTAATAAATAATATGTTTACTGTAAAATAGTTATATGCATAGTAATTTTCAATACAAGATATATCATCTTTAAAATATAGGAAACTTGAGAACAGTGTTTTTCTTGCCACATGTAAGGGAAACGTCAAGTTCCAGCTTTACGCTTTTTCCTGCATAAAATGGTAGTCAGACAGAACCTAGTGGCAAGACACAGTATTTTTCTGTTTTTTTGTAATTTTTTTTTATTTTATAGATAAGTATTCATTCAGTAGTTCTCCAGTTTCCACCCTACATCGAGATATTGCGTGTTTAGAGGTGGAACTCAACGCCGCGTTTTGTCTCAGGTACAATAGTGGAGAAATGAACTTAATTTAAATATAATCATTTTTTTGAGTGGGAGTCGAACCTTTAACCAATTGCGCTTACAGTCACTGAGGCTGTCCCATTGCGCCACGAAGGCTTTTCAATACTAAAAATATGCAAGAATATTCAATACTAAAAATATGCAAGAAAATGTTAATGTAAAAAAAATTTGTAATACTTTCTTAACAAATAACGACGTTTTTAGTTCCTATAGAAATATTCAATTTGGAATAGCTGTAGAAATGTCAATTTTTAAACCAATTTTGACTGCCATTGCCTACACAAAGACCACCCGGAATTAATTACGAAGTGTTCGACTTTATGTATTCAAAGTGTTTTGATTGAATGACATCGATTATGATGATCAATTAATTTGTATGTCATTTGTGAAAAAAATTATAAGAATTCAAAAGAAGAGATTATGCATTTGGATTTATATTTTAGCTTTATTTGAAGTGGATATAAATTTGTAGGTGATAATTATATGAGTCGTTCAGTGAATAAATCAATTAACTTCATGAAACATGAAGTTGACAATAGCGAGTAAATAATGTACATTATTATTTTTTTCATAATATACTAGTGACTCCACCCGCGGCCTTGCCTGTGTGAAATATAGCTGTATCCTATTTCCTTTTCGTTTGAAAAACAATGAAATTCCTAAAAAAACTAAAAAAATGGGCATATAAAAACAAAAAGTTCTTAATGTTTTTAAATATAAATGATCTCGACTGAAATTTGAATCCACACCACCCTAATTCAATCACATACTTTCTAATTGCCATTTACATTACAACAGTATGACTACGAATTAGGTAATTATATGTATTTTTTTTATTTATTACCATTTATTCACTTCAGACATACAGTTCATGCTGGTGTTACATATCCATTCCTTAAGCCTTGTCTAATATAATCCTTCCCCAAGTGGGCATGGAATACACAACTTCCATGCACACAGTTTTCCACTGCGCTACAATGGCTTCAAATAATGAGTACCAAGCCATTATTACTAAGCCGTAGAAATTTTAGTCTTACACTATTATTTTAGGCTTGTACCTGTACTTTATCCCTGCATTAGCATTGTTATTCCATCCTACCGCTACTGTCATCTGAAACAACAATCTACAGCGAAACTTTCAAAGCAATTCGATTGAGCCCGGAAGCATTGAAGTTGGGAACGTGCGGCGATGGCAAAATAAAATCACTTTCTTTGGAATTGATAATAAAAGTTGCTTTGACTTTAAATTTTCTGTTATTGTTAGTTTGTTCGTGGAATTCGTGCTGTGTTGGTTGAGTGCCCTTATTTTTACAACGATTTTGTCATATAATACTTGTATTTGTTTTTGGAGTTTAGTTCTTCGTAAAATTATTTTAATGGATGGTGTAACTGTTTTAGAATTGGTTTGTCCTAGTAACTTATTAGAAGGATCGATTTCTAAGAAGATACGATAAATGTATGAAATGGATGAAAGTCCTGTAAGTTAGGTAGGTATTATACAGACAATAAAATCCCTGCAGCTCCTCTGGTGTTACACGGGGTCATGGGGGGCGGTGACCACTTACCATCAGGTGACCTGAACGCTCGTTTGCCTTGTATTTAGAATAAAAAAAAGGCGCTACTTGCTTGAATATGTTTGATTGTCAGTCAGGTTTTCAGACGCAATAAGTTCAAAAATCTGCCTCAAATTGTCTCTGCTGACAACGTCTGTTTCCAAATTGGCACCTATTTGCTGAAACAAAATAACACATTTTCTTTATAAAGAGTAACAACATAATACTTTGTAGTATATTAATTTTCAAATTAATAATTTCAAGATAAAATTGCTTGAAAATAGAACAACAGTCTCAGGGAATTGTTTCGCTCCCAAATGCACTGTTAATTAATTTTCATTTTACTCATAGAAGTGTTTTTACTCTCTAATAGACACTATAATGTAGTTTTATATTACTTTTTCCTCAATTTTGCGCTAAAATGATTGAATGAGTGATTATATAATTTTTGACCGAAGTTTCAATGTCAACAGTATTTTGTTATATAAGTAGGTAGAATATAAGAGCCCAAATCAGAGTAATTTCGGTGAAAGAGGAGTGTTACTAGGTCCTTTTTGCCAAGACACTAAAGCGTGGAGCTGAAAACAATGACAATCCTTTGATATGGAAAACTTAGAGATAAAAAATATCACTAAAAAGAAATTAATTACAATTTTGGGTCAGTTTCAATATTTTTTTATCGTATAGAGGCCATCATATCAACGTGACCTACTCTCACTGTAAACACGGTTGCTTGTGGGTTCTATTCTCACTTGGGGTAAACATTATATTCAAAATATTTTTATTTCGCCGCTTTGGTAACTATGTCAAGGCACAGCGTTGAGTTCCACTACTCAATACGTGAAGTCCCAATTTTGGGCGGAAAATGGAGAACTAAGTGATACTGAGTGCTCTAATTAAAAAGAGTTATTAATTTATTCATCACAATAAAAGAAAATGACGTTACAGTTATAATATAAAAGCTGCAATAAAAAAGTAACAGTCAGACGGTTTACGATTTAATTAATCATTATTTCATTATAAGGACTTAGCTTGAACTCCCTTGTGAAATATACTAGGATGTATTCCTTTTTGCTGAATACATGATTCTATCTTCTATAGAAGTAGGGCTGGTTTTTGATTAAAAGGTATGTAGACTTCAACGTATGTAGACTTAAACGAATGTAGACATCAACGAATGTAGACTTCGTCGAATATAGACTTCGACGAATGTAGACTTCAAAGAAATTAGGGCTAAGCCGGTAGTCTTGAATTTGATGATAAGCAAGACAAATATTTGCGTAAACGATATCTTTTCTTTAAATGTACATTAATTAATCAACTTATGTATATATTTCTAGAAAACGTATGAAAAATTTGAACCGAACTTGAACCCGCGCCTCATGGAAACCGTCCAAGAGGCGAGGCTTCAAATGCCGCTGCGTTAAAGTTAAATATAACACGTTTTCTAAAAATGTGTTTTCAATAACCTAAGTGTGTAAATAACACTTTAAAATGTGAAAAAACCTTATGTACTCGTATATATTCAAATGAAATAATTACTTTTATTTTTGTTTAATTAATTTAATGGTCTTTTTGTTTTTATGGTAGCTTGACTTCGGATAGTCATTTATATATACATATAAGATTTTCAATCATACTATACATATTATAATTTTTATTTTCAATTTCTATTCTTTTATCCTCCATTATTTATAATTTTCTAGATACATATATATGGATATCTGTATGCGTAATAAAAGCTAATTTATTTGCTATTTATGTATGAGTTTGTATATATGTATATATATTTTACACATATATTTTAATATATTTGTGTGAGTATGTGAAAGTATGTGTAAATATATAAATTGTATATTATTATATTACAGATGAGTTTACATATGTGTGTTATAACTACTTCACTAAAGCTCGTCTGTAAGAGATTGCATGAAGAATAAAATCTGGTTTTGTATACATTTTATACTTATATATTTATGAGTATTTTATTTCTTATGTTTTCGGGGTTTGTATACAAAACTGGTCTATAGTCCATTCTAATTCATTCTATAGTTTTTCCGTTCCCGTTATATGTTACTTCTCTACCTCAACAGGCTGACTAGAAATGGTCTTCTTCTAGAAATTCACCTATGTAATTCTTTTTTCAACTTCTTAACTTTTAAGTGCATTAAAGATAACAATCCTTATTTTTCAGCTTCAAGCTGTTTTCATTCTCCACTTTTCAGACAGAGACATTACATGTTGAGCGGCGGAACTCAACGCCGTGCCTTGTCCTAGATACTAGAGGTGAAATATACGTTTATATAAAATTGATAATTCATTTTAATACAAACTTTAAGCCCAGAAGCTTGCAAAATTGACCAGTAAAATAAATTCAATCATCGTAATTGCTTTAACGAGTCCACTGTAAATGGTGGACCGGTGTTTATTTAGCGGATTTTATATATGCTATGAAAAGTTTAATTTGTGATTATAGCCAGCTATAAACTTTGCCTCGGATGAAGGGAGGGAACACAGTTTATGGGAGTAACTATCAATCTATCTATATCTATACAAATAATAAAAATGTAACTGATCGCTGTCCGTACATGGAAGATATATAAAAATAAAATTACTAGCATATGAATATTATATATCAAAAGTATAAAAATAGCATTTATAAATATAATAGAGCCTAAAACAATATTTTTTTTATTTTCTTTTGTTTGTCTATTTGTCTATCTTTTTATCACTCGTACACGCTAATCTTATAACATTTACATGGACATGACATTTTTTATTACGCATAAGCTTCCCTTAATATTTAGTTTTTATTTAATTTCAAATGGTTCATAAATAAAAAAGTTAGAACCATTTATAATAGAAATTTAAACAAAATTTGTAATTTAAGTACAGTAAGAATGTGGGTAGGCAAAAATACGAAATAGTATAATCATATAGTTTAGGCAGGCGAAGCCGCGAGCGGGTCGCTAGTATATAAAAGTTTGCCGTTACTGACCGACTGATAGACAATGTATATCCGAAAAGAGTAAGTTTCGTGATTAAAACAGGATTTTCCTTAATTCCTATAAGTTTTTTCAGCTTCACACTTTTCCCACAAAGTAGGATAAGTCAGAGAGAACCTAATGTCAAGACACTCCTTTCTCTCCGCTTTCCGCCCGAAAATGAGACATTATGTTTTGGGTGGCGGAAGTCAACGCCGTTTATCTTAGGCACCAGAGCGGAGAAACGAAAATATTTTAAATATAATTATTACCCCGACTGGAAATCGAACACATAACCAATCGCGTTACAGTTAGACGTTTTATAAGTTTTACAGTCCACGCACACTAAGTTGAGGCTTACCCCTACATTTGAATACACACAGCTTCTGCTATTCTGCTATTGAATTTGTTTTAATCTTAACGTTTCGAAAATCATAGACATGTTACTATGAAATAAGTTCTTTGATTTTCAGGATCATTACACATTTTGAAATGAAACTATTTTTAACCGGATTGATCGCGTATAATATTGGTATTCGAAAATAAATTTTCGAACCCGACGTTTCGAACACTTTACAGTAGTCCATGGTCACAGGTAGACTCAGTCTCAGACTGTGTCCGTGTGTTTGTGTGTGTAGAATACCAATATTATACGCGATTAATCCGGTAAAAAATAGTTTCATTTCAAAAAGGTTACTACGAAGTTAAAGTTAATTTCAAACATCTCCCATATTACAATGAACTAGCCAAAGAAAACCTTTTTGATGTTTTTTTGACCACTGCCTAACATTAATTACCTCCACAAGAAATAACAATCTCTCCACTTTGGGTCTTCACATTTAATGTTAGGCAGTGGTATGCCGATATTATTCATCGTCTATACATTTTCGATTAATATTTGAGTAGGTACTAGTTAGAGTCCAGAACTTCGTATGCGTGGGCTTCATGACCCTAGCCTTTTCTTTTCATTTTTATTCGTTCGTAGCGTTCAAAGTTGCTATTGTAAAATAAAAAATTTTGCTTTTTGTCGTTTCCGTAAGAATTTTGTTAAAAACACAGGCATAATTTCAACTTTCTACAATCAGGTAGTCGTGATTGCGTTGTTAGTATGTTATATATATATATTGACAAATATTGCCCGAGTATCGAAGCTACTACCACCTAGATAAGTTAAACATGTAGCAATTTTATTGTTGCCAAGTTCTACAAGCGAAGAAGCTCTATAGCGTTCGATGAATTCACCATACTAGAGCGGGGCCCATCGCGTTTCGACCCAATTGTTGGCCCCTTTAAAGTGCATATTAATTCTACAGACCGAGCTCCTCTCTCTACAGAACTAAATTTCAAAATATCCTACTAATACCACCTTCGAAATACGTGCTAGAAATGAACTGATGATAATTCTAGGCAGGCTTTTAATAGATTGTAGAGAGATTGAATAAATATGTAAACAAATAATAAAAGCAAGTGTTTTCTAGAAAAAAACCTATAAGTTTGTATTACTGTACACTGAGAAATGATGCAAATTTAAATAAATATTACGAGTACCTAATAACAAAATTGCAGTTAACAATCACTATAAAATATTGATTAAAGAACTCGACAGAAATTAAATTATCATTATTTTAATGTTCACTATCAATCATACCACAGAATCAATTTCAATAAAATCGCGCATCGTCTTTTTATAACGTCTAGACAGTGTAAAAATATACATTATTTATTTTAATATATTATTTATATTATAAATTGAATTAAATTTGTTTTTAGAGATTTCTATAGTGGATTTAAAATTATCTGGCTGTACGCACGATGTGCGTTGATTTAGACTCGTAGAGTTAATTATATTTAAAAGTTTTTTTAGTGGCTTCTGTCGTAATCGTAATACGTGTAATTTAAAGATAATTCTTTAAATTATTTTTGAATTGGCAAGATATGAAGTAGTTCTTATATTTTCTGACATTACTTGACTTATAACTATCGAAGACTTCGTTAGGTTTTATCCAAAATCTTCGTACAAACTGTTGTAGTTCATTAAACAGAGTTTAAGAAATACGCTATGTTACCAGTATAAATAATGTAAAACAACTTATATTCAAATTCAAAATATACTTTATTCAAATAGACTTTTCCTAGCACTTTTGTCGTCGTCGTAGGAGTATAAAAATACCATCGGCTAGGAAGGCAGTTCTGCTGAGAAGAACTGACGAGGAACTCAACTATTGCTCTTTTCAAAAAGAAAAGTTACAACTTTATCATATAATACAGTGGTAGTTAACCTGCATCAAACTCAAATCATATTGCTTCCACACATTTTTATCTTTTAAATATTCTTCTACTTTTTTTTTTTTTTTTTTTTTTTTTTTTTTTTTTTTTTTTTTTTTTTTTTTTTTTTTTTTTTTTTTTTTTTTTTTTTTTTTTTTTTTTTTTTTTTTTTTTTTTTTTTTTTTTTTTTTTTTTTTTTTTTTTTTTTTTTTTTTTTTTTTTTTTTTTTTTTTTTTTTTTTTTTTTTTTTTTTTTTTTTTTTTTTTTTTTTTTTTTTTTTTTTTTTTTTTTTTTTTTTTTTTTTTTTTTTTTTTTTTTTTTTTTTTTTTTTTTTTTTTTTTTTTTTTTTTTTTTTTTTTTTTTTTTTTTTTTTTTTTTTTTTTTTTTTTTTTTTTTTTTTTTTTTTTTTTTTTTTTTTTTTTTTTTTTTTTTTTTTTTTTTTTTTTTTTTTTTTTTTTTTTTTTTTTTTTTTTTTTTTTTTTTTTTTTTTTTTTTTTTTTTTTTTTTTTTTTTTTTTTTTTTTTTTTTTTTTTTTTTTTTTTTTTTTTTTTTTTTTTTTTTTTTTTTTTTTTTTTTTTTTTTTTTTTTTTTTTTTTTTTTTTTTTTTTTTTTTTTTTTTTTTTTTTTTTTTTTTTTTTTTTTTTTTTTTTTTTTTTTTTTTTTTTTTTTTTTTTTTTTTTTTTTTTTTTTTTTTTTTTTTTTTTTTTTTTTTTTTTTTTTTTTTTTTTTTTTTTTTTTTTTTTTTTTTTTTTTTTTTTTTTTTTTTTTTTTTTTTTTTTTTTTTTTTTTTTTTTTTTTTTTTTTTTTTTTTTTTTTTTTTTTTTTTTTTTTTTTTTTTTTTTTTTTTTTTTTTTTTTTTTTTTTTTTTTTTTTTTTTTTTTTTTTTTTTTTTTTTTTTTTTTTTTTTTTTTTTTTTTTTTTTTTTTTTTTTTTTTTTTTTTTTTTTTTTTTTTTTTTTTTTTTTTTTTTTTTTTTTTTTTTTTTTTTTTTTTTTTTTTTTTTTTTTTTTTTTTTTTTTTTTTTTTTTTTTTTTTTTTTTTTTTTTTTTTTTTTTTTTTTTTTTTTTTTTTTTTTTTTTTTTTTTTTTTTTTTTTTTTTTTTTTTTTTTTTTTTTTTTTTTTTTTTTTTTTTTTTTTTTTTTTTTTTTTTTTTTTTTTTTTTTTTTTTTTTTTTTTTTTTTTTTTTTTTTTTTTTTTTTTTTTTTTTTTTTTTTTTTTTTTTTTTTTTTTTTTTTTTTTTTTTTTTTTTTTTTTTTTTTTTTTTTTTTTTTTTTTTTTTTTTTTTTTTTTTTTTTTTTTTTTTTTTTTTTTTTTTTTTTTTTTTTTTTTTTTTTTTTTTTTTTTTTTTTTTTTTTTTTTTTTTTTTTTTTTTTTTTTTTTTTTTTTTTTTTTTTTTTTTTTTTTTTTTTTTTTTTTTTTTTTTTTTTTTTTTTTTTTTTTTTTTTTTTTTTTTTTTTTTTTTTTTTTTTTTTTTTTTTTTTTTTTTTTTTTTTTTTTTTTTTTTTTTTTTTTTTTTTTTTTTTTTTTTTTTTTTTTTTTTTTTTTTTTTTTTTTTTTTTTTTTTTTTTTTTTTTTTTTTTTTTTTTTTTTTTTTTTTTTTTTTTTTTTTTTTTTTTTTTTTTTTTTTTTTTTTTTTTTTTTTTTTTTTTTTTTTTTTTTTTTTTTTTTTTTTTTTTTTTTTTTTTTTTTTTTTTTTTTTTTTTTTTTTTTTTTTTTTTTTTTTTTTTTTTTTTTTTTTTTTTTTTTTTTTTTTTTTTTTTTTTTTTTTTTTTTTTTTTTTTTTTTTTTTTTTTTTTTTTTTTTTTTTTTTTTTTTTTTTTTTTTTTTTTTTTTTTTTTTTTTTTTTTTTTTTTTTTTTTTTTTTTTTTTTTTTTTTTTTTTTTTTTTTTTTTTTTTTTTTTTTTTTTTTTTTTTTTTTTTTTTTTTTTTTTTTTTTTTTTTTTTTTTTTTTTTTTTTTTTTTTTTTTTTTTTTTTTTTTTTTTTTTTTTTTTTTTTTTTTTTTTTTTTTTTTTTTTTTTTTTTTTTTTTTTTTTTTTTTTTTTTTTTTTTTTTTTTTTTTTTTTTTTTTTTTTTTTTTTTTTTTTTTTTTTTTTTTTTTTTTTTTTTTTTTTTTTTTTTTTTTTTTTTTTTTTTTTTTTTTTTTTTTTTTTTTTTTTTTTTTTTTTTTTTTTTTTTTTTTTTTTTTTTTTTTTTTTTTTTTTTTTTTTTTTTTTTTTTTTTTTTTTTTTTTTTTTTTTTTTTTTTTTTTTTTTTTTTTTTTTTTTTTTTTTTTTTTTTTTTTTTTTTTTTTTTTTTTTTTTTTTTTTTTTTTTTTTTTTTTTTTTTTTTTTTTTTTTTTTTTTTTTTTTTTTTTTTTTTTTTTTTTTTTTTTTTTTTTTTTTTTTTTTTTTTTTTTTTTTTTTTTTTTTTTTTTTTTTTTTTTTTTTTTTTTTTTTTTTTTTTTTTTTTTTTTTTTTTTTTTTTTTTTTTTTTTTTTTTTTTTTTTTTTTTTTTTTTTTTTTTTTTTTTTTTTTTTTTTTTTTTTTTTTTTTTTTTTTTTTTTTTTTTTTTTTTTTTTTTTTTTTTTTTTTTTTTTTTTTTTTTTTTTTTTTTTTTTTTTTTTTTTTTTTTTTTTTTTTTTTTTTTTTTTTTTTTTTTTTTTTTTTTTTTTTTTTTTTTTTTTTTTTTTTTTTTTTTTTTTTTTTTTTTTTTTTTTTTTTTTTTTTTTTTTTTTTTTTTTTTTTTTTTTTTTTTTTTTTTTTTTTTTTTTTTTTTTTTTTTTTTTTTTTTTTTTTTTTTTTTTTTTTTTTTTTTTTTTTTTTTTTTTTTTTTTTTTTTTTTTTTTTTTTTTTTTTTTTTTTTTTTTTTTTTTTTTTTTTTTTTTTTTTTTTTTTTTTTTTTTTTTTTTTTTTTTTTTTTTTTTTTTTTTTTTTTTTTTTTTTTTTTTTTTTTTTTTTTTTTTTTTTTTTTTTTTTTTTTTTTTTTTTTTTTTTTTTTTTTTTTTTTTTTTTTTTTTTTTTTTTTTTTTTTTTTTTTTTTTTTTTTTTTTTTTTTTTTTTTTTTTTTTTTTTTTTTTTTTTTTTTTTTTTTTTTTTTTTATGGGAGTAACTATCAATCTATCTATATCTATACAAATAATAAAAATGTCACTGATCGCTGTCCGTACATGGAAGATATATAAAAATAAAATTACTAGCATATGAATATTATATATCAAAAATATAAAAATAGCATTTATAAATATAATAGAGCCTAAAACAATATTTTTTTTTATTTTCTTTTGTTTGTCTATTTGTCTATCTTTTTATCACTCGTGCACGCTTATCTTATAACATTAACATGGACATGACATTTTTTATTACGCATAAGCTTTCCTTAATATTTAGTTTTTATTTAATTTCAAATGGTTCATAAATAAAAAAGTTAGAACCATTTATAATACAAATTTAAACAAAATTTGTAATTTAAGTACAGTAAGAATGTGGGTAGGCAAAAATACGAAATAGTATAATCATATAGTTTAGGCAGGCGAAGCCGCGAGCGGGTCGCTAGTATATAAAAGTTTGCCGTTACTGACCGACTGATAGACAATGTATGTCCGAAAAGAGTAAGTTTCGTGATTAAATCAGGATTTTCCTTAATTCCTATAAGTTTTTTCAGCTTCACACTTTTCCCACAAAGTAGGATAAGTCAGAGAGAACCTAATGTCAAGACACTACTTTCTCTCCGCTTTCCGCCCGAAAATGAGACATTATGTTTTGGGTGGCGGAAATCAACGCCGTTTATCTTAGGCACCAGAGCGGAGAAACGAAAATATTTTAAATATAATTATTACCCCGACTGGAAATCGAACACATAACCAATCAGGTTACAGTTAGACGTTTTATAAGTTTTACAGTCCACGCACACTAAGTTGAGGTTTACCCCTACATTTCAATACATATAGCTTCTGCTATTCTGCTATTGAATTTGTTTTAATCTTAACGTTTCGAAAATCATAGACATGTTACTATGAAATAAGTTCTTTGATTTTCAGGATTATTACACATTTTGAAATGAAACTATTTTTAACCGGATTGATCGCGTATAATATTGGTATTCGAAAATACATTTTCGAACCCGACGTTTCGAACACTTTACAGTAGTCCATGGTCACAGGTAGACTCAGTCTCAGACTGTGTCCGTGTGTTTGTGTGTGTAGAATACCAATATTATACGCGATTAATCCAGTAAAAAATAGTTTCATTTCAAAAAGGTTACTACGAAGTTAAATTTAATTTCAAACATCTTCCATATTACAATGAACTAGCCAAAGAAAACCTTTTTGATGTTTTTTTGACCACTGCCTAACATTAATTACCTCCACAAGAAATAACAATCTCTCCACTTTGGGTCTTCACATTTAATGTTAGGCAGTGGTATGCCGATATTATTCATCGTCTATAAATTTTCGATTAATATTTGAGTAGGTACTAGTTAGAGTCCAGAACTTCGTATGCGTGGGCTTCATGACCCTAGCCTTTTCTTTTCATTTTTATCGTTCAAAGTTGCTATTGTAAAATAAAAAATTTTGCTTTTTGTCGTTTCCGTAAGAATTTTGTTAAAAACACACGCATAATTTCAACTTTCTACAACCAGGTAGTCGTGATTGCGTTGTTAGTATGTAATATATATATTGACAAATATTGCCCGAGTATCGAAGCTACTACCACCTAGATAAGTTGAACATGTAGCAATTTTATTGTTGCCAAGTTCTACAAGCGAAGAAGCTCTATAGCGTTCGACGAATTCACCATACTAGAGCGGGGCCCATCGCGTTTCGACCCAATTGTTGGCCCCTTTAAAGTGCATATTAATTCTACAGACCGAGCTCCTCTCTCTACAGAACTAAATTTCAAAATATCCTACTAATACCACCTTCGAAATACGTGCTAGAAATGAACTGATGATAATTCTAGGCAGGCTTTTAATAGATTGTAGAGAGATTGAATAAATATGTAAACAAATAATAAAAGCAAGTGTTTTCTAGAAAAAAACCTATAAGTTTGTATTACTGTACACTGAGAAATGATGCAAATTTACATAAATATTACGAGTACCTAATAACAAAATTGCAGTTAACAATCACTATAACATATTGATTAAAGAACTCGACAGAAATTAAATTATCATTATTTTAATGTTCACTATCAATCATACCACAGAATCAATTTCAATAAAATCGCGCATCGTCTTTTTATAACGTCTAGACAGTGTAAAAATATACATTATTTATTTTAATATATTATTTATATTATAAATTGAATTAAATTTGTTTTTAGAGATTTCTATAGTGGATTTAAAATTATCTGGCTGTACGCACGATGTGCGTTGATTTAGACTCGTAGAGTTAATTATATTTAAAAGTTTTTTTAGTGGCTTCTGTCGTAATCGTAATACGTGTAATTTAAAGATAATTCTTTAAATTATTTTTGAATTGGCAAGATATAAAGTAGTTCTTATATTTTCTGACATTACTTGACTTGTAACTATCGAAGACTTCGTTAGGTTTTATCCAAAATCTTTGTACAAACTGTTGTAGTTCATTAAACAGAGTTTAAGAAATACGCTATGTTACCAGTATAAATAATGTAAAACAACTTATATTCAAATTCAAAATATACATTATTCAAATAGACTTTTCCTAGTACTTTTGGGTCGTCGTAGGAGTATAAAAATACCATCGGCTAGGAAGGCAGTTCTGCTGAGAAGAACTAACGAGGAACTCAACTATTGCTCTTTTCAAAAAGAAAAGTTACAACTTTATCATATAATACAGTGGTAGTTAACCTGCATCAAACTCAAATCATATTGCTTCCACACATTTTTATCTTTTAAATATTCTTCTACTGAGTAATAAGCATTACTTATTAATATTGCTTTTATAGCGGCTTTAAATTTCTGGAGTTACAAATCTAACATAGGTTGTGGATAATTTGATTATACAAGCTTATCTTCATTTCTCGTCCCTATCGTATGTCTGTCGCTGCTTTTAGCAAAACACTGGATATGTTGTCGGACAAACAAAATATTATAATTTATATACCGCCGCCTTTTGTCCATTCCGTAATGTGTTTAGTACTAATTGTTTTTTTCAATTTTATGTGACTTGAAAATAAAGTAATAATACTAATAATGCTGCAAAATAACTGAAAGTATACCTATGTGTTTTAAAACACCTCGCTAAGAATATCGAGCTCTAAGATTATAAATCGATCTCACGGCTTTTTTTTGAAGAATATTAATCTATTTTCATATAGGTAAAATAAACTAGATGGGCAGTTTCAATGTCAGTTTAATTTTTAATTGCGAACGCGGCATGCTTTTACCTAAGAAAACTGTGGCGTCTGTTATGTGAAGAGTTATTGTTGTTAGATTCAGATTCGGCCTTCTTTGTACATGTCAATTCAAAACATTTAGTTTTTTTGGCATTGAGCATAAGATTATTCACGTCAAACCAAAGAAGAATTCCCGACTATTTACTTTGTCATAGTTTATTTTGTTGCTGTCAGTTTTAAAAAGAGGTTTCATATGCAATATCACATAAGTGCTTGACAAAAAAGGTAAATCCTTAATATAAAGCAAAAATAAAAGGGGACCAAGTATAGATCCTAGTGGAACACCCGACCTCAGGGAAGTCCTTCTGGATTCTCTGATTATTATACAAATACGATATATTTAAGTATGAAATTAATAGATAAATTACTTTTTATAAAAAGAACAAAATTTTCCATTATTAAAATCTATAAATACCAGCGCGACTACAATTGTTAAAAACAAATTACACAAAAGCCTTTACATATACTCGTATAATATTATAACGATCTAAGCTCGTGACCGCGTATTGCAATCAAAAAACGATTAATTAATGAAACAACATGTAAAAAATTACACTTTCGATCGAAAGTCATTTAGGAATTCAATTTGAAGGATCCCGCTAACTTCACGCCGCACCGGCATAACTCATATTTCTAAATGAGTATTTTATAGCCAATGAATTATTATTGTGCAATTTCGTAGCAACCGGGCAATTAGAGAAATGGTTTTCGATTTTTACCCCATTCATAGAAAAAGATTATAACTTTTGTACTTTACACAGCAATTTTAGCTCTATTAACAACTATTGAAAGGCTATATTTGATTGTTTCAGGATTAAAGGGTGACTTAAAAATATCAAAGTACGAAGTTAAGGTGTTACATAATTAATATTAGAAGATAGCGGTTAGCCGTTTTGAAATTATGGAGTGTGTAAGAAAACGAGGCGGCAAAAGATTAATTTGTTAATTGAATAATAACTGATGTGTCATAGCGGGTACAGTTGAATAGAGAACTCGCTAGATTTTACTTGATTTATTCAAATATTTTAGTCATTTTTCCCACATAGTAATGTAGGAAAAACCACCTAGGGACAAGACACGAATTCGAGACATTGCGTGAATACAACGTCGCGTCCAGAGTTATCAGCTCTGGTAATAAAATTAATATAAGTATTAATCATCCAAGTGGGAAGCGAATCTATAACGACCGCTATAACAGTCAGAGGCTGTACTACTGTGCCATATATTATTACAGATAGGTTCTAAATATTCAATCATTTATAAATTACAAACATTCTCAGAAAAATTCTTGAATTCTCCTGAAGTCTGTCAAAACTGGTACAGTTACTTTCGAGATTAGTTCAGTCACAGGAATATTTATTTAGTGCAAAATGTTTGTAACATGGCAACGTAAAATGTACCACATAAAAGTAAAAATAAATAGAAAGACAATTTTGTCATCTAATAGCTAAAAATAGGCTTTTAAAAACAATTTAAGATTGTTTTAAAGCTTTAATTGTTTTTTTTTTGGATATTAATGTCTAATGATTATTATTATACGTCATGCAGGTCCTAATAGCGCGGTTGGAGAGCGTCTGATTGTAAAAGATCAGTTGTGGGTTCGATTTTCACTCTAGGAAATATTTAACTTAATAATTTAACTTAACACACAACCTCTCTAGTAAGTAAGATTCTAATGCATACGTTCTGGTTAATCTTAATATGTCTTTTTGAAGTTCTACAGAGAAAAGATGGATATTTTTCCAATCCCCATTTTTTTTTATTATAATAATATGAACGCGTAAAATAAACAATGCCTTAACACCTGTTAAGGCATTGTTTATTTTACGTAAACGTTGTAGTATAAAGTAACATACACCTGTATGTCACTTTATACTACATATGGTATAGTATGTTATATTTATTTCATCTTCTATTAATAATAAATATTGGCTTTCGGTATTTAAAAAAAAAACAGCTCCACGTCTTTCCCTTTGTACCACAAAAGTTGTGAAGTCAGAGTAAGCCTAGTGTCAAGACACTCCGTTCTCTACTTTTCGCCCGTATTTGAGATATGTGTGTGTATCAACATTTGTGTTGGTCGTGAAACTCAACGCGGCGCTTTGATATACAAGAGCGGATAAATAGTTCTACCAAGTGATAATCCAATCCACTTTACTGGCTCTATGGACTTGTTCTTCATATAAACTTTAATTTTGGTGTATATTCGTGAAACGTCATCTAAAGATTCGACGTATTAATGTATAATTTTTTAGCAGTATATTCAGAGAGAACCAAATTGTTAAATAATCTTTCTGTCCAAATTCGAAACGATAAATTTATTTATTATTTAAAAATTCGAACGTATGTATGTGTGTAGAGTGGCGGCACTCAACTCTCTTTTGTCTTTTACTCAGAAATGAAAATAATTTGTCTAATCTAATGTAATTTCTCCGAGTGGGGATCGAACCCACAAACAATCGCGTTTGCAGTCAGACACTGCCACACGTCAGCGTCAGCGTTACAATTGCCTCTTATATATAAATACGATGAATAAATCATCAATTAACATAAATTTAAATTCAATAACAAAATCTAAGTCATCCATTAGTTAATTTGAATTATTAAACAATATTCATTGACTATTCTCTAAAGTCCGCGCCATTTAAATTTATAGACGGACTACACAGTACAAATAATAAAATAACAAATAGCGCTTTGTATTTGGCTTCTCAATTAACAATTTTGCTTAAATTAGAATTCGGTGACACATAATTTGAATGCAAAACGTTTGCGGCGTCGGTTGTCATAGTACCTCTAAATAAATTGAGCTTTAAACGATCTCTAATTGCATGAATTATATTTAAATTAGATGACAATTCAATTATTACAATAAAATATTTTATTGTATATATATTTCTATATATTGCTGTAAAAAACTCAACATTTTCTGTAAATATTGGGCTCTATAACTACTTATACAAGAAATGCTTAAGAGGAAAGAAGGCAACGGTGTACATACTACAAGGCTATCTTCTTATTTTACCAAATACGCTTTCAGTTAACGTGTTAAAGAAATTTATAAAGATTTGAGATACCAAAATTAAAACAAATAAAAATAAGCAGTAAGAAACTTTATAGGATATGAACCCACGACCTCTTAGATATATTATTGAAGAAAGTAATTTCGGATAGCCAACAATATTTTAAAAAGAACAGAATTTATTTAACGTTGAAAAACATTTATATATATATATATATATATATCATATTCACTTTTATCACGAATAGTACAAAAGATATCGTTTTCAGTCATTACAATGTCCATAGTTCGTTGGCAGCAAACGTTCAGAAAAATGTCCAACTTTTTTGGCCCACTAATTGAAAAATACTCAAAAACTGTCGGATATAGAACCGAAGTCGACAGAATTACTAACGTTGCTCTTATTTTGCAACGAATTTTCGGTCAGCAAGTTCTCGATCCTGAATGGACTTGGAAAAAATATTTCATGCATCAATTTCTGAATTTAATTCTTTTCATATATGTATTTTTTGGTACTCTGGAATGCTTGAACACAGCCACTGATGCGGATCTGGTAGCCGAAGCGTGTTATACTCTCATTATGATAGGCATTTTTCCTATAAAAATGATATTATTCATCCAAAATCGACAAGCTTTTAGAAAGCTTTATATTACCGTCAAGACAACTCTAATAGAAGTCATAAATACAGACCCAAATGTGAAAACTGAGAATGTATTAAGAACCGTTAGTAAAATTGTACATACGTTATTTTTGATGGTACTCGTGCCTTGCTCTATTTACGAATTGACCACTCTTTGGAACTATCTAAAAGGAAGGAAGGTTCTACTCTCCAGATCCACTGCCACCCTAATGCCGATGACATCACCGTATTATGAACTTGCTTGGTTCTTTCATACAATATTCTTGTTTGAAATATCTTCAACAATTATTTTAGACATGTGGTTTGTGTTTTTGATTTACTTTCTATGCACTGCTTGTGACTGTATGACCAGAGTCCTGGTTCTGAGCAGAGCTGATGGTGAAAGCAAAGTTTCATATTCAAAACGATTAAATAACAGCCTGTATAATTTTTATAGGACCCATATTAAACTAGTCGAGTGAGTATCTTTTGAAGTCTATTTTGGAAATATAAAAAAAAATAATTAGCGTGATTCGTCAACTTTGGCTATGGCTTAGCAGTCGGAGCGCTTGAACATTTTCCAAGAGGAGATTTCCCACTGCTTTTAAATTTGTATACGTTTTCTAAAAATGTTTTTCATTTTTTAACATTTTTTTAAGTGTTAATCGCACACTTAGGAAATTGAAAAAGACTTCGCAAGCAATACTAACTTGACGTTCTAAGGGAACTCTTCAAGGAACCATACCAAATTGTATCTGTCAGTCAGTCAGTCAATAATTAAAATGAGTTATTATGTATTTATCAAGTGAATGTTTCTATTACAGATATATGAACACGTTAAACTGTATGTATAAATGGTTAGCATTTGTGCCTTTGTGCAATGCGGCGATGTGTATTTGCCTTATTTTACTTTTGATGAGCAAGGTGAGTACTGAAAATCATTTGAATTAAGAAAAATATAAATCCATAAATAAAATATATTCGAGTGCTTATTTGGTTATACCAAAAATAAAAATAAAAACATAGTTCTTAATCGTTATTCGTAAAAAAATTATATCAATTATTACAATATACTTGCAGCAGTAGTGAGAAAACGTATACATCACGATTAGTTTGGGTTCGACTCCCACATGGAGGAGCTCTTGTATTAAAATTATTTAATTTACTCTGGTGTTTTATTAGTCAAGGCGCGGCGTTGGCTCAGTGTCTCAAATTTGGGCGGAAAGTGGAGAATGGACTATCTATCTAGCTGTCTTAATATTAGGATATAATGGAAAAAGCGTTAACCTAAAAAAATTGTAGCAGAAGAACCTTTCGCACTGACTTTACTGACTTTCTAAGTTTTGTACTGACATTTTCTAAATTTTTATAATATTACAAACAACATAAGAAACATAGTAAAAGCTGTGATAAAATCCAATGTTAAAAGTGTTTCATATTTTTAATTTAATCATCTATAATTTTTCACAAATTGAAAAACGGTACCTATTTGGATTTAAGTTTTGCAAGTAAATTTGTAGCTCAAAGGCTAGGCAGTGCTTAGTTAGGCAGTTAGTTAGGCGTGTTCTGGAATCTAATATGCATTCACAGACAGACAAAGATATGTTCACGTATACGTTGAAGAGAACGTTCATAGATTATTTATGGATATATTATGGACTTGGACTTATGTATGTGCCTATGCAGAAATGGAACGTCGTGAGATTACCAATTGAAGGAATTATATTCTCATTGCATCAGTCTGGGTCTGGTAAAACAAAAAGCGGCGTTAAGTTCGCCAAGTCATTGCCAGTCTAGAAAGGAACATTTGTCACTTAATATAAAAGTCTCAATAACAACAACAAACGTATTTGTAAAAGTGTATGCACTTATAATGCTAATCTAGTTACATGATATGCTGTTCCCGGTTTTGTCAAGGTCAAATATTTATGGCGTCTGTGGCATTTTTTCATGAACTCCAGGACCTTAGTCTGACATTACCAATAAACTCTGTATTTTAGTGCCCTCTGTAATTTTTTTTAGCTTTACATTGATCGCTAGTCAGAATAATTTTTACATGCCTTTTTCTCCTCGTCGACTGTCATCAACCTCTTCCTACTCCGGAGATCTCCATGTTTTTGTATGTGATCTGTCTCCAATATCATCGATATTGTGTTTCTGAGGTTAACTGAGGCCTCCCCCTACTTCCCTTACCCACCCACCATTTTTTTATCATTAAGAAATAACAATATCGGTAACTAAGTTTCATTTTCTACCAAGTAAATGAAGATTTAAGGCAGAAGTCGTGGAAGGAAACATGAAGATTATATTAACAATACCCATTTATTAACTTTAGATTTATATTCATAACTTTTTTCCTTAGGTAGAGAATTTTTTTTGGCAATTTCCATTAAAAGAGATGTTGAAGAAACTTAATAAATCTTGTTTTTTTCTGAATATGAATACAAACAAGTTAAGCCCTCTTCATTCTTGTTGATAGCGTTTTGAAATTTTATCAACTTTTTTATGTACAAAAAATATGTATATTTCAGGTATGAAATACGTCTGTCTTATTAGCGTGACATTCTTACTGATTGAAATTGAGATTGAACATGTAAATTAGTACATTTTTATTTTAAATATTATTAGAATTATCTTTTTTTGTAACTCGCATTGGCAGAGAGAACCTGGTGCCAGACACTACATTCTCTATTTTTCTACCAAATTCGAGACATAATATTCATTGGCCTAACTCAACACCGCGTTTTATCTTAACACAGCAAGATAAAGAATTTTAATATGATAATTCACGTTTCTCTTTTATATAGCGGTACAGACAGCAAAAACTTAATATTGATATATAATAGATAATATTATTATGTAATAAAAAAATGATTATCCAAGGTATTAATATAATGCTATACAATATTTAGGAGGTCAATTGGAAATTTGCGCCGCACGTAATGCCGATGTTCGCTGAAGTTTTTGCTTATAATTGGTTCGGAGAACAAATAAAAACAAAGGTAACCTTAATAAACATTTTATATATAAATAAGTCGTCGTTTATTTGAGGGGGGGGGGGGGCTAATAATTACGTAGTGTAGGACGCCCTGGAACACGGGCAGACAATTTAAAGAAGGTGGCTGGATTCGAGCTGCTCAGGATCAGGATGGTTGGTGCACTATGAGGGAGGCCTACGATTAGAAGTGAACGGAGAGAGGCTGAAATTGATTGATTGATAAAATAAAATTACTAATTATGTATTTAAATCCTGTATAAACAATATATTTCATAATTTATGATTTGTGACTAGAATTTTATATGTTATATAGTAAATAGAGGCTATAGTGGCGCAGTGTGATACAGTCTGACTGTATACGTCATGGTAGTGGGCTCTAGTCCCACTCAAGAGAATTGATATATTAAAATTATTTCCATTTCTGCCTTTTGAAATTTTTATCTGATAAAAATTACGGAAGTTCTCAATGCGAAAAGTACATGTCTACACCTAACCTAAGGTTAGGTTAGGTGTTATTTTATGTTAGACAGACAGAGTAAACTAATTTTGATAATTATTTTTGTAAAACCTTTTTTTATCGTAAGTGAAGTAAAATATGGATGATATGAATAAATATAGATAGAAATACAGGTGAGATGACCCGTATTCATTTACTAATCGGTTTAATTTGAAAAAGACATATTTAGATTTGTTGTTTGTGAATAAGTGTATAAGAATTTCAACGTAGCTGGATGTAGAACGTTTGGCTTAGCGATCAGAGCACTTGATCGGTTTTCGACTCGAAGAGGCGCCGGTTCAAATCCCACTGCGTTTAAATTTTTATACGTTTTCTAAATGTGTCTTTTTCAACTTCCTAAGTGTGCGAATAACACTTTAAAAAATGTTAAAAAATATATATAATTGGTTTAATTTTTTCGTTTCAATCTGTAGTCTCATTTGAAATGTTTTATTATATAGTATATATTAATATGTTAGAAGTATACGTGTTTTATTGTTTCAGGCACGTGATGTACAAAAATCACTTATTAATTTTGATTGGATTAATTTAGATCAAAAAGACAAAAAATCATACTTCATTATTATTATGTATATAAATAAGGATTTTAGTGTAAAGACAGCGATAGGAAATGATTTATCATTGATAACGATGACTGCTGTAAGTATTTAAATTAGTTTACTTATAATTTAACTACGAATTACTTTCGTATTTGTTTGCATATCTATATACATACATATAACAAAAATGTAACTGATCGATGTCTGTATATATATATAAGCAGATGTATAAAATTATTAGGGGCATTTATCAATGTTAAAGAATCCAAAATAATGTTAAAAATTTTTTTGTGTTTGTCTGTGCGGTCGTTTTGAATGCAGTTTTGACTATTGCATTTTGGTAAACTTTCGTTAACATGCTGTGTTTATTTTATTTCAATCTTTTAATAAATAAAAAAAGTTACAATAATTTCAATTATGATTTGAAGTAAAGTATGTAAGCTTATTGTGAACGCGGGCTGGTAAAAAACGAAATAATTAGTTAAAGTCGTGTAGTTTAGCAGGCGAAGCCGCGAGTGGGTCGCTAGTTTTACATAACGGCCAACCTGGTGCAGTGGAACATAACATAGTAGTGAGCGCGATGGTTGTGGATTCGATCTCTACTCGAGTTAATGGTTATATTTAATTTATTTTCATTTCAGTTCTGTTCATACAAAGCATAACGTTGAGTACCGCTATTTTAGATTTTCGCTATTACACTATTTTTGTGATACATCTGTAAATAAATTTATTTTTATGTTTCAATACTTAAGAATTAAATCATATATTAAATTCCGCCCATATAATCATTTTGTACTTCTTAAGATCATTTCTAACTTTCAGGTACTAAAAGTTAGCTATCGTGCATTTACTGTTCTACAAACTATTGATAAAAAAATAGATTTTTAAACAGCTTCTATATAAAATTACTTATTATATAATTGATGGATATTTATAATGTTATTGCTTAATACATTTATAAACGCACAAAGCTCTAACACATATAAAATTTAATTTCCACTGAATCATGTAGCAGTTTATTAAGGAAGCTTTAGAAAAGCTGTGCAACCTATATATATCAATATAGTCAATTGATATAGGATCTATATCAATTGACGTACTCAAACGCTTTGTAGCTCAATTATTAATGATTACTATTATATATTTTAATAAAATAATATAATATTTATAGAATTGTGCTTTATTCATATTAACAGTATACATACATTTATATAAATATAAAACCTTCGTACCGTGGCGTAGTGGACCAACGCTTGACCAAGGGTCGTGCGTTCGATCCACACTTGGAGGAATATTATTTTTATGTATGAAATTATATGTTAAGATTATTTTTAAATTTCCCAGCTAAATCAACCTTTAAATTAATAAACAATGCTTTAGAATCTGGCAGGAATCCATACTTCTATACGATTATCTGTGATTTGAATGCGATTTTTTTTCAGAAAAAGGTTTAAACGTAGGATATAGTGTTTCTTTCAGGTACTTGTTCAACATAATGATGATTTGCCTTCAATTCAAATAGAATCATTATTGTCGACAGTTAAAAAGTCTTCAAAATGGAAAAGCTTTGTATACACTAGTAAGACAATGTTTTGATTTTAGAGGGACAATAGAGAAAGGCGTATTGTCACTAGTTCCTTTCTGACTACTCTGCGGGAAACTATGCGGGAAAACGCGTGAAGCTGAAAAACTTGTACCTTCCCTTAATAATAAGATAACATCATAACAAATATTTTTCCAAGTTCTTTTTCTTCATATCATAATATGCACCTAATGAGTATTATATTTGAACTCGTGTTCGTCAAATGTATATCTAATAGACGGAAATAGGATATTTCGAAGAAAGGTTATTTACAAGTATTAGCATAATATTGAATTGAAATATATTATGCATTATATTTCGGGAAAATCTCGTTGTAGCTTTTTCCGTCATTAAGAATTGTATCACGTCAAGTATCACGGATTACGAAGATTGTAATGTGGATGTGACAATTTTGTTGAAAATATAAAAAAAAACACTTATCATTTTACCTAAATATCTACCACCAATTATTGTGCAATTCGGAGGGAGAGTTGAGAACGGAGTGATTCAACACTAGGTTTTCTTTGCCTTTGCTTTGCCTTGAGAGAGACAAACCAATAAGGTTTGTTCAAAAAGTTACGCATTACCACTATGTTTCAGGAGCTTTGAAACAAGCTTTAACACAAAAAGCACTAAAATAACAGTATTGTAAATTGTACAATTCAATATCTCGTGCGTCAGAGTCATTATTTCCGGTAGGCGATAAGGCCGGCCGCTGACGTAATCAAATGCAATTCGAAGGTGAAATGCACATTTTAACACCCCTGAAAAGCATTACAGTTGATTTCTGTTGACTCAAATGGCTTTTTATTTTCTGTTTTATGCAATTTATTACATTTATAGCAGCTCAAATTGGCTTTTAGCTGTACGTACTGTATGTATAGTTGGAGTGTATTTGTTTGAAACGATGGTTGTGGATTTAATTCCCATTTGGGGAAATGATTATATTAGGGGCAAGTTTTTAACTTTATAGAATAAATTATGTCTATCTGCCTAGATATTAAAACATCTAAAAGACAGATTATTTCCTAAAGAACTATACTATATTTATGAAATAATTTAGTTTTAATTCTTATTTCCTCGAATGCACCACGTAAAATTGCAAAGAGGATTCTAGAAAGGATCCTTTCATTTATAAATATATTAAAATATTTTGCTTAGGCCTAGTGTATTCTGTTGTAAAATATAATAACTCACTAAATTTAAACCTAAGTATACCTTAACATATATAGCATCATGGCGCAGTGGGACAGCATCTGAATATAAACGTCAATGGTTGTAGGTTCAATTTCCGCTTTCCGAAGTTATTTTCGTGTCTCCACTCTATCAAGTGTATTGACCCAATGCCACGATTTGAGGCTAAATGCGGAGAACGGAGTATCATATCACTAGATTACTCTGACTACCCTGCTATGCGGGATACAGAAAGAATAATATTTTTATAATAAATCATGCCTTGCATTTTAACTTCATGTAGTGATAAAAACAGATTTCTCTTTGAAATGTCCTTCTTTTTATCATTCGATAGGTGAAAATGAATTTCTCTCATTGTTGCTTTGAACTTTGTTGTCACTTCGTAAAATGTTTTACGAAATTTTGTTATCTAACAGTGTATATAATTTACAACTTTATGTGTAATACAATATAGTCGATATTACAAAAATGGATGTCTAAAACAAATAATGAAAAATTCGAAACTTCAGATCAGATTTGTAAATGGTTTTTCGAGATTAAAATCGATCATCGCAATCGTTTGTCTGTAATTATATTATTAGACTTCGTTATTATCACTTAGCGACAAGTGTTTCGTTATTTTAATTATATTGAAAAATACACTTATAGTATCTACATCTGCTAATTATTATTTATTCTTATTTTTCCGCATAGCACGGTAGGCAGAAATAACCTAACTCAGACACTGATTTGTAAAAATATATAAAAAAAGGTGTCCCGCTGAGTTTATGCGTGGGCCTGAGGCATTCTCAGGTCTGAGGCATTAACTTTAGTGAACTGGTGGTAAAAAAAAATGTTCAAAAAATTAAGCATTTTTAATTCTTATTTTGAATAAAATTATTAGTAATGACTTCTATACATTATTTTTTAATGAAAAACGGGATATTATTTATTGTTTGAAGACAATGTAAGCACCTTCTCATTCCTTCGAAAAAAAGCAATAAAAAACGTTTCGTTAATGCTATTACAAATTTCAAATAATACTATCTAATTAGCATATTCAATTTTAAATATTATCAAAGTAATTTATATATGAGAGTTGAGAACTTAATTATTTAAATCGGATTTATATAGGAAAAGGGGTATCGGTGGTTTAATATCAGCAACAGTGGCTTTTTTGCTCCTCACTGGCCTTCACTGGCAATGCCTAATTTAAATGATTTTTTAACGCGTATTGATTGATGAGAATATTTTTGGGTTTTAATAAAATGTTGGAGCGTGATGTCATCGTGAAAAGCTTTTGATTCAATTAATTTATTAAAACACGTATCATAGTTTTGTGTTCGATAGAGTTAAATTAGAAGTATTTCTAAATTTATGTATAATTTGATATTTAAATAATTATGGTTGTTTATATGTTTACAGACCATAGATATTAAATATAGTCTAATATAATAATATTTAGGCCTTTTTTGAAAGTTAAAAATTAAAATATTTATTGGGCAACAAAATAAACGTTGACAACCACTAAAGTTATAAAAACATATTCGAGGTACAAATTGTTACTCCAATTATAATGCCAAAAGCTGTATCAGTATCAAAAAACTTAACATTGTGAGTAACTTTATATTGTAAGTTTACTGTAATTAAAATTCCATCTTGACGAAAACATACAACATATAAAAACATTAATTTTACAAACAACTTATTGCTTTAACAGTTTCTTCTTCAGCTTCACACAGATAGATATATATATGTATATATATATAGTTAGTTTATTATTAAGATATATCCTTCTTATATATTGGATTTGTATATTCTATATAGTGTATATATATAGTGGAACATTTAATTTTTGCTTAAGTACATAAAATACAAAAATTATACAGAGTGCTTCTACTAAATTCACATAGCACGAATATTATGTGGAAAACTATTTTTTTAGTTTTAAATAAAATATATGAAATTAATTACCTTTAAAACCTTTTATTCATTTGTAACCTTAATTAAGTAGCAATTACTCAACTTTCATTTTATTCCTTTTTTTTTATTAAATGAAAATGTTGATTCAGTGTTATAACTGAGTGTGATTGGTTGTGGGTTCAATTCCTATTCAGGGGAATGATTATATGTAAAATATTTTAAATTCTTAAGTAAGGTAAGTAAAAGCGATGCGGTGAGTTCTGTACACTCTACATGCATTTTTTCAAATATAGGTGGAAATTGGAGAATGAAATACATTTACATTTGGGTATATGTGTACCCCGCTATATGGAAAAAAACGTGAAGCTGGTGCATTTGGTTCGTTGGCTGTAAACACGGTGGTAGTGGGTTCAAAAACTACGTAATTAACCTGTTCCTTAAATGTAAAAAAATTGGTTTAGTGGTGATACCACTATGCGTTCTCTAAACGCCACTAAATTATACAAGAACAAAAAAACAATACGTATATAAAATAACTTAGTTATAAAAAAAACATGTCCAGTAACAAAATGTAATTCGATGCGTTTCGATTAGAACTAAAGTCGAGAGTTATATTATACGTTTGCTTTACGATCATTGCCTCCCGGCCATTTACGATGAGTTAAAAATTCGCCCAGTTCCGATGCTACTCCGCTGAATACATTACTGAGATTGTTCTGAAAATAGTTGTGCATATATTTTTGGTTATTTTTTTATATTAAAAGGTAACTTAATGGCATATCTATCATTTAGATATGTATATAACTTTGGCTACAATATAAAATATATACAACTTTCCCCTTAATGTGTGACTGACAAGCAATGCACAACTGAAATTACTAGGCGTGGAAAGCTGAAATTTGAATAGTGGGACAGTGTTTTTAAAAATCAAAATCAAAATATTCTTTATTCAAATGGGTTATTACAAGCACTTTCGAATCGTCAATTAACATAAAATGTCAGTATTGTCAGCCCTAGCGGCAGCTATCATAGCAAGGCAGGCAGATCTGCTGAGAAGAGCCGGTGGGAAACTCAACAGTTGTTCGTTTTAAATTTTAAAAACGTACATATACATTAGGAGTGTGTAGTTGAGCGCTATGAAATAATTTTCCAAATATTTTTTTTTATGAGAACAAAAAGAAAAATGAGAGAAAAGAATGAAAGATAGAAGATAGAAATACAAAAGATAGAAATAGGAACAGTATGGCATGTACCACAAGGTTCATGCAAACGTAGCTGGAGACGACTACTTCTAGATTCTCCGAATGATGATGCAAGTTACAACCATTGTATATAAATTTGATATTTTGTAATTATAATAAAAAATTTAAAAAAATTAAGAAAACTATTCAAATATGTTTTTCATAAATATATTTACAACTACAATACATTACATACATACAAAAACAATTAATAATTTAATAAAACAATTTTTTTTAAGCTACCGTTAGTAGAGGCTCATAATAGTCCCGCGAGGTGAGAATGGTAATTCAACTCTTTGCTGGTCCGCTAGTGCCGTGTTCCATACATGTGTGATGATTAAACGAGCCAACGTGACTGCCAGCGGGAATGGGCACTGTAAGTCAAATAAACGATTTAAAAGATTCAACCCAATGGTTTCTACTAGAGCTTTAGAGACGGCTTTATTATAGGAGCTTTGGAACTGTTTCTAACATTTTTTTAAAGTGTTAATAACACCCTGAGGAAATTGAAAAATATATTTTATTTTTTTACATTTTTGTAAAGTGTTAACCGCACACTTTTGAAATTGAATATGACATTTTTAGAAAACGTATAAAAATTTGAACGCAGCGGAATTCAATGTGTGAACGCATGGCTTAGCGGTCACAGCACGGTTTTTGAAGAGGCGCGGGTTCAAATCTCGCTGCGTTCAAATTATTATACGTTTTTCTAAAATATGTTTAGCATGGGCAAAGTTACGGTGAAATTGGCACGTGGTTGATTGAAGGTCGATTGTGGGTTCAAATTTTACTTAGATAAAATAGAAAAAATATACAACATACTGAAAATTTCTAATGACAAGAAGATGTGATGCTCAAATAGATCAAATATATGCCTTCATAGATATAAAGTATTGAATATTACATTTTTTATACTATTATTTACGGTACACGCGTATTTCCATTTCCATTCAACTTAATTCAAACTATTATTGAAATTGTAAATTCAAATCTCAAAAAATAACACTATCCGTTCTGGCCACTCGAGGAACAAGCCTATCCGAATAGATAGATACCCATCACTAAATTATTCAACGAGACATCGTCATTATTCAAAGTAAATCCATTTAGTTGTTTAATTTGCTTTTCAAAACTATTTTACTTAGAGTAGATTACACAAAATCGATAAAGCTTAAACTTATTTTGCGATTACGTTTCGCGCTAACGTACAAGACTACGAGTAAATAAGCGTTCGCTCCAGGCATTACATTAACCATTCAGAGTGTTTCGCCAAGGGTGGTTTATTATAATGAATTTCACATGTTTATAGGATTTTCCGCGTATTTACTATCCCTTTTCGTGCAAAGGAGATTTCGCTTCGTCCCTTTCTGTTGCCCGAATTCAGTTTGGATTGTTTTTGCTCTTAAACTGTGTAAAATGCGAAATTTCAAACTTGTCTCTTGTATTTTTTTTTTATTTGTTTCAAATATTATGATGTAATTGTTAAATTTGATGTGTTCCTCTTAATTATTATAAGTAAAACGTGCATGTATTTTATGGCCTTTGCTATGCTATTTCTATATTTTATAGTTTTGATTGTGAAATGTAAAATCTCGTTATCTTTTGTTTCCTTATGAATTTCAAAAAACCCTCATCTTAGGACCTTTACTCCAAGGAACCTTATACAAAATTTAAATATTAAGTTCTTTGATTTTCACGATTATTAAAATGAAACTATTTTTAAGGCGGATTTATCGCGTATAATATTGGTATTCGAAAATACATTTTAGAACCCGACAAGCCGATGCGAAGCCAATTGTGAAAGGAAGTTACAGAGAGAATTGGCAATATCTTAAGGAAAGTTTCAGTGAGAACTATATTCAAGCGTAACAAAAAAATAAGCCAGTTATTGAGACCAGTAAAAAGTAACATTCCTTTGCAGAGTGCTGGTATATACAAACTAGATTGTGACTGTGGCTTTTCTTACATTGGTCAAACAAAGAGGAGCATCAGTATAAGGGTGAAGGAACACAGCTCCCAAGTCAAGAATGGGCGTGTATCGAAGTCCTGTGTGTGGGCATACAACTGATAAACCCAACCATTACATCAGGTATTCATCAGGCCAATAAAATTTAAAGTTTTTACGCTTCACTTCACCTCGCCTTCACTTTTGGCTGTGTGCTGTCAGAAATTGAATGAGTAACGCATGATTTTTATGAATATGTATTAAGATTCTAATGAATTAAGCACCATTGTAATAAATAATAGTCGCCACAAATAGTCACAAATAGGGGAAAACTAAAAAAAAAAGATTCTTCCTCAATTAATCTCACTTCTGTAATAGCATTATTTGCAGCTTAAAAAATTAAAATATTTAATTAGAACTATTCCTTCAAGTGCGAATCGAACCTACTACCAACCATGTTTGCAGATGACAGATACAGAAGCTGGGATAGACGCTATTCCACTGCGCCACATTGGCCATAAATTGAAACAAATATTTGCAATAAATAGAAAAATATCATATAAAAGCTAAAATAAAAATTTTACATGAAATGAGCAGCAATGAAACAAAAGGTGCATTAAGTGCATCTGTGGTCCTTTGTTCGCGCAGATTATAGAACATGCTGACCGAATCGGGATTAAAATGGCTTTCCGCCTCGATTTCACCAGTATTTTAAATAAAATTATAAGAACTTGAATGATTTTGTGGTCTTTAGTATGTGTATAATATTTGCTTTCGATGACAGAATGTTGAAATTTGAGGTAGTTTCTTAAAATAAGCGGTGTTTGTGTTACTAGTAGATTTTTATTGAATTATACCTGTATCTATCTATCAATCGATGTAAGAAAAATTTATATTAGTATTTTCTGACTTTAAACGTTGATCGATTCGAATATTTATTTTTTAACATTATAATGTGTTATTAACAGACTTAGGAAATTATAATAAATAATTATAATTATAAAAAATTAACGCAACTGGACTCGAACTAGCACATCTTGGACACCGTCCAAGCGCTAAACTATGCGTTTTATATGCGGCTACGTCGAAATAATAGAAAGGTTATATTTCAAATATTTCCAATTGTCCACTCTGGTATAGGAGGCAAAGCGCGGCATAGAGTCCCGCTGCACATACTGAAGAACGAAGTGTCAGGAGAACGAAGTAATGGTTTAACACTTTTAGTAAGTTTTATAATGCTATTTAATAAATATTTGAATCAAAATCAATCAATAAAAATCCGAGTCGATTATAGTTTTCTAAAGACGTAATGATTTAGGTTAGAAATGTAAGGTTAAATTTGTGTTTATATATAATAAAAATAATATATATATATATATATATTATATAATATAAAAATATACAAGTAAGGCCTTAATTCAGAACCATCGCCAATTCGGCACGACGTTAATCACTTCGTTGTAAACGTAAAACATGAACGAGTCAGTCGCTTGGTAAAAACAAAGCTTGTCATGTGGAAAGTTTAGATATGTATCCAATGTCCCTTACATTTGTTGGAAATCCATGAACGAAAAAACATTTTTATAATATAAGGCATAGTGGCGCAGTTTGGCTTAGAGCCAACCGCAGTGGTTGTCAGTTCGACACACTGTCTAATCATTACTCCAAACTGGATTTCAACCCATAATTTTCACCTTATTTCAGGTGTAACCAGTAGTGGTGGAGAGGGTTTCCGCTGGGTTTTAGTGGGTAGTATTCGGTTTTATTCCCGGTGAGTCCCACAGTACCGCCTGCAATGCATTTCTGTCTGGGCTACGTAAAATGCATTTCCAAGCGTAAAAAAAAGAGGTGTAACCAGTGGTAACTTGTGTCACGATAGCTCTTTTTTCTATATAAATCCTTCACAGCAATGTTTAATAAATCATATTTCAAAAGGTTTATTTACAATGTTGTTATTTAATTATTGTAGAAAAAGCTCATGTAGTTTTATTCTTGAAAAAACACGAAAGCTCTTAGCTTGCGAAGTTGTTTGCGATACTTACTTGTTACTTTCATTATGTATAATGGTTGTAGGTTCAAATCTATCGAAATAATGCTTACTATTAAGAATTTAAAAATTTAACAATATACCTATATCTGAATCCTCGTACGATTTAAATTTGCATAAATGTATGTGTGTAGTAGTAAACTAAATAATAAGCAAAAAAAATAAAGTTCACTTATATTTTACTGTCAAAAATTTGGTTTCATTTGTTCATAATAAGGCCCAATTACTTTTGAAATATTTTGCCTGACTCGGGAATCAAATCTAGCCACTTGCAAACTTCTTAAAACAACAATTATCTTAAATTAGCTGTCCGATATAACCTTTTAACCGTTATAACCTATAGAAGAATATCAAATTAAACTGTGATGTAAGATAGAATTCAAATATGAAAGAACTGATTAAGCCTTTTCAGAAGATGCCGGAGATTACTAGATAAAAACGAATAGCGCAATCGATTGAATGAACATGAAATGCGCACCGTATATATGTACTAGAAAATACATAGATATTAAAACTGTGATTTCATTTTAAGTTTCTTTTACAGCTTTACGCTTATTTTTGTATAACTGGGTAGGCAGAGAGAACATAGTTCAAGATTCCGGCAGAAAGTGTAGAACGGAGTGTCTTGAGACTAAGTTCTCTCTGACTACCGCAGGGTGCGGGAAATGCGGGTACGAGGATGAAACTTTAAAATAAGGTATATTGTATTAACCCCGATTGTTTTATTTCTATTAGATTTTGTAACTTCATAAACAAGAACAGCTGCTTAAAATTGTCAATAAATTAGATTGTCATAAATAATATACATTTTCAACATTTTATATGTTATTTTCATACTAATTACATGAAAAACCATTTTTTAGAAAACATTAACGAAACGGATTTCGAACACGGCACCAAGCCCTCTGCCAACTAAGCCATATGTTCTAAGAGTTGCCAATATTTTTTGTCTAGTTATTGATGTTGTAATCACCTTTAAGTAAGTTTTAAGTTTTTCTTGATTTTTTGCATTGACTCTGTCATACCGCAGTTGGGATTCAACGTGTAAAATGTATCCAAAATAAAAAAGAGTGCTTTTAACATTTTTTTAAATTGCTATTCACAGGTTTTCAGGTCTAAAAAGCCTACGACTACAAATAAACTGGCGAGAGCCGTTAGTTCAACCCTGTCACTTAATTATTTCTTAGCTAATTTCTCTTACTGAGAAGCTCTAAACTTGTGAAATCCCGTAGATCACCTTAATTCGGCACTGTCGCAAAATCTGTTCTTATCGGACATCTACTACATATAAACTACCTGTCAAATTTCAACGTTGTTCGCCACCTCGATATTTTGTGATGAGTGACTTTCAGCTTTTATATATATAGATTTAATATTTCATATATAATATACAGGTATATTACTTAAGGCCTAAATCATAGACAATGGGTGCAGCGGTAACCGTTGACAATACTGGAATGTTAATTGCCATCGTTTGCTGAGACACTGACAAATGTTGACGCTTGTCAGCCTAGGTTAGATGGCTGCACACTGGGTGGAACAAAAGTTAGGTTAGAACGGTTATAATTTCTTTGAAAAATGAAAAACGAAAAGTAACTCATTATGAAATCTCGAAAAAATCTCGTCTGCTAAAAATATATTTCGCGACAGGGTCGAATTAAGGTTTTTTTCAGTGCAAATTTGAAGTTTGGCAGAGAACAGACGAAGTGGCGGGCAGCAGGAAGATTGCTATTTTGTTTTAGCTAAAAGTTGGAAAATTGTAACTAGATTTTTTTTAACATGTTTTTTAATATAATTTTTTCGTTTTTATAACCATCCATCATAATCAAGTTATCCATACGGCGTAACATTGGGATAATAACCTGTGCTCAACTGTCATTCTTATAGGTAACAAATAAAATCTATCAATCAATCAATCAACGTAAGATTACATATAAACTTAATACAGTATAATGAAAGAGAAAAGTCTGGTTGTTTAAATATTAATATCAAATTGTATTAACATTAAATTAACATAAATAAAAAAAATCAAAATGCTGTATGTTTTGAGTCCGTGCTCTCTTAGATATTGGATATTCGTTTTTATATATTCATATTTGTTACAGTTTTACTTGCAATTTCGAATATAAATATTCTAATATCAACCTAAATCAAACATTTTTCTCTAATATCTCTATATCATCGAATAAAGACAAATATTTTTATTCAAAAGAAGTTACATATTTGTTAACATTTTTTAATCACACACTTAGAAAATTAAAAAAGACATATTTAGAAAACGTATAAAAATTTTGAACGCAGCGGAACTTGTAACCACGCCTCTTGAAACTTGAACGTTGCGTTCAAATTTTTATACGTTTTCTAAATATGTATTTTTCAAGAAGTTACATGCTTCTTTTTTTGAACGTCACACAAATATCACCAATAATAACCTGATTATCTAAAATATCTAAATGCACGTGGAAAATAAGACAGACTTTACATAACTTGACTTTCGACGTTTCAGCGCGTTTACTCTTCAAATTGGACAATGTGCAGATAGATTCCTGGCATTGTCATGAATTTAATCTCGAAATAGAGTGAGATTCACCGCAAGTATTTCTTAGGCATCTCTATAATTTGATACGAGAACGTTACTGTTGATATTTTTCCAGTAGAATTTTCTTCTTGACAAATTTTATTTCGCTTCCTCGAACGAAAAATTGATGCGATCAAATCCAAAAGAAGATTTTATTATGTGTACAATTGTACATTTTTAACATTTTTAAGGTAAACATATTTGCCATATATTTCTCTTATCTTAAAGACGCGTGGCTAAACGGTCAAAGTACGCTTGGACGGTTTCCAAGAGGTGCAGGTTTGAATCCCGCAACGGTATAACATTTATATGTTTTCTAAAAATAGCTCTATTCTGCGCTATTGTTACATAGTTATGCCAACTAATGCTTTTTTTCCTCCTGTTTATTTCCAAAAAAAAGTATTAGAAACTTAAGTTTATTTACAATTTCGAATGTACTTATATCTTACTTATATACACATTAAAAATTATTACAAATACAATAAAATATAATAAAAATCAAAATGAAATTTTGCTTTGTATAAGTTTTCTCCAACTTTATTATAATACAAAGAATAGTTTTATATCTAGAACTAAGCAATAAATAAGGGAAGGTGTCGTCGAAAAAAGTAAGAAATGCCTTTGAAAAACTTGCACATAACATTAGCATAGATAAAATAACTGTGACTATAAATAAAAAGGCGTGAACGAACGACAGATTCTCTATCGCGTAAGTGTGAAGGTTTGCCACTTGGGAACTTTTTACCTTCCTACCTGAATGGCTGAGTTTGAAAGTTTTTAGTACTTGTTGTAGACAAGGAGTTAGTGTGTTCTTTTTGAAATTTAAAAACATGTATTTACTTTTTGGAATATGTAATACAGGAGCTTTTTGCAGCATATATAAAGTGAACCTATTATCGGTATGTTCTACGTTTGAGGCCGTAGTGACGCAGTGCACAGTGTCTGATTGTAAACACGTTTATATGTAGGGTTCGATTCCCAGTCGCAGGAATTATTATATATAAGTTATTGTCATATTTCCGCTCAGGTTAGACTAGGCACAGCAAGTTCCATAACTCAACACGCAATATCTCGAATTCGGAGAATAAAATATCACACTAGGTTTTCTCTGTCTATCCTGATATACCGGAAAAGCAGGACACAATAAAATAACAAACAATAATACGGTAATAAAAAAAAATATAAATTATTTAAAAAAATTTTTAATGTGTTAATGGCACACTTAGGAAATTGAAAAAGACACAGAGAACCCTTGCTTCTTAAAAACCGTTCAAGAGGCGCGGGTTCAAATCCCGCTGCGTTAAAATTTATATACGTTTTCTAAATATGTCTTTTACTAGAAATAATTATGTTTCTCAATAAATATTCAATATAATTTTGTGGATTTTTTTCTGAAATTCTTTAATTATTGTAAAATATATAAAAGAAGGTAATGTTACTATATACTCGATAATTTTAGGATATATTTTTGTCAAGGGGCATTTATTAAGTCCCCTTTCTCCACTGACGGAATTAAACACCGCTATTTATTTATTTAACTCTTTATTACACCAAGAAATTAGTAACAATATTGATATTAAACCCCATATAACAATTTTGGTGTAAATGTGGCCTTATCAACACACGTGATCTCTTCCAGGCAACCCTTACAGATAAAATACCAGAAGGCAAATAATTAAGTAGGTTTACAAATGATAAACAAAAATAAATAAGATATATATTTAAAAAAAAAAATCGTTTTAGAACAAAAACGACGAAACGATAGTATCTATCTCCTGTACTAAATGTTTTTACGTGCGACATCAAGGGGTTGAATTTGGCCAATACACCCGCAGCTCAAAACTTAAGGGAAACCCGGACAAGGGAACTCCATTACCTCATTCCCAACCTTCTGAGTTTTTATGCAAGGGATTAACGCTTATAAATCATTATTTCGTTTAAGTTGTTTATCACCATAAATACTTTTTATTCAAATACTGACATCTGAGTAGATGGCATATCAGATGACATATAGATGTACAGTGACACAGCGTGTAGCTGTAAAGAAGTTTGGTTGTAAGTACTTTGAAATGATTACTTAAAAGTTTTGATTTCTCCGCTCTGGTAAGAAAAACGCGGCATTGAGTTCCGCCACTCAACACGCAATTTCTCGAAGTAGTGAGAAAAGAGGAGAACGGAGTGTCTTGACACTAGATTCTCTCATGCCTACAGAAAAGTTAGCTGTCTGAAAAAAATTACATAAAAGTTTATCAGTGAAATCATTTTACTTTCTTTTGTAAATATTTTATATGTAGATGAAAACTGAATAGGATTTACACACATATTACTCTTTCTTCGTTGTACGTCATTTAAATATATTACACATTGGTTGACATAGTACAGTTAATTAAACCAGACAAGTCAATATATAATATATATATATACATATATATATATATATTACGGTGTGTGTGCATGTGTGTCTGTAGTAGAAGTATCAAACTAATACTTTATAATTTTCTGTTTAAAAGACGCAGCAGATGAATGGAAAATATCAATATGACAATATTTTTTGTTATACAATAAATGCACACAGGAGAAAAACGAGTAAGCTGTGTATCGTCTATGTGATGTAGGAACATGAAAACGAATAGAGTGGATTAGTCCTGTTCTTTTTAAAGTTACATTTAAAAAAAATGAAAGGAGTCCTGGTGAATCAACATTTCCTGATAAAAGAGAATGAAGAAGCTTCAAGTCCAGTATTTCACGACGATTATCTAATAAATTGATATGATGGTATTGACAACTTACTTTGTAGGAATGAAAATGATTATATATTATAAAATTTAGTTGGCTGATAAACTTTGCGTGTATTTATTCGATACCGTCAATATATTTAAAATGATAAGCTTCCAAACACAACTACCGTAATCTAATCTTTAGGACTTTTCAAACCATTAATATCGTTATAATACCTAATATTTTATATATTTGCAGAATATTATTTACTAAAAATATTCAATACATTTTATAACTATATTTGCTGCACATATATATTCTTTTAAAAAGAAAAATAGCAATAACGTTAATAGAAAGTACTAAGTTATATTAATGAGTAATAACTCATATAAGCTAAGCATTTGTTGGAGCTTGTAGGTACATATACAATTGTATTACACAAATTAATTAAACTTTGCAGAGAAATATCCTGACTGTATGATATTTTCTCTTATTATTATATTTTAGAGCAGTGTAGGCGAGATAACTTAGCATCAAGTGGCTCCAGCTCTCCAAATTGGAGACATTGCGTCTTACAAGAGCGAGGAAATAAAAATAGTTTAAATATTACTCATGCGCCCGAGTGAGAATCGAGCCTACAATCAATGGGGTTTACAGTTAAACACTGTTCCACTGCACCATGATGGCCTTAAATTATTATTATAATTTTTTTCTATCAAATCATATTTAAAAAAAAATTAAAATGTTATTCATACACTTAGGAAGTTGAAAGTATAAAAATTTGAACGCAGCCTCAGCAGAACCCGTGCCTCTTGAAAGCCGTTCAAGCCCTCTGACCGCTAAGCCATACGCTCACCATCATCATCATATGGTCATCATCATCATTTTTGAAATTCATATTTTATGCATTTATTAACAATATCTAGTACTTCAGTATTTTGATAACTACAAACATGTAAGCTACGTTTAAATGATACTTCCAAAGCACATTCAAAAGCTCCCGTAACGAGTCTAGAAGCTAGTTAATGTTCTTGTTTAAAGTTAGCAAAGTAGGTTCAAGCTTTGACATGTTTGTTTGATTAAATCATAGAACTTATGTTGTGTTTACATTAAAAATAAACATTTCATTAATTGTTTATCAATTTTGACCATAGATTTTACACATATTTTGTTAACAATTAGGCTAAAGTTAAAAAAGGTTTCGTCTTTATAAGGTTTTTCTCGTAACATAATCAATGAAGATCTAGTGTCAATACACTCTGTTAGTCACTTTCCGTCTGAAATCTAGACCTTGTGGAAAGGGCGGAACTCAACGCCGCGCCTTGTATTATCCGACTTTTTGAGACTCAAATACTAAGAGAAGAGCTTAGATTCTTTATTAGTATATGTCGGTGATAAGCCAGTAATTTGGTTTCTAGAGTCTATTATAACAGAGAAAATACACACTAATATTGCTTAGTTTATTGTCGTTCAACAGCTAGCTCTGAATAACACGATTATGACAAAACTCAACGCTTTTTATAGGCGAACAGTTTATATTTTTGACAACTGCCACTTCGTTTATAACAAATAATTTAAATTATATTCTATATTCGAAATTAATATGATAAAGAGTTTTACATAACTCCATATCATTTATTTAAAACAAATTACAATAATTTTAATGAATAAACTATATATTTTTCTAAGATTTCAAACCAAACAGCCAACACACTGTTTATAAAATATTAGATTTTAATACATAACAGCTTTACGGTTACAAATAACCATTTAAACATCTTTATATTATTATACCTTTCAAGAAAACCATTACATATTGATTTGCGCCCATATATACTACTGTATTATAGTATAATTAAATGTTAGGGAGAAAACTTATAAGTTTATAAATAGAACACTGCAAGTACCTGCATGTTATATTCACTTTATAAGGAATACGTCTCGCTTCCTATAAACAGATGTTCAAGTGTAAGCTGATTCTAAATGGTGCGTACACTTAATTTCAAATTAAGTGACCACTTTAAGTATTCATTTAATTAGGTTTTTTTGAAGATTGTTAAGTATCGCATCTACATCTTACTGCCTTTGTTCTATTCTATTGGCACATTTTTATAAAAAAACTACCTAAAAATAGCCCATAACTATATGGGCGTAAACAATATAACGTATAATTTCCCGTCACCGTGTGAATTTGGTAAATCCTCTCTCTTAGTATTTTAGTTAAAATTATTTTAATTTCTCCACTCTTGTAACACAATACGCGGCGTTGAGTTCCGCCACTCATCACGCAATATCTCGCAATAATATAGTCTTGACACTAGGTTCTCTCTGATAACCCTGAAAGTGATACTGAGTTTTATAGTTAAAGTTTGTTTCAATAACAGTATTCAATTTAAAATAACGAGTTGCAACACACGGCCGTTTTATTTTGGCAAGAAGTGTATAAGCTAACGCAAAGTTCTTCTGAATTTCAGTACTGTATTTAATCGCATTTGTAATGTACGGAATCAAAACTAACAAAGCGTGCTTAAATATTTACAATAGTGTATGTTGTTTTATATACATTGCCATATTATATCAAGCTGAGGGTATCATAGCATCGTTCTAAATCTGAATTGAATAACAAAAGAGGATTTTTATGACTTATAAAAATATATTCATATATAGATGGAAATATTCTATTGCACATAAAGCCTATACAAAGGGATTTATAAATTAACAGAGAGTGTGCAATTGTTGTATTATTGATTTTTATGTTTTTAGGCCACCGTCGCGCAGTGGGGCAGCATCTGCATGTAAACGCGAATTGTTGTGGGTTCGATCCCCATTAAGAGTAATGATTATATTTAAATTAACACCAAATTTCATAATGAATTGAAAAACACAGCGCTCGGGGCTTGACTTCAATCGCAACCAGTTGCAGTTTTGTCGACTAGTAGATTAATAAAAAGTGTAATTGGCAAAGTGAGTGGCTTCAAAAACGACACAAACCGTTGAGTTACTAGACATGGATATCATACAGAATGTAAGAACACTAAATATAATTTAATCATAATCGTTCCTTCTATAGAGAAATATATATATATCCTTAAATACAAAACATTTCCAATATAATAGCATGTAAGACTAATCAAATACACGATCTTAGAGAGGACCAAGAAGGAAGTCCATCAAGGAACTTAGTTAAAACCAACAACCATCTTCACGGTCAATTTGAAACATGCTCAGATACTAAGAGGGAGTGACGTCACGGGGACGGGCAAGTTAAATTGTGCGGGTGTGCCATAAGCTACCCCTAACTAAGACGTCCCTCCACTAAATAATCAGTTTAGTGTGTGCTTATGTATCACTTTTAGTATCAGCAAATCTGCTATAACTTTGTACAGTCAATATACTGCAGCCCTTTAATTATATAACCAGTGGGCAGATTAGACTTTAAATTATTTATCAATAATATATGATTTTGATTAACAAGTGTATATAAAAATTAGCCGAATCCCTTAAAATTTACTTAAATTTAAATTAATTTTATTTATTTTTAATATACCAATTTTATCAATATTTCTAAATAACTGTCTGTAAATGTCTCTAGGCAGAGAAATTCCTTGTATCCAAGACACTCAGTTCTTTACTTTACTTTTGCGCCTGAAATCGAGACATTGTGACTTTGTATTACCAAAACGAAGAAAGTGATAAGAATTAAAATAAATATATAATATTCCTCCGAGTGGTAATCGAATTTACAACCAATCAATCAAAAATTTATTATGTTGGTATACACACACTGTTCCACTGAGCCACTTTGGTTTTAGCCATAACTGTTTCGAGTATGACAAAGATAAAGATGGGCATTCAACGTCAAAATCAAAGTGGAAGCGGAAAACGGGGCGTCACTAGGTCCTTTTTGTCGCGATGAAGAGAAAAGTGTGAAATCTAAGAGAAAAATATTACTTTAGGAACGGTTTCCAAGAGGCGCGGGTTCAAATCGCGCTGCGTTCAAATTTTTATACGTTTTCTTAATATGACCTTAAAGGAAGTTATTATATTATTTATGTGTCAACAGGTATGTTGACAAGATGTAACAATGCCAATAGTAGATCATAAACTTATCAAGGCAAACGGAATTGCAGGCGTGAACTAGTTAGTACCCAATAAGGCAAATAATAAAAAAAACCAGTCAGATTTATGAGTACGAGCTCACTCAACTTTTATCTGTTTAGAGTTTTACTTCTTCATCTGAGCTACATCAATAAATACAAAAAAGCATTAAATTATTTAAATCTGTCCGATTGTCTGATTTATATTCAACCACCACACCGGCCACCACTATATCTAACCAACCAAGTATTCCTTTATCTACGAAATGGGTAAAATTCCAAAGGACCATATACTATTATATTAAGAAGGACCCCAAATTTTGAGCATTCAATGGATGCTAAGACTAAACCAGCCTGTACATAATACACGAGGCTCCACTTACAGTGATACGACGCATTCAACCCTCGTTATTACAAGCCTTATGTGCAATATTAGTAATATCGCCTTCGGACTAACGCTCCCGAAATACCAATTCCATTGTATCTGTTAATTTAATATTCTTTGAGATAATTGTTTGTGGCACGGAAGGCTTATGCCTTAGTGGTGAAATTGTTATGTAATTTTGATGAGTGTAACTTCAAGTTTAATACGAAATTTATATATTTTTGTGTATATATAAAAGATTTTTCACTGTATTATTTGCGACCTTGAAAAATGAGGTAGTTTGAAATATCCTGTATGGGTCGATAATTGAGAATAAATTCTTGCCCTAGGCACTATCCAGTCCCCGTTTAATAAATTAGTATCAAGCAAACATAAAAGTTATACGTTTTAATTAGTTATAAAATATGTTTAAAACTGCGTCATCAAATATTAAACTTTAATTCATCTACGTCAGTGTTGGAGGCAAGCAAGTTTGCAAGGGCAAGCCTTACAAATTCTAAGTTTTTAATGTCTTAAAAATGATTTTGAGTTATTAAGTTGATATTAAAGTAAACGCGAAGCACCAGCAGTTATGCGCCATTTTTTTAGAAAACGTACAAAAATTCGAACGCATGATTTTCAAGAGATGTGGGTGCGAACCCCGTTTCTTAATAAAATGTGTTTCAATTTCCTAGGTGTGCAAATAACATTTTTTTTTTTTACATAATGTGCTAATCAATATATAGAGAATGACAGATTAAAAATTTCACTTAACTTAATGTATTTACGAAGTTCTTAAGCTCTAAAGACAGTGCCTTATTTCTATGAATGTACAATGATTCTAATGGAAGTTTCTATTGAAACGCGATTTGTAATAGTTTTACTGAAGTGGATATTTCTTGTTCCCCCGTAAATAGGTCAGCGTTTTACATTACAGGATCTTAAGTTAATTGAGAATATATATTGTATATCATTTATAGTTTTTATAAGTTCTATATTTTTAAATAAAATATATTTATAAAAGGTATGACATGTATTATCTTGGGTTCGATACCCAGTCGTGGCAATGATTATATTCAAATAATTTCAATTTTCTCTACTCTGCTATGACAAAGCATGGTGTTGAGTTCCGCCACTAAGTGCGCAATCTCGTGGTTCCAGGCGGAAAGTGGAGAACGGATTGGTCTTTACACTAGGATCTTTCTGCCTACTCTGATAGGCTGAAAAAAGGTGAAGCTGTTTCCTTTGCTTAGCGTAGTAGAACGATGTCAAAGTCAACACTCTAAATGTGATAGTGTGGGTTCCCCATTCTGGGAGTTTATTGTATTAAATTATTTTAATTTCTCAGAGTAATTGAACACTGGATTATTTTTATATGTGTGGGAAAAGCGTGAAGTTGGTTTTAATTTATAAACACAAGTTAAAGCTTCATATATTTATATAATATAGTATATACATATCAATAAAACTCTAAACTTAGCTTCTATAAAGCATACATCTATATACTAAAACAAACATTAACATTCGTCTCAAAATAGCATTTTACTTTCGCCCAGTATTACACAGTACAGTATAATAATTTAAAGGATATTTATGATGAAAGTTGTTTAAAACATTAATTTTACGGAGACGTTCAGTGGCGACGCCATTATCAGGGACATCTGAGGCCGACGGCCATCGTCACTGAAAGTATTGGTATATTTAGTATTATGTGGCATTACGTATAAAATATTGTTATATGTAAGAAACTATAGTAGCTAGACAGTGCCTAACTTTAACAAGATGTTAGTGGGTTCGATTTTCACATTTTTGTAAGACAAAGGCTGTTGAGACTAGTGGACTGTTATTCTTTTTTGTCTTTTTTTACATAAGAGAAATATCTGTCTGAAATATTTTTTTTTCTCTCTTTTGGTCTTTGATCTCAGAATTGTCACAGTATGAATTTGTTATTGGTTCTAAATTAGTAGACTAGTTGACGCGTAAAATAAATATGTGGCTTAGCAATGCGTATTTTATACAAAAGTGTGTGTAATATTATTTTAATAAATTAGTATTTGTAGAATATACTCTTTTTTTTGTACCAAATTTCATACTCTATCTATATAATTTTCGTCAAAAAGGGTGTTTGTATATATGTGTGTATGTATCCAAAATATATATATATGACAATAAAACGTTTTTTATTGTCATAGCATTTTTATTACCAAAAAAATATTCTGCAGAGATATCCTGAAATGGAATTACATTTTTCATACAACTCCATGTTTTCCCGGCATAGCGTCGGCGTAGTGGTCGGCCACTTAGTGTCAAGACACTCCGTTCTCTTCTTTCCGTCCGAATCCGAGACATTCTGTGTTGATTGGTCACCAGAGGGGAGAAATCCAAATAATTTAAATATAATCAATCTTCTAAATGAGAATCGAACCCGCAACCATCTCGTATTGTATCAGGATGGCTGCTTTATAATACTTTGATTAAAATATTGTTTTTCTTACTAATTCGTCTTTGCAGGATTTTGACGACTTATTAATACGTTATTTTTATAATTTTACACATGCTGTCGTGGCGCAGTGAGGTCACTGTATCCAGTAATAAGTACTAATTGTATTAAAGTTATTTTTATTGCCCTGGTCTTGTAAGATAAAGCGTGGTGTTGGGTTTCAAAAATAATATGTAAATCTCGGCGGAAAATGCTGAACGAAGTGTTTTAACTTTAGGAGACGAGACAAGCGTGAACCAATAATAAATACTGTTAAAATTAAAAATAAACAAAATATTACTTTTAAATTTGGAATCTGTCTATATGGTCGTTCATTGTGTTTTCTTGTGCCCCAATATATTGTAAAATATTTTGTGAAAATGGAGTCGGGTGATAGAGAGGACCCAATCGATGGATTGCATTATATAAAGTAGGTATGGTCCCAAATACAATTTTAAAATCCTCCATACGCTTGGTATTAGTCAAATGTTTATGTACTAGGCTATTGACAGGTACATTGAAACCTCCTGTGTTTTTTGACCAAAAAAGAACTGGCTGTCCACGTAGTGTTGTTACGAAAAAGGCGTACTTTACTGCTTTAGTAAGGAAAAGATTTAAAGAAATTTTAAAAGATGGCTTAGGACTTGCAATATATATAAGAGATGCATTAGTAATTAGTTTATTGATAATTTAAAAAAGAATAAAGTAAGATAAAAACAACTAATTAAATTTACTTTTGAGAACGTTTTATCAATTGAGTAATTTTTAAACAATCAAAATAACCATATTAATGCTGAAAGCTCTAAAATACCTTCCCAATTATTCAAGAGAATACAACTTGAGCTATGAATGAGTGACTTAGGCATATTTTAAAAAAAGGTCCTTTCAGCAACACTCGGCGCCGGGTCATAAAGCTCGATCAAACCAAGCTTGGTTAGAAATGAACGTTCCAATTTCATCAAACTGAAGACTGGACGTCATCTTGTCAATAGATCAGGATTCCAATCCAGCGGATTATGATTTATGGTTAGTTTTAGAGAGTTAGGCTTGGTGTAAACGCCAAGATAATTTGGAGTCCGTAAAACAATCCATATTATTATGTAGGCAAAGAGAACCCAAGTGTCAAGACACTCCATTGTCCACCTTTTCCCATATTCGTAACATTGCTTATTGAGTGGCGGACCCTAACGTCGCGCTTTGACGTACTACCGAAATAAATATAATCGTTCTACCGAGTGGGAATCGAATTCATAACCATTGTGTTGTCAACAAATGTTAAATCAGAACCTGTTCCACTGCGCCACGATGGTATCAAATAAATAGCCATATTAGATTAATTTATCACTCGAACCTTGCTCTATCACGAATACGGCGATAGCATTAAAAAGTAAACATAAATTTTTAATTCCTTATTTCTAATGAATAGTGTTCAAGCTTAAGTCGATACGAACTAAGTTTGTATATATGTAATTGTCGTATAGTACTTGTTGTGATAAATTATATAAAGAGAAGGAACTCCTCAGCATTCCAAAAGATAGAAGAATCTCGATAGACTTACTATTTTTATCAGAATTATTGAGTGGTCAAATTCAACAGATATAAGATGTTGTAAGCGTATGAGAATTTCAACTTAGTGGTCATTTTTGCTTAGCGGTCAGATCGCCTGTACAGTTTTTAAGAGGCGCTTGTTCAAATTCCGCTGCGTTTGTACTTTTTCTATATATATATATATATATATATATATATGTATATATATTTATCAATGCCTTAAGTGTGTGAATAAAACTTTAAAAAATGTTAAAGAATTTGAAAAAACTAGACAGCCTGAGGTCTTATAGTAGGTTATATAGATTTAGCTGGTATACTAATCGCGCCTACTTCTGCCGCATATAAATTAAATCTTAATCTATTCCTGGTCAGTTTGTGAGTAAGTTCGAAGTAATTATTTACTCGTGTTTTTATCTAAAATAAGAAATTGTGCATAAACATATTAATATAAAATCAATAAAATGGTCGCTTTCTTGTATATAAGACAAAGCGCGTCATTGAGTTCCACTTCTCAACACTCAATGCCCCGAATTGGGGTGGAAAGTCTTGAAACTGCGCCGTCTCTGACTACACTGCTATGCAGAAAAAGATATATACCCGGATGAGAAATTTCTAGTCCTAGTCTGAGTTTTCCACCTGGTTGAGGGTTGAGGATTTACTACCGAGGATGTCAAAATTCTATGAACATTTACTTTTACTATACCTGCATATGAAAGTTGATCATTTTATTCAAAAAAATAAGTCATGATACGTCTTATAAAGTCAGTACACCTCTTAGCCGCAGGCGAGAAATTAAATTACTTCAAAAAGAAAACTCAAACTCTTAACTCAGTCCGTAACTTTATGTTTTATGATAATGATTTTCTTAAACAAGGATGAAAGTAAAAAGTAAATTTAATTAACTCTTTTCCGATGTCAATTGAGAATGAGTTCGCGTTTGGTAATTTAAAATTAAGCGTTTTATTATCGACTTGAGAAAACGTACTATTTTTTTACTACTTCTTTTTTAACATATTTAAAAAGTTTCTCACACTCACTTAGGAAATTGGAAAACATTTTTATACGTTTTCTAAAACGTGTTTTCAATAAGTAGTTCTTTTTGAATTCACGCTCAGTTACTACAGAGAATAGACTGTGAAAACGAACCTCCAAATGCTACGGTCCCTGAATACTGCTTTCGCCTCGTCAACTGTCATCAACCTCTTCATACACGCCCTCCGGAAGGTCGTTATGCTTTTTATCGCGACTTACCATACCTCAAAATTTATGCAATGATTTAAAACATGTACTTAACTAATAACAAAATAAATTCGAATATTCGAATATTCGAATAAATAAAAAGTAGTTTTGACTATAATATGATCGCATGTATTTTGTAGAATACAATTTTATTTTTTGGTACATTTGATGGACTCTTGACTAGCAACTCTACACTTTTTCCCGCATAGTCAGAGATATTCTAGTGCCAAGACACTCGGTTCTCCATTTTCCGCCCGATTACGAGACGTATACCGAAAATGAGTACTAAGTATTTGTTTTACGTATAAATATATATATATATATACTGTACTCTTTTTAGGAACACATAGAAAGAAGAAAGAAGTTTCTGATCTGATGTTGATTGCTCTAATTTTTTTTTTAATGAAAAACTTCGACTCTGTTTTTTGATTATTTTTATTTGAACTTTTAGAACTTTATTGGTCAAGTCGAGAAGATGATATCGTCACAATTGATTGCTCGTTTTATGGCATTTTTCATCACTTGAGCGAGATCTTCGGGCGAGAGATTCTCGCACTCGTGTCGAATGTTGTCCTTGAGAACTTTCAGGGGCTCAGGCTTGTTTACGTAAACACGGGACTTCAAAAAACCCCACAAAAAAATACTGGAACGGTTGAATCCGGCGATCTTGGGGGCAGTTGTAACTAGTTAAAAGTACAATGTTTCAAAAGTATAAAACATTTATTTGTAAAGACATTTACCATTTTAATTTTCCACTTTCCTATTTCCATTTTCTAACCAAAATATTACGAAAATTGATACAAGTATTCTAATAAACGGTTTTCTAGAGAAAACTTCATTAAAAATACAGCAAGCACCTAACATTGAACGGCAGGGAGGCGTGACCTGCAAATGGTTGGCTTAAACTTTGCAGAGTTAAGAAGTTGCCATCTATTTTGAATGTGAATGTTTCTATAACGAAAATTGAATAATCAAGTAATACTTAATTTGCAGGAATAGAATATATGAATATTTTATGTGTTTGAGTATATTTGGAAATTTTGTTATGATTTATTCATTTGTATATAAAAGAAATGTATTTTTTAATTTATACATGGTTGTAGATAAAGTTATGGTTAGTTATATATTTTTTTCATAATATGCCATTTTTATGTCAGCAAAAACTTTTGCTAAGAGGGCATTATCTTATTTCTTATAGTTTTTTATTTAGCTCCACTTTCTGCCCGAATCCGAGACATTGTCTTGCCAACAAAGCCGAGAAATGTATACCATTGCAATATGATCATTCCCACAATCGAAATCGAACCCACACCATCGTTTTTACAATCACCCTACGTCGTCCTACTGTGCCACGATGACCTAAATTGTTCTTACAGAAATAATATATTTGTGTAAAAATGTAAAAAAATGGATATATAGCACTCAAAATATTTGAAAGCGTTTTATTGATGGAGCGTCACAAATACTCTTCAAAGAAATTAAATTGCTATGTAATTGATTTAAAGGCCAGACTAAAGCTTTGTTAAATTTTGTTTAGAAAGTTCATTTTTTTACTTGTGCAGTTTCACGCTTTACTTTTTTTCATGTATAGCAGGGTAGTCAAAGAGAACCTAGTGTCAAGACACTCCGTTCGCCACATTCCGCCCCAATTCGAGGTAGTGCGTGTTGAGTGCTCAACGTCAAAAATGAAAATAATGTAAATATAACCATCCCTCCTACCTTAGAGAACGCTTTTCCTACCTAGGCACCAATTCCCGTCTCCCACTTAATCTCCACTCAAGAAAGTATGAAATTCTTCGGATACCGTTGGCCCATACTGAGTGTTATAGTATATACTTTACTTTAAGCATTTTTAAAGCATTATTCAGACACTTAGTAAATTGAAAATGCGCTTAGAACGTATGGCTTAGCGGTCATAACGCTTGGACGGTTTTCAATAGACGCGGCATAAAACACGCTGTTTTCTAAAAATGGTAATTCTTTACTGTTCAAGCAATTAAGATATGATGATAAAAATCATTATCTTTGAATGTAGTATATGTATATATTCAAGTATATATGTATACTATTGTACGTATTTGTTTTATAAAGTGTGTGACATTTTGTATATATATTAGTGTAACAGTATTTATTTTGTTTATGTTATTTTATTACTAATTTTTTTTCTTGTTGTTTGTTGCACAACTTTATGCCCGCACTTTGCGATTGATTCTTACAAATGTATTTGCCTGGCAGAGATCACTTTTAACGATAAGGCAGCCTTTGCACATTTTAATGTTTTAATTTACTTGTATTGTACACGTATATTATCTTGTCGATTCCGATCGAACCCACTGCTAAGTAAGAACTCTTGTAGTTAGAATCTGTCCCACTGCGTCCCACGATCGCCTTTAGCTTATACGTGTGCAAATTTATGCACATTGAATTTAATATACATATTAGTCAATATGCAATTCAAAACAATCATTGTATTGTGGAGACAATCAAGTGTTAATCGTTATATTTTTTATTTATCGTTTAATAAATTAAGCTAAAGCTTAAAGCCTAATTTGCATATTTACGTGGATCCAACCTCGTGTCTTATCAGAATGGTAAAAATGACATTATAATGTATAATTTTATATGATATCATATAAATTAATATCTTACATTGGATAGCGAACCTACAACCTCCACACAGTGTACAGCCACATATCGCTCCACTGTACCATAATAGCGTAACCAAGTAATATGAACGAACTAATACACATATCAATTACATTAATTGAAACGCGTAAATAAAAATGTATTTTATATATTTATTTTAGATGTTAAATAAATAGAAAGCTTTTTATATTATTTACAAAGTACAAACTGCGAGCCATGTTATTTTAAACTGTTCAACTAATAACAAAATCAAATATGCCGGTCTAAATTGATTAATAAAGTTATTAGTGCAAATGATCTCTATTTTATATGTGCAATTGAAAGTTTTTTTAAAAACCAAATATACAATCACATTTTTCCTATTCCCGTAGGAATTGCGAGAAGATATATCTTAAAAAAACATATTTAGAAAACGTATGAAAATTTGAACGCAGTGAAATCAAACCCGCGCCGGTTGAAAACCGTCCAAGCGCTCTAAACGCTAAGCAATGCGTTCTACATTCAGTTGCGTCGAAATTCTTATACGCTTATTACAACTTATTTTTGTTGTTAGCAGTCCCGCTGCGTTCAAATTTTATACGTTTTCTTAATACATTTTTGAATTTCCTAAGTGTGTGTTTAACTCGTTAAAATGTATGTATACTCGTTGTAATGTTCAAATCCTGTTCCCTGGAAACTGGAAATTCCATTACTCGGCTATGAGGGTAAAAGCGTGAAGTTGAAAAAATGAATAAATAAAAGCCTATCTTGGACTTTCCCTGTGCTTTTACTTCTATATCTGATTTCCTTAATACTTCATATGGGTTCCCTCTAAAAAAGTTGCAGGTGAATAGAGACGCAATATGTTTAGTATAGAATGTTTCTTAAATCTATACATACATATAATAAAAATGTAACCGATCACTGTCTGTACATGGCAGATATATGAAAAAATATATTTTTAGAGGCACTTCTTAACATAATAAAACCCAAAACAATTATTATTAATTTTCGTTTCTGTTTGTCTGTTTGTTTGTGCACGCTAATCTCAGAAACGACTGAATTGATTTAAATGCAATTTAGGCTATTGTATTTTGGTAAGCTTCCCTTAACATTTAGTATTATTTTATTTTAATTTTAAAAAAGTTACAATCATTTAAATTATTAATTTAAGCAAAGTTTGTGTGAGAACGCGGGCGGGGGAAAAAACGAAATAGTTTAATTATGTAGTAACTTATACTTCTTCCTTATGGTTCTATTATAGTTCTTCAATTGCCACTTAATTTCGAGTTATTGTGTGTTGAGTGGTGCAAATCAACTCAGAGCCTTGTTTTTCTTTTATCAAAATTGGTATTAATTATTGGGTTGCGATCTAACCCACATCTATTGCATCTACAGTGAGATACTAACCACTTTGTCAAAATGGTGTAAAAATAAGTAAAGTGTAGCTAACACCAATTTCATAATAACCACTATATAGCTGTGTATATATCCTTTAATATATACATATATAACTTTGACATTAACACAAACCATTTAAGTCTATTGTCATGTAGCCATAACGCGGTTTAAGTATACGATAACTAGAGACCCTGGAAACGTCCCTTCATATATTATAGTTACGAAAGCGGGTGCTTTCACATTCATTAAAGTTGTAATTTAGGCTTTCGCGGCACAGTGGTACAGCGTTTGACCGTAAATACAATTGGTTGTGGGTACGGAGGTATGATTATATTTAAATTATTTTGTTCTCCTCACTCTGGTAAAGTAAAGGGCGGCGTTTAGTTCCGTCATCCAACGCGCAATGTCTCAATTTTGGCGACCTATAATGGTTTAAATTATCATTATATCTTGTGTGTAACGTTCTTGATACGATGATTGTTGGTTTGAATCATATTAGTGGGAACTTTGATATTTTCTAAGTTGTCTTTCTACTGAAAGTAGATAACGGAGGACCCCTATTTAATTGTTCTGAAATATGAATTAAGTGCGTTTTAATTTGAATTTGAGATATAAAAATTATTTTTTAGTAGAAAACCTATATTAATATAACCAATATCAAACTAAACATAGCTTTATTGTACAAAATATGATCGATTTCCTGTTAACACATGTAATTTGCCCCTAAACCTTTTTGGATGATAGTCTTTGTCCTACAGTAATTAAATTTTCTGCAATGCTCTATGGCACAATATAGTTTTACATACTTAATGAATGGAGATGAAGGACTAATTTATGAGGCATGCCCGTGGATGTTGTTACATTACTAACATTAAGAAATAAGGAGCTTCTTCGAGGCGGAAATTGGCGAAATATTTACATTTTAAAATTACTTTAAGCATTATAAATGAATTTGAAGCCTAAATACATGGATTTATGATAATTTTCTATAGTATCAACGTGGCTAGTGTTACAACACAAAAAAGGTAGTATATATAGTATAAAGGTAGTATATATATAAGAAAAAAATTAGTATCTCACAAAAGCTATTGTTTATTTTAATGTAAAAAAACCAATCCGCATTTATTTAATAATACAATATATGAACGTATCTACAGCATTTTTAGGACACGTATATAAATTTTAACTTAGCGGGAATCGAACCTGCGGCTAAAAGCGCTTAGAAACCGTCTAAGCGCTTCTGGCCACGGTAACAACAAAAACAAATTATAATAAATGTATAAGGATCGACTTAGCCGGATGTACAACGTACAGTATGTACGTTTAGAAGATGCGCGGGTTCGAGTCTCGCTACGTCCAATTTTATATGTTTCGTAAACATGTTTTTCATATCCTAAGTGTGGGATTGTGGATGACAATATAAAAATGTTTAAATATATGGTTTTAAAATATTTTCAAGATTATTTTTATTCTATTCCGTTAAACTATTTCAGTGATTAAGCCAGCTATTTCAGCCATTTTAGTACAAGCTTAAACGATTGTCAATAACTTATTACTAAGTTACTTTATTTGAAAATGCTTTAAAAATTTCTCCAATATCATATTCATAGAAGCTCAACTCATATCGCATAGAGCCAGAAATCGTATAAGAGTTTTCTCCATTAAATTTATAGCGCTATTCTAAATGTTCACATGCATGCGATTCAGTTTTATAAAAAAAATACATACACATGTTGTTTTGTGTGGTTAATAAGAGTCATTTTATAAAAAAAAATTACTTTACATTTTAAAAATCATTTTAAAACTAAGGAAATTCAAATTTGATTAAGACAATGAATGGTGTAGACGATGACTGATGCATAAAAACACACTGGACCAGTATCATTTGACTATCTATTTCACTGACACGAAGAAAAGGAAGGTATAATGTGATAATATTATTATTTGCTAGCTGATGTTTTAAGTACTGATCAGAAATATTGATTTGATTGACAGTCTTATGGCTTCTAAGTATGGAATAGAGGGCGTTTACAGCTCCTGTTCAGTATCGCGCTTAAGCTTAACTCGCTACCAAGTTTTAATATTTTTAAATACACTTGAGTACAAATAATTTAAATTTCAACCAATAATTATAATAAAATATATTGCAATTCTATCAATAAAATGAATGTAAGATCTCTTTATACGAGTTTTTAAAGATTGTTGCTGCTTTTAATAACAATTAATATTCATTTATTTGCATCAAAACTAAAGCAAAGTTTTATATTATGGTCGTTAACAGCTCTACATTTAAAAATATTTTTTTTTTATATGACTTTGTAGTAGTCAGTAAATGATGTGCTGGGTTTCAGGTAAGGTTGTCCTGCTCATCTATTATGAAATATACAAAAATATAATGCATAAAGACGAGTAAGCTCATGAAGCTATGCAATGCAGTTTTAGTGTAATACAGTCCTAATCAGGCTAAGTAGTAAAGGAGTTTACGATCCAAGACCTTTAGCTTAGAGCTCGTTGGACTTGTTTGGTGAGATGTCTAGGCGCTGCTGCCCAACTTTGTGCTGCATGATTTTACTGCTTTAGGTTCGTAAATTAACTGATGTATTTAAGTATATATTACATGTGTAGCAAATAATTATGCAAAAAACGAATATTATTTTTAATGTATTACACATACATATTATGTGTTTGAAATACACTGTTGTGTAAAGTGATATAATGTGAACACGGTGTTATTTAGTTTTTTTTTTAATATATTATGTCAATAAATAGTTTTTTTTTAATATTTGTACATTGGTATTTCTCAGATTTTATTTTGTTCGCCACTGTTCGACAAACATACATAACACTATGCTTTGCTTGCTTGCCTTCCCTTATAAAGGATTCGAATTAATTTTGACCAGTTTAGACCAATTAAAATATAAAATAATGGAAATAATATGTTTGATATTAAAAATATTGAGTATCAAAATATGTCATATCGTTTATTTTCTCATCTCATGCATCTAATCAAAATAAAAATAATAAGTCAATGTAAATCTCAAACGTCCAGACAGGTCTATTTTAAATTGTGCTTTTAGATGCTGTAATAAAGTGGAGCATGCTATTATTTTTGGAAATTAAACTATTACGAAATGAAGTAATATTTATGTGCTTTTATACGGTATTTTTAGAAAAAAACTGAAATCAGATGTTTTAAAATGACATGTGTCTAAAATTAGGCACGATGATTGTCAGTTCAATTATCATAGGACAGAACATTTGTAGGTTTTCTTTCGATCACAACTGCCTTGTTTTATCCATAATTTTTTTTTATTGCAGTATTTCGTTTCACTCTTTTGCGCGTAGCGGGGTAGTCAGAGAGAACCCATCGCGTGTACAGATGCTTTCACTGCCCCACGATGGCCCATCCTTGCGGATGATTTGATTAGTGGCAATAATGTGAAAATTTTGTTTTTTACGCAGTAAATTTCAATTTCTTAAGTTTTTTAAATTCGTTCAATTTATGTAAACTATTGTTTATCCTTTAAATTTATTTATCCTTTTAATGTAATGAAAAGTATTGAATGGCTCAAAACATTATGTCTCAAATCAGGTGGAAAATAGAAAACGCAGTGTCTTGGCTCTCTTTGCCAATGTACTTTGCGGGATAAAAAAAAAAACAACGTTTTATGTCTGGTAATGGACATATCCATAAACGAATCTTAGACAAAGTAAAATGGTGACATCCATTTTTCTATCTTAGAAAAAAGTGTATTATATATTGTGTAAACACTTATGAATGGAATTTATAAAAAAAATACAAAACATATTTTTCCACAGTGCATGAAGCCTTTCAATTTTTCATCCACTAATGTTAGGTGAAAGTTAGGTAACACGAGCCTTCAACGTGGCTCATGTGTAGAATGAGCTAAGTGACCTAATAAATTCAGCCGTTTGATTTAAGTGACCACACGGAATAACAAGTTAGGTAGAGTGTAATGTGAATAGAATAACAACGAAATTCATAATTTATTACAATTTTGCAAATGGACGATTTGTGTTCCTATAATATTAATTTATTTATATATAATGGAATAAACCATTGTGATGCTTTCGGAAAGTGTTTGTTTGTTCACATAATAGTTTTCGTATCCATACCAATTGAGCTGTATGTATATTTAATTTTAGAAGAGAAGAAGTGCGATGTAGGATTTCGCCCTATAATCTTCTTAGTCGTGTTCTTTATTTCGGAAAGTATCCTCAGTAATGGGAAGTCCAGTAATCAAGGTCCATCCAAGGGTCCGTAAGTTACACGGTGTTAGGTCATTGGCTAGGTGATACGCTTCTAGGTCTTCATTCACTCTGCCAACAAGAACTAGCTTGTCAAGATCGCTTGGCTGTCTTCGACCTATGTGGCAAAAGTACAAGAGTACTAGTTGCTAGCAGGCAGTGAGGAGTATGGTTCTTATTTCAAAACAATTTGTTATTTAATATTAATTTACAAAATATTGCGGATAATAGAGTACGAATATATACGTAGATATGAATGAGAATGGAGATATAAATAGGCTGCTACTGCATTATTCACGAAAAACATCGATAACGATTTAAGTTAATTTTGTGTTTAATTAGATTTATCTGTGATATTATATAATGTAATATTAGCAAAAGCACACAATATTTACTACTATAAAGTTGTTACGTATATAAGAACCCCCCGCAAGATTCGACACACGGTTACTGCTTGCTTTCTGAGTAATGGTTTAAAACATAATCTTTCAATTTAACTTATAGAAGTAACTATACCTACTAACTATATATATATTTAATAGAACACACTAAAGTATTAAAAGACACCCAGTCTGTGAAAGTAAGTAAAGTATTGAAAGACACAAAGTCACGTAAAATTTGGCCTTCATGGTGCAGTTGGACAGAGTTTGACTGTAATCGTGGTTGTTTGTGGGTTCGATTCGCACTCGCTGGAATAATTATCATTTAATTAATATTATTTCTTCAGAGCGATCTGAAGAAAGAACAAGCTTCTTGGAATTGGTTTCTAATATTTTTGTCCATTTTTTTTAACCTATTATAACATATTTTCTCTATTCCACATTTTAAACGAAAACATAACACAAGACTCATATTATGATAGCGATCTTCTAAAGAAACAAAGATTACAAATAGCGTAGTGAAAGTTTAGATACCCCGATTCTACGGCATCACGTATGCATGGAGAGAACCAAAGTGCCCCTATAAATTCACTCGTGTAAGTTTAACCGTTCCGTGGACTGCTAACTTAGATAGAATGGAAACTGATTTTGAAATATTTTAATAAAATTGCTTTGAAATTTATAACAACAAGATATTTGAGATTGAGGATTAGTATTAGTATATACTTAACATATTTTAAAATTAGCGACACACACGCGGCTTCGCCTGCGTAGACCACATAAGTAAACTACTTAGTTTTTTTGCCCAGCCGCGTCACTTAAATTTACTAACTTAAACTTTGCTGAAATTTATAATTTAAATGCCTATTTTATTTAAAATAAATCGTAATGAAATAAACACTGAATGTGAAGGGACGCTTACCACAATACAATAATGAAAACTGCATTTAAATCGGTTAAGCTGTTTCTGAGATTTAGCAGACAAACAGAAAAGAAAATTAAAAATCAGTGTTCTGGATTCTATTAGATTGATAAATGCCCGTAATAATAACATGTATTTAGAAAACGTATAAAAACTTGAACGCAACGGGATTTGAACCCACGCCTCTTTGCTTGAAATCTTTAATAATTTTTCTAAATATATGTTTTTCAATTTCCTAAGTGTGCGAATAACACTTTAAAAACAATGTTTAAAAGCCCTTAATAATATTTTTTTCATATATCTTTCGTACAGACAGCGATTAGTTGTATTTATTATATGTATATATATATATATATATATAAATTGTGGTCCATACATATATATGTATGACACACAGACAGACGGATTAAAGAAGGTTGGGTAGAGGCTGGCATCGGAACGATGCGAGCTACCCAGAGCGATGGTTCTGAGGGAGGCCTACATTTAGAAGTGGACGGCTGAATGCATAAAAAAATCTTTATATGTACATATGCGTGTGTATGCTTGTGTATGTCACTACATATACTATACTTTTTAAATATTGTAGAGTGTTATTCACACTTTGAGAAATCATTTTCAAATGATGTTACCTTATAGATTGTTATTGCGGCCTTTTCATCTTATTTTACATTTGAATCAGTTATCCTTAAGCGTTTGAACAAAGTAGCCAATTAATAAATGAAAGAAATTTGTAATCGATTCAATTAATAAATTATTACTGATTTTATTTATTCAGTCAATTTCATAATATTTTATATTTTCTTACAATTTTTATAAATAAAGTAGCAAAAAAAAGACGGCTGACTGTAAACACGAGTGGTCGTTGGGTCGATTCCCACTCGGAGAATATTTATACTTTAATTATTTTCTATCTTCCGTTCTGGTATCTAAATTACGAGGCGTTAAGTCCGCCACTAAAACTTTCAAACGGAAAATAGAAACGGAATGTCGTGACACTAGGTTCTTTCTGACTACCATATTAAACGCTCTTAAAATCCTCGCTCATTCATATAAGTGCAAAAATGCAAATACGATATATAACTCATATTAACGTCTTGGTTTTCCTCTGTGAAATCACCTTATTTATTTATATAAAATGAACTAAAGCTTCCTTATAAATTCAATTATATCAACTGTAAGAAAAACAATTAAAGGGACATTGTCTATTATAATGTAATACTGGATTATGATATTTATTATAGTCAATTAAATTGTTGTTATAAGAATTAATTTACAAAATGATAGATAGATACAAACAAATCTCAAAAGACCTACAAATTGTTATTTGCTATATAAATTAAAGTATAAGATCGTCTTTTCAATATATACAGTTGTCTACAGTACACTGAAAACTATACCCCAAAGGCATATATTTCTCCATACAAGTCTCGATGTCTAATAAAGTGGTCGAAGCAAGATTAACACCCTCGCTTTGTTATTGGTGGAAGGTGTTGTTCAATATACTGCATAAGCTTTATATACATTTACTGAATAGCATTTAAAAGTTCAGTTCTTTAGAATTTAGGGTCATGTCGATATGGAAATTTAAATATATATTTTTTAAATATAAGTCGTTATTGAAACTTCGTACAAGAATTAGACGATACGCCTGTTAGATGCTGTCCAAATGCTACGTAAAATGAGCGACGTGTTCTTTTAACGTTTATTACAGCTTCTATCGGTCGTCATGTCGCAGTGTGGCAACATGTGCCATATACCCGATGGTTGTGGACTCGATTCTCATTCAGGCGAATGATTATATTTAAATTATTTTTATTTTTCCGCCTTGTTGCGTTTACAGTTCAACACACAATGTCTCGGATTCGGGCGGACAGTAGAAAACAGAGTGTTCTCGCTATACGGCAACCCTGGTATACGGGAAAAATCATATAGCAAGAATATCTGAAGAATATAGAGAAGAAGCTTCCTTACTAATAAAAATAGGTATATGCGGGCGCTGGCGCAGCATCTTGTACAATACAATTTCTGTACGAAGTGGTTCTATTAGATATTATACTTCGAGATACCCCGAAATAATTTAATGCCTAACTTTTCTCCAATTTTTTTTTCTTCTCGGTTGTAACAATAATAAATTGTATATATATATCATATTATCTTAAAAAAATCAATAACGCTGAAAATCCAACAACATTATATTATAATGCTGTTTTAAGAATATTTAATTTAGGTACAAAGGAACAGTTTTATGCTATCAAAATATTGCAGACATCAGACTCGGCCAAAATTTCGGTGCAAATTTTTAAGCAAATTAGGATGGATGGATTAATTAGGATGTTCTTAGATTCATAAACACAGGTAAAGCTAATAAACACATTACTATTAACTAGTTATTACCCGCAACTACGTTTGCATTCATGCAATTTATAGTTTTCTTGTCAATTGTAGTCTGCTACAAACGTAAAATATCGTTTTCTCGAGAGAAATTTCGAGTAATTCTCCATTAGTGCTCCCCTACACTTCCCAGAAAGTATTATTTTGTCACCAGTATTTTCTTTTAAAATTAAGCCAGCGAAAACCCTACTTAAACAGTCACATGGGAACTTGTATAAATTAAGAGAGCAGGCGACAAGGACAATTTCTAAAATTTATCACCCTGTACGTGAGTGGAGTTTATTGGCAGCAGCTTCCTTATTTAATTTAACGAAACATTTGTTGGCAATTTTGTTATCCTTTAACATTAACATTGGGTATATTTCTCGCGGTTTTTCTGAATTATATAAAGTGTTCTTCTTATTAATTTAATTTATTTTTTATGTAAAAAAAGATTAAATAATGTGTTAAAATATTAGTATACTGACAATCTAATATTACTAATATTTGCATATATCAAAAAATATTAATAAATTAATTGTATATATATATATATTAAAATAAATTGGTTTTCTTTCAGGTTCCAGCTTTTGTAGAAGTAACTCTCAAACATTAAAATTGTCAATAGATAATTTTGTAATCCATGAATTTCAAATGAATAACTGATATATACAATAAGCAAAGACAAATCAAACCATTATCATTTTATAAAAGGTTAAATTTAGAAAATGATGTTTAAAGTATAATAAATTGAAGCCTATTACAATGACGGCTTTAATTTAATTATTTTAATTGAAACGGTGTAGTCGAAAACGTAATTAGGCGAAGCGTAAGGTACTGACTTAGAATTTGAAGCTTAAAGAACTTTTTTCGGCGCAAACTTTTTATAAACGATCTTAAACAGTAATAAACTGTTTAGGTTAGGGAGTGCGGCTTGTAATTTTGTTTCCTCACGGTTCATTGAAGATAAAATATTTTAATGAAACTCGGTATAAATTAAAGACTGCAAAAACGTTTTTGATTAGGCATTTATTGGGTGAAATTTTCTATTTACGAAATAAGATTAAAAAACATTCACTAATATTTCCAGAATACAGAATTGTTAAATAACAGTGTCTTATTTAAATATTTTTTAAAGTGTTAATCGCACACTTAGGAAATTGAAAAAGACATATTTAGAAAACATATAAATTTTTTTATGCAGCGTGATTAAAACCCGCGCCTCTTGCAACAGTTCAATTTCCAACTATATGTAGATTGTCATGTCCGTGTGAAATGTAAAAGGACAGAGGGGGGATTTCCTAAAATTTTATTTATATTAGCAGAAATGAATTACAGTGGACTAGGCGAAAGAAGTTAACGGGGTCCTACCCGGGTAGAAATAAAGAGTAAAGCTAAAAAAACTAGGACAGGTTCAAATGAAAATAGTATAGCACCAGGCAAGCTAATTTCGGCCACAAACCGTATTACATAAATTTACTTAGAAGTTTACCTTAATCACAAATGTTACTAAGGCAAAGATAGGCTGCTCGTAACATTATATTAAGCCGCACCATTTTTTCAATTTCACCGAATACAGGATTTATACTTTCAGTTTAATTTACAAAGATTATCCTTAACAAATATGAAGCTTTGTCGTCTTATATTTTAATACTTTCTTATGAAAAACAATATTTCAACAGACCCAAAAAAGAACATATTTACTAGTATACAAATATTTTCCATACATTATATGTGATGTTAAAACGAACTTACCTTAAGTGCAGTTCTATCATAATTCTATTATCATAAAAGAAAGCTACACAAATACCTACCCGCCGTTTACATGCAGAACATTGAGAGTAGGTACTTTATCGAGGGTATGATTCGTTTCTCAGCTTATCGACGCCCACTACTGGACATAAGCCTCCTCCGAGGATCTCCACGACGGTCGGTCCTGCTCTTCACGCATCCAGCGCCATCCAGCGACCTTGAACAGATCGTCAGTCCACCTGGTAGGGGGCCTGCCTATTGAGAGCCGTCCGGTTCGTGGTCGCCACTTTAGTTCCTTAGTGTGCGAATAACACTTTAAAAAATGTTAAAAAATATATTTTTTTATTTTCACAGAAGGACAGTAACTTAAAAACCCTTTAAGTGTTAATTATATATTTGAAAAATTTACAATGAGCGCTTGGAGTGTGTACTATTTTTCTCGATTACAATGAATCCCAGACTATCGAATGAATGTTTTGCCTCATATTTACGACTAGCGACTCACTCACTCGCGGCTTCGCCTGCATAAAGTACATGACTAAACTATTTATTTTTTCGCCCGCCCGCGTTCTCGCCACTTAAATAACAAACTTCTTAAATTTATAATTTAAACAGTTGTAATTATTTTATTTAGGACCCGATTGAAATTAAATAAACATTGAATGTTAAGGAAAGTTTACCACAATACAATATTTAAATCCGATAAGCCGTTTCTGAGATTAATGTGCACAAACTCTAATATATTGATAAAAGCCCTTTACAATGTTTTTTCTCATATATCGTCCATGTACTCGTACAGACAGCAATCAGTTTTTTTGGTGTATGTATAGATAGATAGACAGCTTAAATAAATAACAGCAACGTGTAATAACAGTAATGGACAAAGGACACAGTAATGAAGTAAGAACGAAGCTTTCATTTTAATAGAAATATAGTCAAGTCAAATCACTTACAAGAGTATTTTTTTTCTTGTAAGCTTCTGGCTACATAAAAGGGCACACTTCGCTTTTCTTTCCAACTTAATTTGAGACATTTCATTTTGAGTGGCGGAAATCAACGCCGTACTTTATTACTTCAATAAGGTAGGTTTAAAATTATTTTCTTTTTTAAAAGAAAATTGAAATCATTTTTTAACAATGAATACAGTCATAAAAGCTTTGTGTTGCATGTAAATAGGAACTACACAATCTAAAGAATCGAATGACGCACGTTGCAATTTCCATTTGAGACAGATAGCCTCCGGACTTCACTATATTGGGTTCTTACGGTAAATTGATGAATGTACAAATTTTAAAAGTTTAATTTTGGAAGAAGCTCCGCGTTTTGTAACGATTATCGATTTCGGCCGGAAATCGGGGAACTTGATACATAAAAATATTTTACCTTTGTCAAATGACTGTCAAAACCCATACATAAATAATAATCTGATAACTTATTACACTTTTAAAGTACAGAAAAATAATTTGCAATACAATTATAGTATAAAACTTCAAATTTAATTGTGATTAACATTTACAGATGCACAAAGAGACGTCAATTAGCGTTTTATTACAATTAATTCCTTACATATATAAAAATATTAAACCTGATTTAATTACAGCTATATTTATATAACTTGGTCATTTATTCGAATCGGCTTTGTGACTTTTGTTTTGCTGTCCTTTTTTCACATTGGTCCCGAATCTCCACTCCCCACTTGCCGCACGATATCGAGACAATGTATTTAGTGGTGGAATTCAAAGCCGGGCTTTGTCATACTAGAACTTTACTTTGTATACATTAAACGCGATTGCTTGTTTCGATATCTACTTGCGTAATAATAAATATTTAGTTATTATAAATATTACTTTTATAAAGTGTGAGTTTAATAGTGTAAGACTAATTGTCAGTTAAACTATTATTTTTGTATTTGAAAGAGACGAAAGAAAAAAATAATATAAGATCAGTGACAATGGAAAAATAATAATCTTTCACACTTGTTTCCGCATATCTGCCTAGGCAGTGAGAACATAGTGTTAAAACACTCTGTTTTCTACTTTGTTTTATTGAGTGGCGGAACTAAACGTCACTAGAGCGAAGAAATGAAAATAATTTTAATATAATGAATCCCCCGAGTGGAAATTGAACCTACAACCATTATTATACACTCAGATGCTGTCACTCTACGCTACGATGGCCACAATGTTAGTTGTGGATTGAAAACCGAAGTGCGACTCCCGAGGGTGATTTAACATTGACAGCATAGAAGATTCCCTTTATCGGACAAATAAAGTATTCAACTGGTTTAAGGAACTTTATATACGATCTCTAAATCACCGGAAAAGGGAGAATGGAGTTAGAATTAAATATTATTATATTAAGCACTTACAGTAGCATATAATCCATACTAATAATATAATTGCGAAGTAACTCTGTCTGTATGTGTATCTGTTACCAAACAATTCATCAGCGGCCAAGTTACTGAACCGATTGTAATATAATTTTATATAGAGATATTTGAGTGTTTAGGTCATCCTAAGACAATACCCCATTTTTTTATTTTGTAAATAATTTTTATTATTTGTAAAAGGCCACCGAAAATACGCTAGTAATAATTATAAAAATCAACTCTAATGTAATTTGGTAATTTTTGATAGAAAATACTAAATGCATTAAAAGGCATAATGTGTATCCTTAAACAAGCTTATTGTGCTGACAGAAGCTCTTGAGTTTAAGTGCTGGCGTTAATATATCGCCCCTATCTTAATAAGTGCTTGTTAGATGGGATTAAGTGACCAGACTGTGCTAAAGCGAATGTTTTGTGGTAAAAATGTATGGGGATGACATATAATTAAGTGCACACAAAATAAACTAATACAAAAATAGTTAGTTTCATTTGTCATACAAATTTCTTGTATTTTTAAATAATATTGTTTTATTTTCTATGTAATTAATGTTAAAATATATTTAATAAATAGCATTTTCACATGCCAAACGATTTTTCGTAGAATAATCTTTAGGTAGTAGAAATTTGTAAAAATCTCTCTACAGAGATGCTAACAACAAATATAAGTTGTAATAAGCGTATGAGAATTTCGACGTAGCTGTATGTAGAACACATGGCTTAGCGGTCAAAGCGCTTGGACGGTGTTCAAGAGGCGCGGGTTCAAATCACGCTGCGTTCAAATTATTATACGTTTTCTTAATATGTCTGTTCAATTTCCTAAGTGTGCGATTAACACTTTAAAAAACAATGATAATAAGTAATAAATGAAAACATTTTAAGCAAATCTAACATTTTACGTAAAAATGTATTTAAACGACATAAAACACATTTTGACAACAAACAAAAATTAAACTTAAATATGGCTTATGAACTTATTTACGCACTATAGATCTGAACCTACAACCATTGAATGAAATCTACATCCACGTTTCATTGTACTACCATATGTTATGTTATATTGACAATAGTCATTTGACTCAGACCGTCTCATCTCCATACGCTCGCCACACATGAGTCCAGTATACTGTTTTACATGAAAAAGGAACGGTCTATGAGGGAAAAAGCAATATCGTGTTAGTGTATGTATTTTATAGAAGCCCAAGTTGTACGAGAATAGCGATTTTTATAAGAAAATAAATCCACTTTCCGCCAGAAATTGATACATTGCGTGCTGATCGACTGAACTCAACGCCGCATTTTGTCTTACCGGAATGCGGAAATGAAGATTATTTATTTAAATATACTCATTGCCAAGAGTGATAATAAAACCCACGACTGCTTCTGTTACTGACCAATGCTGTTCTAATGCGCCACGACGGATTTAAAAAGAAACTAACAAAAGCTGTCAGAAAATATTCTCTTTTATAATATACTACACGTAATATGTAACGAATCAAAAAAATTCTTACTTTACATATATTTTCAACTTTTATTGCACTTTTCAAAGACATTTAGATTTTTTTTTTAATTAAAAACGTGCAAAATGTGAAAGCCATAAATTGATTGTGTAAAAAAAACAACTAAAACAAATAAAGATATAAATAATATTAGATTCAAATATTTATTATCAATACACAATAAAGAAGTAAAAGAGATATATTCTTATACTCTTCGCTGGTGCCCACTATGTTGTGGCAAGCACATTTTACATAGTTAGTGCAATTACTGGGCAAATAAAAAAAAAGTATATAATAATTCAAAATGAAAAATTAACTGTACTACAAACAAATTTACAATTCTTTAATATATAACTAATTATTAAAACTGACCTGCTGTTCTAGTATTTAAAGATCTTAGAGTCCAGACACTCCTTTCTCCACTTTCCTTCTCTTCTTTCTCACTAATCGAGTTGTGGATTGGGCGGCGGAACTTTGGAACCACTCATTGTCTTAGGTACAAGAGCGAAGAAATGTAAATAATTTGGATGTAATCATTCCTTCGAGTGGAAATCGAACTTGCAACCAATTGCATTTATAGTCGTTATAGACACTGTGCCATAGCACCATGATGGCCCCTCTAGTACTTGGGTATCTTGATTAATTCTGTTGTTTTGGAGCTCTTTCCTTGATCTAGAATTATTTTTTATTATGAACTAAGCTCAACGATAGCAGTAGTGTTTGAAGTCTGCCAAGTCAAAGTAAAATCATTTAAATTCTAATAATATAAGAATGTATGCGTTCAGTACCATCAAGAAGTATGAAATCACTTTGGAACATTTATTTCCATCTAAGCTACAACTTTTTTTATTTATTCGTATGACCAGGTCCTTCTATACTTAAAGATTGGATAAAAATGTCTTAGTATCGTATCCTTACATCGCTTTTATATTACCTTCGATTTATAATTTTTTTTTCGTTGTTGTATTTGGCGTGTTTTCAATATTTTAAGAAAATATTTCATATTTTTAAATAATATTGTAAGTGCTTCTAAATTTTTATGGCGGTAGTCTATATCACGTAAGCTGATAACTTACAGCAAGTTTATCGCACTTATGATAAAAGGGCACTATGATCTGAAGGATCGCTATGAATACACTCATCATAGCGGCGGTTCACGCAAATCTTTTAGCTAAGTATTGCAAAGGAAAGGGTTTGATATTTGTCACTTACTTTTGTATAATGGTGGGTAAATACGTATAAGCTTTCACAAAAAGCTTAAGAGCCAGAGTAAAGTTCAACTCGTTTTGTTCTTTTCAAAATATTGGAACTGTACCTTTAAATAACTTAAGTGTTTTTTTATTTTATAGCTTGAATCGTCGTCGTGGTGTAGTGGTACGTCTGCCTGTAAACACGTTTGATTATGGGTTCAATTCCCACTCGGGGGAACTACCCAAACATTAAGCGCGGGGTTGAGTTTTGCGTGTCACTTTCTACTTGAAATCATTACATCATAATTTGATTTTGAGTGGCGGAACCCAACTTGTTACCCGAGAAAAAGTCTCTCTCTCTCTCTCTCTCTCTCTCTCAGCGTCGTCCGGTTCGTGGTCGGCACTCGAGAACTTTACTGCCCCAACGGCCATCGGTTCTCCTGGCTGTGTGTCCCGCCCACTGCCACTTCAGCTGGGCAATCTTCGAGCAATTTCAGTTACTTTTGTGCGCCTACGGATGTCATTTGATGACGCCTGATTTTATCACGTAGGAAAATACCACGCATGGCTCTCTCTATTGCCCGCTGGGTGACCATGAGCCTTCTAATAAGACACATAGTTAGCGATTACGTCTCGCTCCCGTAAGTCAATACTGGCAACACACACTGGTCAAAGACTTTTGTCTTGAGACACTGAGGTAATTTGGACGCGAAGATATTTCGTAGCTTCCGGAATGCTGCTGATCTCTTTCTCGAAGTTGGACTTACCTAACTGGACTGAGTATCCCAGGTATACGTAATGGTCAACAACTTCGAGAGTAGTGTGCCCAATACTAACCGGAGAATTTTGCCTTCGAGTATGACGGAATTGAACAGCCTCTGGAGGATTTTAAGTACCGCCCGCCCTCAGGATGTCTGCAGTGATACTGAAAGTGCAGAAAAAATAATTAAATACAATGATTCCCCATAGTAGGAATCGAACCCACAACCAATCGCGCTCACAATCAGTAGCTGCCACACTGCACCAGGATGTCCATAAAGTTCTAACATGTCAAAACTGAAAACAACTTTAATAATTAACAATATACTAAAACGGGCAAAGGTTACCCCGTCCTTGTCGAATTAACAATAGCAGGACTGGCGCGTGACGGTCGCGGAACTCATATCGGTGAATATTAAATCGAGATTATCGTTGTTTAAGTGGCATTAAGTTTATGAACAGCCTGTGGTAAGCTGTAGCGACCATATTGCGGGTCTAATAAACACATTAGTAAGGCTCTTATAAGTTTATATATCAAAAGATACGTTTATATTATAATTTATTAAGAACTAGCGACTCGCTCGCGGCTTCCCCTGCGTCAACTACACGTTTTCTCACTTATATCACTAACTTTATTCTAAATTATTGTTACTTTTTTATTTGAGAACCAATTCAAATTAAATAAACATTGAATATATAAGGGTAGTTTACCAAAATACAAAAGCCTTAGCTGCATTTAAATTTAAGCTGCATTCACAAACGCACAAATAAACAGATAAAGTTCAGTTACATTTTTTATTACATATATAGATTTTGTTCAATTTAAGTGTAAATTATTTCGGTGAAATATATTAAAATATTAATAAGCCGAAAGAGCGTTTTTATGTGTGTTTCACTAAAACACACTTGCGAATACACTTATTCGCAAGTGTAAAGTAAATTCAGTGCATTGTTCAGTCTGGTGTTCAAAATGAAAAATAAATAGTAAATTGTAAATGGGTATTTACAGTAAGAAAATTATGAATTTGGAAACAATCATAAGGATGTAAAAACTTTCCTTAACGGTGTTATAAGAGAAGAAATTTATAGGAAAGTTCCTAAAGTTTAGAATGTAATGGAAATCATGTTTGTAAATTTAATAAGGCTCTTATATGTGGATAATTTAGTTATATTATGTAATGATATAAATACAATGAACAATTTTAAAACATACTTAAGTAGTAAATTTATGTGAGTTATTAATAGGCTACTTTTTACTTCAATTTTTTTTTAGTATTTCCAGAAATTTTATTGTTTTACGAAAAGGCTTTATAGTTAATGCGGGTCTTTTAAAATCATAAAAACCAGTACCAGAAAAAAAACTTCCATCAAACAAAAGATTGGATTACGAGTATATGAAATTCATCTTTGTAATGCAACCACGATAGAAAAAAGAATAATGGTATTTAGACCCAATCCATCTTGATTGAAAAGTAAAATATTTACAACCTAAGCTCTGAGCTGACATGTTAGTTATTGCATCCGAATCCTCTTTGATAACTCAGTATCGATTTGCCGCTCCGTCTATCTTTTGTTCGGTACTAAAATGAATTTTGTGCAATTGTTTATGTTGAAATGGTCTATTTATGTGTATATTTTTCTATACCTATGTATCTATTGCATTGCTGTTTAGGCAGAGAGAATGGAGAATGGAGTGTGTCGACACTAGGCTCTAGTGTCGACACTCCGTTCTCCATTTCATATATTTCTTAGTGCTTAAGTATATATGTATGTACATATAATAAATGCAAAAGTTCCACCACCATAGCAGAAGACATTAAACAGTAATTTTAAGATTTGTGGGCTTACAATAATATACTTTTAGTTCTTATGGTAGTAAAAGATGTCTACTATTTCTTTTTATTATTCTGTTTCAATTTCTCGCTTTTTTTTCTATAATACGTTCGTTTTCCACTTTCCGCCCAAATCCAAGACAGTGCGAGCTGAGTGGCAGATCTCATCGCCGCGCCTTGTCTAGTCACCAGAGAAGATATATGAAAGTAATTCAAATATAACCATTCCCCCGAGTGGGATCGAACCCATGATCATCGCGTATACAGCCAGACGCTGTCACACTGCGCCACGATAGCTTTTAATACAGATATATATAATTTTTACACATCTGCCTCATCTTGCGTTGTGGGCAGAAAAAATCTATGGATACATTACTTAGCTCGCTACTTATTGACACATTTTAGAGACACTTCATGTATATGACAGAACCAAACGCTGTACATTGCCTATCCATGTTCGGAAAACAAAAATATACACATACCCTTAAAGTAGATATTGTATAGTTTGGCACTTTCAACGTATTTTTTTTATAGAACTCCAGTTTATAAAGGAACCTCTTTTAAATATTAATTAATGAACTTTTATGTCTTCGATGTTCTTGCTGTCATAAAAGTTTTCTGTAATTTAATATCACACGGTGAAACTTGCGAAGCCTGATAATATTTTTCAATTTCCTAACTAAGTGTAATTATTTTTATTGAGGACTTAGAAAATAATTAGCATCTAGTCAATTCTGACATATAGCATCAAAAATCCTCTAAGATGACCAGTTTCAAGACACCGACTATATTATGCAAGTAATTTTGTTAAGTGTTTTGTACATCTGATTATACCGGATTGGCAAGATAGCTAGTAGTCCCTATTTCAGATGACACTTGGTTCAGAGAAAGTAAAAAAAAATGTTAGTTACTAATTTATCAAGATCGCTAAGTAATGAATTTCCGAAGCCGAAATGCCAGAGATCTAATTTGCTCGAACTGACTAGATCAGTGCATGGAGAAGTGTTAAGGGTACCTTCAACGGTTAACTAAATGTAAAATGGCACAAATAATTCTGAATTGGGTGCTTCTACTACATTACATATAAGTAATACGTATAAATTAATTTCATACGAGCTTTACTTATTTTTCAAAACACCGTTTATTCATACATTTGTTAAGTCAGTTTATCTGAAAAGGACTGTTTAAAAAGGAGAACAACTACTTCTTTGGGTGAGGAGCTAATCTATCATCTTGTGGTGAGACTACTCTAGTTATCACATGAAAAAAAGGCTAGATTGATATTAAGTGCAGCAAAATAGAAAAAATCCTGATTACTTACAAGTCATTAACGCGGTTTCAAACAAACACCATGTAACTGTAAATTGAGGCGGCTTCTGTCCTGCATATTAGTAGACCACAATCACTATCCGCCATGCGTAAATACGCCGTAGGTACAAATGACGCGGTCGCTGACCGCTGGCCGCAAATTTAAACCAGCAATGCCCATTCACTATGAAATTGTAGCTTTATTATAATTATACTAATTATATGTTCGAAGTTTCCTTTTAACCACATTTAGTTTTGGTTGACGTAAAACGATAGAAGTTGTGAAATTGATCGTATGTTTATATATTGTTCTTATATAACTGGTTAATGGTTCTGTTTGTTCATGTATTCTGTTGTATGGTTTGGTGGGAGTTTTTACAGGTTATTTGTTATAACTGGGTCAAAATAGTTTTCTGTGGGAAAAGGGATCGTAGACGGTACAAGTTGTAGTTCCTAGAATTTTTGGACCGAATGGTGTACTTTTCTATTCGAACCCGCGCCTTTTGGATATAGTCAATTCAAATTTCAATTTACTAAGTGTTTGATTAATAGTTTAAAAAAATATTAAAAATATTTAATATATAACATTTTCTCTTGCCAAACGATTGTTCGTAGAATAATATTTAGGTAGCAGAAATTTGTAAAAATCTCTCTACAGAGATGTTAACAACAAAAATAAGTTGTAATAAGCCTATAAGAGTTTCAACACGACTCGATGTATAACGCAGTGCTTGGCGGTCAGAACGCTTGGACGGTTTCCAAGAGCTCCCGCTGTGTTCAAAATTTTTGTACGTTTTCTAAAATATTTTTTGTAACAGAACTTCCTTCCGAGTCAGGGGTAATTTTCTTAGGTGTGACAATACTGTCATTTTTAAGTTAAATGATTCGAAAGTGTTTGTATTACCTATTTGAATAAACATAAAAAAAGTGCCTATTTGAATAAAGAATATTGTGTGCTTTTGATTTTGAATGAGGTCCTTGTAACTTTATTAATAAATTAGATTTAATATGTTTATGTATTTCCAAAGTAGGTAAACAAAATAACTAAATGATATTTATTTAGACTTAAAGAAAAAGAAGTTTTTTTTTCAAATGTTTATGACAAAATATCCTAAATAAATAAAAAAAACATTTATAAAGTTTTATTTACACACTTACGAAATGAAAAACATATTTAGAAAACGTATAAAAAAATTTTTCGGTTTTCGAACCTTGGACGGCTTCCAAGAAGCGCGGGTCCGAATCCCGCTGCTTTAAAAATTTTATACGTTTTCTGTATATGATTTTCGTTTTCGTTAACGAAAATCTTACAAATGTTATATATATATTTACTATACAAAAAATATTTTCTTATTTCTCGACCTCCAGTCAGTTATACATATATGTATATATATATATATATATATATATATATTTCACGTATTATAAAAGCATAAAGTTATTTGTGATAAGATTTCTATGGACAAGCACATACTGCTTAAATCATTACAAATAGCTTTACCCTAGTTCCGCATAGCAGGGTCAAAGAGATGTCCCTAGTCGTGACCCTAGTCATTATTACTCACGGACAGTTATGACAAACCTTGACATTTTACTCCGGATACTGAGACTAATAAAGAGATTGTAGCATTTCTCTTGTCCCACGAGTTAAAAGGAGAAATGTAAATGAGAAGTTTATTAAAAATTATAATATAAATATACTTTTTTTTATTAAATCGTATACGTACATCTATATATTATCTTGAGCCTATTGATTAAAGCCTATTTATTATATAAAAAAAATACTCCATGGCAAAAACTTATCAATTAATTAGGTATACAAAAAAAAAATAGTTAATTAGTATAATATTTAGAATAATTTCAATATAAAAGAGTGTAATATAAGAATATTCGGCTTTAATATTTTGATTCATTATAATAACAATGTAACATCTAATAGTCTGAAATGAGGATCGTAGCGGACAGGATTTAGAGACCAACCATCTATATTAAAGTATACATGCATGCACGTATCGAGGGCTACCAACAATTTAACATTAGGTAATACTATACTAGCAACCCGCTCGCAGCTTCACTCGTGTGATATAAAGCTGTTTCGTATTTTCTGCGGCCTGTCCGTAAAACAATTAAATTCATGGAGAAACTAAAATATATGGGAGAAAAAGTATTAGTTTTTTTGCGTTTAGCTTTGTATACATTTTTTTTAAATGTGTTTGATGTCCTAAGAGTCTAAATAACACCATAAAAATATTAAAACATCAAGTAAATAGTATTCTCTTTTGTCAAAACGATTTTACGTAGAAATAATCGTTGGGTAGCGGAAATTTGTAAAAATCTCTCTAAAGAGATGCTAATAATAAAAATAAATTGCAATAAGCGAATAAGAATTTCGAAGTAGCCGGATATAGAACGGTATGGCTTAGCGGTCAGAGCGGGTTCCAAGATGCGCGGGTTTTATCTAGCTACGTTCAAATTTGAATATATTTTCTAAAAATATTTTTTTAATTAATATGTATGTTTTTTTTTATAAAGTTACACTGATCTGGAACTTTTTATGTAACGGAGGCAGAAGTTGTTGATACACCATATATTTTTATTTTCTGCATCTTTTAAAGGAATTGCGTATTGAAAGCGCAAGTGGAATTAATAAATAGTATATAAATATATAACAAAAGCTCTTTTTCATTAGAATACAGACAATGTAAAAAGCTTTCAATTTAAACAGTCATGTTTTAAAACAACAATAGCAAACTAGCCATTACATATGAAATTATAGAGCTTTCCAATTAGCAGCGTACTTAAATGAGAGAGAAAATATCGTGAATAATTTACGATACAAGAGCAAGTGTGTACGTACGGTAACATAAATTATGTATTAAATATAAACAAATAAAATTAAATTAAGCACACGCAGCCCTAATGAGTTATGCAAATGGCGGCTTTGTTTACATTTCAACATCGTTGGATCGATAGGTGGGGATATAATAGTTATGAAATAATTATTAAGGTTTGCATCTATGTATATATATTATGTGAAATTTGCTGTAACCGAGACTTTATCTTTGAAATTTTCAAAATAAAAGTGCAATATGTTACTCCTTATTACATTAGCTATCTACCATTGAAAGTACTGTCAAAATCAGTCCAGCCGATCCAGAGATTAGCCGGAACGAACAGACAGTCAGACATACATAATATACATACATAAATTGCAAAAATATTATTTTAGTATATGCACCGTGTATATATACAATATATGCATTAAGTAAAATTGGAGTGTCTGTTTGTATATTTTAATATTACAAACAGACACTCCAATTTTATTTATTTGTATAGATGTATAGATATTATACACTTAGAACTATCCGTGGGTTTGAGCCCCGTTCTTTACTAATGATAATAAAAAAAATATCCAACTGAAGTTGTGTAGTATATTTTCTTCAATCATTTATATATATATATATTGTGGTTTTCGAAATATTACCAAAAGGCAACGGTTTCTATTCTTATAATGCACGCACGCATAAAGCACGTTATCAAGATCAAGTGGAAACTATTAGTCACCCCCTGTGTTTGCGTGGAACTTATAACTCTTGTCATACTTTTTTCTTGTCTATCTTCTAAAGTTTAATATGTTAAAACAAAATTCATATTTTTACCTGTACTTATTGATACCTGTACTTATTTCAGGAATTCACTAGAAATGGAAAAACATCAATATTTCCTAGTTTTTCAGCAGTAGTTTCGGATGTGCGTCGCCTGTCCGTCACTAATTGAGTAACGGAAGAGTTCTATATATAGATACATAATAGTATATATAAGTACATATATATATATACTTATTTAGCTAAAGCTTGAAATGAATTTTAAATTTGATATAAACTGTTAATTTACTGTAAAACTTTGTTACAAAAACAACACTGTATCGTTATTCTAATTTATTTCTAGTATAATTGATTTATTTTTTAATATTATATTTTTAAATAATGTACAATAGATATTTCATAGTAACCACATTCTCTAATTCCAATACATTATATATTAAATAGAATTAAATTAATTTATTAAATAAAATAAAATTAATAAATAGAATTAAATTTTCCATACTACAATATTGCTAATAAATTCATTAGAAAAAATGTTTGATTGAAATAAAAATAAACTGTATTAAATTAACCAAACGTTTAGAATTTAGCCATATGGAAAAATGTATACGGTCGCCTTTGACGCTTGTCGTTTAGGACTGGCAAGCCTGCTTCTTTGATGTTTCTTCGCGTAATTTAAACAGATGCTCTTTTAATGTTTTTTTTTTATTAATTTAGTTTACCGCCGTCGTTTTCTTGATAGATAGAATTTTAAAAACATTTTCCTTAAACCAAGTCTTTTGCTTCACTCTTTAACATTTTTTCCGTTACAAATATTCCACTATAGAAAAAAAAATAACAACAATTCTAAGGCAGCGGGATTCGAAATTTTATGCGTTTTTTAAATATGTTTTGAAAAACATAATAAAATTGTAATAAGCGTATAAGAATTTCAACGTAGCTGGATGTAGAACGCATGGCTTAGCGGTCAGAACGCTTGGACGGTTTCCAATAAGCGCGGGCTCGAATCCTGCTGCGTTAAAATTTTTATAAAATTCAAATTAAAGTTATTTGTATCCAAATATATGTGTTCAATATACTTATTAAAAGACAAACATCGCCTATTGGGATTTCTTTGAAAAAAAATGGCGTACATGATTTAGACGAGTTAATTGAACCAGTGTATTTATATAAATATGTAAGACTTGATATCGAAAAATGTATATTAAATCAACATTATGGTAAATTTGAACGGCACAACAATTATATTTAAAATTATATGAAAAAAATATATATTTCATGGTAAATTTAAGCTATCCGATGCATCAGGCTCTCATCAGGTATATCATTCAGATCACATTACAATTGACAAAACACTGTGTACTTTTTATATCAAAGATTATAATTCTTTAATTACAATTGAGTTTGACTGTAAACGCTATTGAATGTGGGTTCAAACCCCCTTATTGAGAAGTTATCATAATATTTTAATTTTTACTGTCTCGTGCGGCGTTCAGTTCTGCCACTCAACACACAATGTCTCGATGTCGGGCGTAAAGTCGAAAACGGTTAGGACACTCGGTTAAGAACTTAGTCTTGCCTTAGGAGTGCCTAACAGAAGTACTCTCAGCGGTCCTGCGGGGAAAAGCTTGAAGTTTTTTTTTTTTTTTTTTTTTTTTTTTTTTTTTTTTTTTTTTTTTTTTTTTTTTTTTTTTTTTTTTTTTTTTTTTTTTTTTTTTTTTTTTTTTTTTTTTTAATGTCTTGACTTCCGGTGGAATGCGGAGAGTTTAATAACGCTAGGTTTTTTTCTACCTACATATATATAGGGTAAAGCGAGAAGCTGAAAAATTATATTCTTATAATTAATACATATGCACCATGCATATTATATGCACCATGCATATTATATGCAACATGCATATTATATGCATTTTATATGTATATTACTCTAACACAACTCGAAAACTTCGTTTCGTAAAGAGCTAGTAAAATATCAACATAGAATGTCATCATAATAAACACAACTTGGCATATTTCCGTTTTATATTTGAATTACTTCATTCAATTTCACAAGTACAACAAAATTTAGTGCTTGTTTTGAGACTGGCATTCATAAGAGCTGTACTCTTTACGCGCAGCGAGGCGAGGTTTCTAACACTTAGTGAGTACTCACCCACTAGTGTCAGTATACTTCACTGAATGGCTTTCACTTCATTATGTAAACGGTGTTTTGAAAAATTTGCTTATTCAACAATTTTAAATTTTTACAACTACTATACACGAGTAAATAATTGAGGTCGACTACATTAATATTTGCTTAGTGTAATTTATTATATAGTAAAAACTTGGGTATAGCTTTTTTTTAAAATGGTCCTTGTCTATTAGGATTCAAGGTTGCTTAACAGATCAGAAGTCACAAAAAACCTAGTGTCATGTGACTCCGTTCGTCGCTTTCTGCCCGGAATCGAGACATCGCATGCTGAGTTGCGAAACTCGACGCCGCACTGTCTTTTAACTAGAGCGGAACAATGACAATAATTTAAATATAATTCCTCTGAGTGGGAATAGAACCCACAACGATCACGCTTACAGAAGACATATTTAGAAAGAAATTTGAACGCAGTGGGATTTGAAACTGCGCCTCTTGAACGGTTTTCAAAAGGCGCGGATTCGTATCTTGTCTTTTTCAATTGCCTAAGTGTGTGATTAACACTTTGCAAAAAGTTAAAAAAAGACGTTTGCAGTCTGACCCTGTCCCTGAATATCCTTTATTATGGGTATGTAGACGAAGGAAATGAAAGAATAGTATGTCTTATCATTTCATATGATTCGATTTCCACTTGGAGAATGATAACATTTGAAATAATTATTTTTTTCGCTCTGATGAAAAACACAAAGTGCGGCGTTGAGTATCGCAAGTCAATGCGCAATGTCTCGAATTCGGGCGGACAGTGGAATAGAGTGGAGTGGAGTGGAGGTCTTAACACTAGGTTCTCTCTGACAACGCTGCTATACGGGAAAAAGGGGTGAAGCTGTATTTTTTTTTTATATTCATTTTACTCATATTTTTTGTCTTGTTAAATCAAAAACATCCTAAATCCTAGTACTTATATAACCCTTTTATATATTTTCTTAATATTTCTATTACAAAAATGTAGTTTTGCAAAACATGGTGCTACCAGACCGTGAAATCGAATCAAGCACTGTCTACTCAAAATCATTACGCACTGTCATATATTATGAAGAGATGATATTTTTTGTCATAAGAGAAAAATAATGTTGAGAAAACGCTGGGATAGGCTATTTGTATAGTACAGGGTGTGCCGGTAAAAATCGGCAAGTATGTTTAATTATTTTTTCGTCATATATAAAACATAGCTTGCACGTATATAATATGAAATAGATTTTGAGAAAACTTGTAAAGTTTCAACGTAGCTCGATATAGAACGTATGGTCTCGTTTGCGGTCCAGAATGCTTGTACGAGTTTCAAGGCGGCGATTAACTTTTTACACGGTTTGCTAAGAATGTGTTTCTTATTCTAAATGTGTGGATTGGACACTATAAAAATATTAAATATATTGAATTAAATTTTTAATAAGAATTAATTATAAATGAGTATGAGACGTTACATTTATATCTATAATCCAGTATCAAGACAGTCTGCTTTTCCGCTTTTCGCCGAAATTAGAGTGATTGCATGTTGAGTGGCGGAATTCAACGCCGCAGTTTGCTCTACCATAGAGGTGAAAAAACAAAAATCATCCTTCAAGTGATTATTGAACCCACAATCATTGCGTTTATAATCAGAATCACTGTGCCAAGATGGCGTCTAAGTAATAGAATTAAAAGGCACAAAAGATTTAGAAACCTGTCCAGCTTTCAAGCTGTCTTTTTAATTGATAAGTTAAAGAAAATTTTCTACAAGCTTCTGTTTGATTTTTTCTTTTTCCCTTTCTTCATCGCATTTTGCTTTCATATTTACTTTATTGTTTTTAAGAATATAATTATATTCAGATTTAGTCGAGCGTATATAAATGTTCGTACATTTGATGATTATTGAATTTGCTTTTTGCTTTGAACGTAACATAAAACTTTTATATTTTACGGAAATAATAATATTATTATATACATGTGCATTTATTGTACAATATATGCACATATATTTTACATTGCGTATTGAGTGGTGGAGCTCAACGCAACGCCATATCTTACTAGAGCAAGGAAATGAAGATTTTGCCGAGTTAGGATGGATCCCGCAACCTTTACAGACTGTTCCTCTGCGCCATACTATACCATACATATTATACCACTGTGATAAAATGTATTATAAAAAAATTGTTACTACATAAAAAAATCAAGAAAAGCCTAAAGACAGTCATACAGATTTGGTTTCATACAATTCGGAGTAAAACTTTAGTATGATTATTTTAAAAAAATCTAGGAACTTCCTGAATCTTAATATAGATATGCAAAAAGGGCATTAACCATAAATAAAAACAGGCAAAATATCTCCAATATCCTCCCTGAAATTCTTATTTCCGGTCTAATTGCCTTCTATTTCCGTTTAGTCAATTTTAAAGTAAATGTTTTAAAAGCTAATAAAACAAGCGATAATGCTTTAATTACGATTGCGTTCTTTTTTTTATAAAGAAATAAATAGTTTTTTTTGATGTAAATTAATATAAGTGAGTGTATAACTGTAAAAAAATATATTGTCATCTTTTAAAAATTGCTGTAATAGAAGTTTAGAATTTGGCGACTTTTATATAGACACTTACTTAATAAAAATATGTTTAATGAAAATATGTTTTTTTTAAATGTTATCTATTTTTATATATTTGACAGCTTCACTCAATACGTAATGTGACTGAGTCGAAAAACAGAGTGCCTTGACACTAGTTTTCCTTCTTCCTGCCCTGCTCTGCGGGTAAAAGCGTGAAGCGTGTTTTTCACACACTTAGGATATTAAAAACATTTTTTTTTAACATTTGCACTTAGCGGAGACATATCCAAAGTAAACACGACTGTTATAGCTTCAAATCGTATTTCAACGAATTTTTCGTATTTCAGCGAAAATCTGGGCTAGGCCAGAATTTGATCTATTATTAAAAAATATCGATTAACCCAAATTTGATCAATAAAGCTGAACTTTTGTCCTGCAATAAGCAAAGTGTTCCATCCATTTGTTTAAGCGACGAACAAAAATCCAATCTTTATTTACATTTATAATAAAAAAAAACACATACAAAAAACATACGTACATATATTTCGTTTAATCATCATAAGAGAAGTACGAACAAACATTCGCGCTCAATGCGGGGTGGTCCATTATTCGTGTAACTCAATGTTATTTGTAATCCCGACGAAATGAGTGAGTTTATATGAAATTATGTGTACTTGTCACCATTATTTATTCTTTTTTGCTCTACGTAATATTCGTAGCTTTTGCGAGAGGTTTTTCTTTGACTCCACCGGCTTATTATAGCTAGGTAGGTTTTTTTGCTAGTCAGCCAGTCAGCCAGTAGTCAGAAAGAATCTAGTCAAGACTTTCCGTTCTCCACTTTCCTACCGAATAGGAGAAATGCGTGTTTAGTTTGGGAACTCAACGCCGCGCTTTATCTTGCGACAGAGTGGAGAATTAAAGTAATTTAAATATAATCATTGGTTAGATGAAAATTATTATTTTTTATGTTTTTAAGACGGTTTTATTGATTTTACCTGTATTATCTATCTGAAAATGTAAAAAATAATTGATCTAAATGACATAGCTAATTTTATTTTGAAAATGTAAAAAAATTGCTCTGTATATATTTTTTTAACATTTTTTAAAGTATTATTCGCACACTAATGAACCGTTCAAGCGCTCTGACCGCTAAGCCACGCGTTCAAGAGGCGCGCGCGGGTTCAAATCCTGCTGCGTTCAAATTTTTATACGTTTTCTAAATATGTCTTTTTCAAATTGCTCTGTAATTTTGATGAATCTAGTTGAATCTATTATTAATATATATTTTTTAAATTCTATCTAGTAACAGATGTATAGCAAATTATTTTTTGGAAAACGTAAAACAAACAATGCAATGCTATCCACTGCTTGTCGTATGGTTTGATTGAAAATTTGCACACACGTCCAGAGCCAATACAATAATACTTTTAGTTTCATTTTAAACTAATTCGGAAAGTGGAGACTTTAAAAGTCCCTGGAATGATAAGAAGTTTTTATACTTCTCATATATTCATTAAAATTATATAAAGTTTACATCAAACCATATAAAGGTTTAATAAAATTTAATATGTTGGTCGTTTTTCTTGAAAGGTTTTTAAAAATACAAAACAGCTTTACGGAAGCTTATTCAGTCAGCGCTTATTTATTGGCTGTGTAGCTTTTGGTCTTTTATTTGATTGCTTTAAGTTGTGTTTATTGCAATTAAGGTGACTGCGCTCTGTTAATGTTAGAAAGCGTTTGGAAGCGTAGAGATGTCGGTTTGAGTTCGATTCTCGTTTGGGGATTGTTTGGGTTTTATATATTGACTAGCTGCCTGGCTTTGCCGTAAACTACACGACTATACCTAACTACTTTGCTTTTTGCCTGCCCGCGTTCTCACTTAAATCACAATCTTTGCTTAAATGTATAATTTAAATTATTATAACTATTTTAATTATGAAGTGATTGAAACAAAATAAACATTAATTTTCAAGTTAATTTACCATTTTACGTTTAAATCGGTTAAGCCGTTTCTGAGATTAGCATGAACAGACAGACCGATATACATAACAAAGTTAAAATCATTGTTTATGGTTCTATTACATGAATAAATGCCCCCCAATAGAAATATCTTTAATGTACAGACAGCGATCAGTTACATTTTTATTATATTTATAGATTATTGATTGTAAGTATCTATATTCCTTCGTTCTTGTTATACAAGTTTAATTCGAATTGAACTCTATCAACAGTAAAGGAATTAAAAAATTTATATTTGCCCTTTAACGCTATCACATTGTTCGTGGTTCGTGATAGGGTAAGACTTGAAATCTAATAATAAATTAATCTAAGGCCAATTTGAGAGTATCGTTGCGCAGCTTGACTACGTTTTGACTGTAAACGCAAGGGCTGTGGGTTCCATTCCCACTCCAAGGAATGATAACATTTAAATTATTTTCATTTCTCTGCCCTGGTATTGCAAAGCGCTCCACTCAACATCCAAGGACTCAATCAAAAATATTTAATGTATACGATTTTTTATTAAATATATAAACTCTATCTCATTATAATATTGCCGAGTAAAATATGAATTTGTTCTCTATTTTCCCCAATATAGAACTGTACGAGTGGGCGAGTAGAACGAAAAACTATCGAATTCGTTACGGTTAAGCTTCTCTGTAAACTATCGATTGCTCGATACGATAACGTTAGTCACGTTACACCAACGAAAACTAGAGATGGGCTGAGCGCATGAAAATAACGTTAAAAAACCAATTGGAATGGTGAATGATTTTTTATATTTGATTAAGATGTAAATTTCATTAAACGCTTAAAATGAAGAAAAAGTTAAAACATTAGTTACAAGATATATTAAAAACGCATTAGCTTAGAAGAAATTGAATAGTTTCATCGATTTTAAATATAAATGTCTTAAGGTTTCTAAACAAATCCACTTGACGTTGAAAATGACTAGTTTAACTTGTTTGTTTTGTATATACATTTTTTATGAGATTAAATATTATGAACGATATAGTAATTGCAGACTCAGTGGCTATATTTATTGAAAGATGCTATCAAAGTGTTTGTTATTTATTGAACTTACAAAAAAAAACCATGTTAAGCAAATGATAAGCAAGCAAAAAGTACAAAGGCGGACTTATCTCTTGATGAGACATCTTCCAGTTAACCCGTGGATGTGGATGAGTTGTGAACAACGAAATAGAAGGCCGTACAAGTATTATAATATAGGTGAAAGAGAAAAACTAAATAACCAATAAAAATACAAAATTTACTTCATAAACTTACACAAATAAAAACAGATATATACATCAATCCATATAAATATATAAATACACACACACATATATAGATAAATTTGGTATTGCTCTATAGAATGTCAAGTGTTGGAATTACAATGTTAAGTGTATAGAAAAAAAAACCTTTGATATTAATTAAGAATTTTATTATATTAATACTATACCTAATATGTATTTAGTTTTTTCAATACTAATAAAAATGTTAAAATTCTTTATGAAGTCTATTTATTCTCTACTAATCTACTAATATATTTGTTTTTGCTCTTTTCATAGTTAATTCAGCTTTAGTATCATTCTTTAGAAAATATTTGATTCGGCCAGGTGAATGTTTGGTGGCTAAATATTGGACAACACACCACTAGCAATTATTATTAGTTCACATTTACTTGGTACATTACAGCATGCTATCTTTGCTTTTTAAATGTCCCAACACATTTTCTACCATCATCCTGATCTTTCCGTAGGCTGTTATATTTGTGAGTAGCCTCGGTGGGTTGCCAGGAACACCTGTAACTTTCCAAATATTATATTTATTACTGAATATATTTTTAACATTTTTTTAAAGTGTTATTCGCACACTAAGGAAATTGAAAGAGACATATTTAGAAAATTGAAAAAGATATTTAGAATACAGAGATGCTAACAACAAATATAAGTTGTACTAAGCGTATAAGAATTTCGACGCAGCTGGATGTAGAACACGTGGCTTACATTCCCTAAGTGTGTGATTAACATTTTAAAACATGTAAAAAATATATGATAGACTAAATAGAAACACATAAATAAAAAAGCAGTATCACTCTTTTTTTCCATATCAGGAAATTTAGAGCAAGTAAAGACAACCTAGTGTTGAGACAATCCTTCCTCCTCCTTTCCTGTCTGAGATCGAGTAAATATTTGACTTAAGAGGCGGAACTAAACGCTGCGTATTGTTGTACTAGAGTGGAGAAGTTAAAATAATTAAAATATAATCATTTCTGCAAGTGTCATTAATAATCACATAATAATAATTTCAACTCACAACCAACCGCGCTCACAGACGATATCAATGCGCCATGATGGCCTTAATTAAAATCAATATAGATACGAGTATATACAATAATCGAATACAACATTATAAGAGTTTATTTCGTATACATTGTATGTACAAGTTCTTTTAACTTAAATAATCCAAAGTGCTAATAAACTACGTAACTAAACCGTACTATGCCAGCACAATTAAAACTTGTCTCATTAATAACTAGAAATTTAGGTCGCTACCGTTGAGACTTTATTAAGGCCTCGTGACACTGAACACGATGCTTATTCATATTATTAATTTATATATGAAAAATATAATGGCAAATTGGGCAAATTATCAAATCAAAACAGTTAAATTATTTGGTCAAAATATGCATACAATTGGTGTGTCAAAATAATTGTTTTTTTTTTTAAATTAAAGTAATAGTGGTGGAGTTGTCACGATTGTACTTACAGTTGCATATACATTATAATTATACATTTCTGTCCGTTTCTCCCTTCATATGGGAGAGATTCGTCATTACGGAACTCAACGCCGCACTCAATCTGTACTCAAATCTGTATTTAAAAGCATAGTATTCAATTAGACAGTCTCCCATGATGCTGTCAATTTTTTTTATGTGTACAACTCGCCTTAAGTTCTTAACCATAAAGACCAACACGCTTTTTCTTTAGCTCTATATAACAACGATGTAGCCTTGGAACTATATAAAGCCTTTGTGGCTTTGTAATAATAGTTATATAAATCTTTCTGGGTATACAACATTTACTAAATATATTTTGTTTTTTAACTCCATGTGTCGCCTACAGTATCGTCGAATCGATACATCATTTTTTCTATCCTCTCCACATACTGTCAGATAGGGCGTCCGTTGGGTGAATGGAAATTAATGTCATGATTAGACGATTATATATATTGTAATACTCTTGCGTTACTGACTGGCTGACTGACTGACAACGCACAGCCGAAACTACTGCGCGTTAAAAGCTACAATTTAGCACGTATCTTCCATGGGGAGTGTAGGGGGGCCTAAGCAGAGGATTTCTCGAAATTTCTACGGAAACTGGAAAAACGAGTTATATACTCGATATTAAAAGATAATTGAAATAAATGTCAAATATGGTAGATTACAAACAGGTAAAGTAGACGACAAACACCTAGGGACAGATTACCTTGCCGTTGGTCTGATGGCGTTAGAGAAATTGCAAGACTTCCCATCACTAAAGTTTTAAGACAAGTAGAAAATAATGTGTCTTAAAAGCAGCGTTACTTCCTCCACCAAGGCTTACCAGAGCAGGCACGACCTTCAGCAGTGAAGAACATAAAGAATAAGAAGAATAAAATGAAAATCAAAGTTACGGATAATGTACGTCTAATGAAAAACAAAGCCAAAACTATAGCTTGGACATTAATACTATACTTCAAAATATTGCCATGATAATTTTCAAAAATCCAACATAAGTGTTTAGAAATGTATATTGTTTTTTTCGGGGTAGCATTGAAATTCGAGTTTCTTTATGTACAAAAAAATATTACTAATTCATTACAATAACAACTTATGTGTTTGGTATGTAAGTAAGTTATATATACGTTGCTTATGTCAAGTGGGTTTATAATAATAAAAACTTTTTATTGTACATGCACAAATATAAATAAAAACAGAAAATAACTAAAAAACTAAATAAAATAAATATAAAACATGCGAAATGGAATAAAATACAAAAGAAAACAAAAAAACTCGTATTGTGTACCATAGGCGACCTTATCACTAAAGGAGCGTTCTTCCAGGTAACCTTAAGGCATATGAAATAGCAAATTGAGAATGGTCTAGTGTGAAGAACCAACGAAATCAATAAATTATTCGTGAGATGTGCTTATATACGTATATATATCCGGATTCTTCTGATATACCGTTTCCCTAGACCATTCTGAGTGGCGGATCTCAACGCCGCACGTTTGCCACACGAATAGGGTGAATTGAAATAATTAAAACATAAACATTTCTCCGTGTAGGGCTCAGCCCCGTGAGGGTGTATTAATAAATATACATTTACGTTGTGGGTTCGATTCCCGCTGAGGGAAATGATTATATTTTAAAACTATTATAATGTCTTTGCTCAGGTGACAATTTGCTATGCGGGAAGCGTGAAGCTGATAAAATTATTAAACGGTACGTTTAGCTCAGTAGTTAGATCCTAGTCCGTTGTCCATTAAGCGCAGGTTCAAATCCATCTTATTTTAAGCAAACTTACAACATGTTCACGAAATTTATTCAAAGCAACTGTATGAATCCTATCATTCTGCCATTCTGCCATGCCAATAACAAGATAGACGAGCTTTGGATTTGCCTAACAGTTATGGTTAGTAGTCAATCAAGTTGCCGCGGAACTTGACGTAGGAGGGATTGCTGTGCCATTTATTGTTCGGTTAAGATGATTGATACATTGATGCATGCGTAATGAACATTTTTTTCTATTTAGTTTGTTTTTGACTAAAAATAAACTTAAAAGACGACTTTTGTGGTTATCTGTGAGTCAATTATTAAAAAACTTAATTGAACAAAATGTAAAACATAGTTTTGGATATATACATCGTATGTATAACATATTTTTACTCTTAAGTGAAATGGCTTTAAACTCCTATGATATGTAACGAAACGAAAACATATAAAGACAAGAAAGAGTTATTAGGTTTTTTTTTAGTGGGTTTTTATTTACAATCACTATATTTACAGGCGCAGGTATCAGTTTATACAGGCTGAATATATATTGACAATAATTATTATTTAGTTTTGAAACATTAAGTAAAAGTTTTAATTATAGCATATAGCAAGAGGTAAAACCGTGAAATTTTTTTATATTCTTTTAAGATAACAATGATAAGTTAATATTTAACACTTACTTCGAAGATGATCTTTTCAAATTTGTTCAGATAGTGAAAGGAGCTCAGAGACAGTAGAATTGAATGTAACGCCTGGATCGCAAGTACCAGTCAACCTCTCTTTCTGTACTGCGATGGTCACTAGCCGTATGAATTCATTCACGCTTAGAACAGCCCTTATACTTCATATTAAAGAATTTAATTCTAGACATGACTTCTTTAAAATTTAAGCAATATCACATTATATTTTTATAACATTTTTTAAAGTGTTATTCGCACACTAAGGAAATTGAAAAAGACATATTTAGAAAACGTATAAAAAAATTTGAACGCAGCGGGAGCGGGAGCGGGTTTTCAAGAGGCGCGGGTTCAAATCCCGCTGCGTTCAAAATTTTTAATACGTTTTCTAAATATGCCTTTTCCAATATCACATTAGTTCCATAATAATAGACAAAACCCATACAATAATAAATTTTGTAAACATTTAACTATTAACATAAAACACCACATTACCGCTCTATCTTCGGCTATAAAGCGGCAATAAATAATGAAATCACTACTCTTATCACAAAATCTTGCATAGCCTGAGGTAAGGGGTAAAATGACGTAAATTACATTTATTTGACAATGAATATGTACCCCGTTGTGGAATATACAATTACACGATTATAAAACCTGTTTATATTGGAATAAAGTTCAAATTCCCGTATACTAGCCGTGAACGGTTGTAAACTCTTCAATCTGCCTGACATCTCTTTGTGTGTCGTAAACTGAGAGTATAATGTTTTTCGCTTATAAACTGTCGAATGTGTTTTTTATGCTAGCTTTTGCGTATGGCTTTGATTTGATTCTAAATAAATAAAGTCAGGTACTATGTGAAAGGTGTTATTTATTTTTAGATTTATAGTATACTAGCGACCCGCTCGCGGTTTCGCCTGCGTGAACTATTGCTGTTTCGTATTTTCGGCGGCATTTTCGTAAAACAATGAAATGAACAAAAAAATACCTAAAAAAAGTGAGAAAAAAGTAGCATATGTTCATCCCAAGACCCTCAAGTATAATAATATATAATAAGTTTCATCACAATCGGTGTAGCTGTTTACGAGCTGTAATGACGTCACAGAGAGAGTTATTATCACATTTATAATATTACTAAGTGTGAATTAAGAGTGATAAGTCGTAGTACGTTTTTTCGTTTTCTGGAAAGATCAAATATAAAAAGAAAATATTTGAACAATTGCGTAAATCTTCAAATATTTTTTTGTTTTTACTATCTTCAAATATGCTGAAGAGTAGTACATGTCAAATTTTCTTTAACACCATTTAGTTAGTAAAATATCTTTTTTTAAATTATAAAATACACATTTTCTACACTAAAAATCTATGAAAACTACCCCTTAAATTTTTTTATCACAATCTAAGATAATTAAGCTTAAAACCATAAGATATTTGATTTTTGATTAATCTCTTTCGAACTGTTTCACGTAATAATCCATTTCCAAGTTAGTTCACCGTCGTGCGCGAAATGAAATGCAAATAATAAAATGAAGCTCTTGTAAACTTGAATGTATTCAAACTTCCACGCTGTCTCAACTATGTTTTTAGAGTACATTTTACTAGTTTCTTGACTTCATACTTTTTTTCTTTGAAAATTATGAAACCCTAGCTTCTGTTAGTGACTTCACATGTATGGTGTCTTGATAAAAATGGCCTGTCCGTCTCCAGGCTTTACGAATAAAAACGGGCTTTCAAACAGTTAGAAGTTACTTTAATTTTTTTATATCAGGATGTATGTATATTATTGAATTTGTTACTTAATAAAACGGTTTCACTTGTCGATGATTTTTTTTTTTTTGCTTATGGAAATCCTTTACGGTTACCATACGGATAATAGTATACAGCCGACGGCTCGAGGCGCTCGGCCCACTCACATTGGGCAAGAGGCGCGCCAAGGCCGCCGCTGTCTTCAACAACTTCGGGGCCAAGTTAGAGAAATGACCCCGAAAATTCCACCTCCCGTCCAAAAACAAGTCCAAGGTATGAAGTACCTGCCACTTGTCGATGATGATAAAACTCATATTATGTCCTTGAAGGCGCCTCAATATTATCGTGATATTTTTTTTACTTTTCGTCCAAATTGTATTTGTGTAAAATACAACATTCATTTACTCTTAATTCTAAACACAGTTCGTCTGTGTATAGTTAATACTGATTAATGTACCAAATTTTCATAAGAATTTCACAAATATTATTTCTTTATATTATAATAATAATGGAATATACATTTTCTTAAACGCTTGAAATTCACTCCTATTCTGAATCCAAGACTTAATTGGTGTTACCCAAAGCCACTCTTTGTCTCTCTAGACCAGACAAATGAAAACAATTTAAATGTACTCGTCCGAAAACAAGTTTTTTTTTTCATTTCAAAATATTTAATTTATTATTATTCCGTTAATATATTAATGTCCCAATTGGTGACAAATATTTTGTGCCTGAAATATATTTAGTATTTGGTATATATTATATATTTGGTATTAAAGTGTATACCTACTAATGACATGGCTTAGAAAGCTGGAATTTCGTATGTAAACTTATGTAGTTTAGTTTAGTTCTTAGAGTAAATAGGAGGCTTATGAAAGATTTTTCAAAAAAAATATTTTAATAATAATTAAAGAACAAGCAAATAAAGATAACAAAACAATTTGCATACAATTCCATTACAATGAACATAGAAACATTTCAATTAAGTCATTCACTTAAAACATCTGCGTTCAAAGAATCTGCTAATTCATTATATTGTTGTGTAAAATGAATAATTTATGAGATGAGAGATAAAACGTTGATCGGTATGGATTATTTGTCGTTATTCAGCCATTAGGAGATGTCGTTAGGAAAATACGGAGACTCGCGTTTCGGTCTACGTATTCTATATTAAAAGTTCTCCTTAATCTTTGGGTAGCAGAAATTTGTAAAAATACTAATGCTAACAACAAATACAAGTTGTAATAAGCGTATAAGAATTTCGACGTAGCTGTATGTAGAATGCATGGCTTAGCGGTCAGAGCGCTTGAACGGTTTTCAAGAGGCGCGGGTTCAAATCCTGCTGCGTTCAAATTTTTATACGTTTTCAAAATATTTTTCTTTTTTCAATTTCCTAAGTGTGCGAATAACACTTTAAAAAACGTTAAAAAATATATACTTATGTACTTTCTATATATTTTTTCCAGTTTCACCCTTTTTATTACATGGCGTGGACACTCCGTTTTTCACTTTCCGTCCACGCATTCCACGACATTCGGTTCTCATAATTTCCTCGAGTTACTCCAAGAGAGACAAATTTGGTGACTAAAATATTAAAAGCGTGGAAGCTGTATGGCATGAGAAATCCTAAATCTTACATTTTTGGATATTATTATTAAATAACAAGGGTATATATACAATATATATAAATTAAAATTCCAGCCAAGATTATCTTTTTATCAGTCTTTAAAATATTTCAAAGCATTTCCTCAATTTCATTTTACTGAGCACTTTCAACTTATAACTTGTATAATGGAATGTTTCTAAATAACCCAGTAGTGGAGTTTTAATGAAATCCGGTATATATGTAAAAATTAAAATAAAATATATTAACGTAACACGAATATTTCTACACCGAGTCGCCGCGGCCTCATAGACGGTTTACGCTAAATTTGCCAATGAGATAGCGTATCGGATTCATGGCTTGTAAAACCTGATGAAAAGGACAGAACGAGCAGTGGGAACATTGAAAAATGGCAAGCCTATTCAATTGCGATTTCCTTCGAAGATAAAAATTATGATTGATATTTATTATAATTCAATTACGTAATTTTTTATTTCGGGAATGGAAGTCGATTCTTATAGTTAAAACTTCACTCGTTAGTACTTCCGGTTTAAATACTATATGAAAAAAATAATGCAAAAAATATATAGTTTAAACTATCAATGTCAGAAAATGTCACAACGGTTTTTATATATAAAAACCTAATCCGTCTGTTAGCTTGAAAATTTGCAGATGTGTCCGGTTCCAATACAACAAAAGTACAATATTTTCAGCATGAATCGAATATCTTTGCTAAAACCAGTATAACGATTTCTTTTAAAGTTTCTTCTATATATGTTTTTTTATTTACTGTAAATGACATTTGGAAAGACTTGTTAATTTCAGTTTCAGTTCCAATTCCAACCAAAATTACTAGTCTGATTTTGATGTGACTTTCAGTGATAGGTTCAGATTTAATTGGTGCATGTTCTTAATTATGTGTTACCATAACTCACCAGGTGGCGTTGCAGTCAACATTTGCTTGAACATTACGAAGAAAATATAATAACATTGAGCTTTATACTTTAACGAAGTTGAGGCTCTATTTTATATACCTTCATTCTACAAGTTATCTGAGGAAGTAACCACAATCCAAATTCTATAGTTGCTAAACTAAGAATGTCTAAGCTATAGTAGACAAACTTTTATGAAAGAACGAAGGTCTAGCCGTCGCTGGCTCTTATTCCATATACTATTATGTTACTATAAAAAAATATTTTTTATTTATTTTAATCATTTATTATTTATTTATTATTTTATAATTAATTTTTATGCTGGTGAAAATTTAGTACCAAGTGTCTATTTAATATTTTAATATAGAAAAAAAAATGATTAAGACTTTCAAACAATGCGTTTCAAATTTAGAACGTTGGCCAGCTCGTTATTAATTTGGAAGTGGTGAGTTTGTCACGGTTCTTATAATTAGAACTATAAAGGGAATAATACCCTTATCAATCTCAGCCTGTCTGCAACAGAGCGGAAGCTTCAATACGCCGTCCCTCCCTAATCATTTCTACCATAATATAATTTGTACTAATTAATAGTAATGTTATTTGAGATAATTTTAAAATTTTACATATATCTATTTTTTGATTTAGTGAGAAAATCTTAAAAAAAAATCATAAAATAATTTAAATCGACATATTACGGATTCAATGACATTACATATAATATTTTCAGCATGAAGCTAATATCTTTGCTAGGATGCCAGTATTACAAAAAACCATTTCTTCTTTTAAATTATATTACTAATTTTAAAAGGCACTGCTATAAATTAACACTATGTAAATTGATTTATTATATCTATACATATAATAAAAATGTAACCGATCCCTGTCTGTACATGGAAGATATATTAAAAAATATATTATTAGGATCATTAATCAATGTAATAGAACCCAAAACAATGATTTTAAATTTTCTTTTCTGCATGTCTGTTTGTTTGTGCACGCTTATCTCAGAAACGGCTTAGCCGATTAAAATGCAATTTTAACTATTTGTTGTAAACTTTTCTTAACATTAATTAATGTTTATCTAATTTGAGCCTTTTCATAAATAAAAAAGTTACAACTGTTTAAATTATAAATTAAAGCAAAGTTTGTGACTTAAATCGCGAAATAAGTAATGCAGTTTACGCAGGCGAAGCCGCGAGCGGGTCGCTAGTTATTAATATGTTACTATTTAATTTGTGAATACCCTAGTATGTGAAAAAGTACGTGAAGTGTAAAACTTTCTTTATTTTATTTAAATTAAGTGTTTACGCGTTATAATCTAAATAATTGGTACAAAAACAACTAAAATGTAAGTAAATATGAGGTTTGAAAAAGATATACTTAGAAAACTTATAAAAATTTGAACACAGTGGAATTTGACCCGCGCTTCTTGAAAACCGTTCAAGCCCTTTGACTGCTAAGCTATGCGTTCTTCTTATACGCTTATTACAACTTATATTAGTTGTCGGCATCTCTGTATAGAGATTTTTACAAATTTCTGCTACCCATAGATTATTCTACGAATAATCGTTTGGCAAGAGAGAATGCTATTTATTAAATATTTTTAACGATTTTTAATGTTATTCACATACTTAGGAACTTGAAAAAGACATATTTAGAAAACGTATAAAATATGAACGCAGCGGGATTTTTATATTAAAAAATGTTTAAATTATGAGTTTTACTGTTTATATTTTCCAAACTTAGGTAAGTATCTGATACTAGATATTATTGTGTCATAGTACAAAATTTTTAGTAGGTCAGTTAGCTTCTTGTTATCCACTTGTTTCAAGACATCCTGATAGACTTTTGACGCTTTAGTATTTTACTAGTGGCCTCGTTGAAAGTGTATCTTAAACACATGGATACTCAATGTATGGGGACTAGTGTGTAGTTTTTCTTATTAATTTAACATATCGTTTCAACTTCGCGGTCTTTCTCGCATAAAAAATAAAACCATGTCCCACGGAAACCATAATACAATATTATTAAATTAAAAAATACAAAATTCTTCTTCAATTATGTAAATTTCTGGGCAAAAATAGAGCAAAAATGGAAAAGTTTTGTTTAAAACTGCACTGCATATGGGTATTGTTAACTTATTTGACGCTTTATATTATTACAATTTACAGTTAAAACCGTACGAGTGACGTAATGTTGTAAATCGAAGTCATTATCCCATCCGCTCGTTGCAGCCTTCATTATAACCGGAATATTAATGTACTTGTTACAGTTGAAACGTTAAATAAGTCAAAAGTAAATTTGACTGAAATATTTATAACAGATCTTCGTGGCGCAGTGTGACAGCGTTTGACTCTGACGCGATCGTTGTAGGGTCGATTCCCACTCGGCGAAATGATTAATATTGATTTTTTTTTTATTTCTCCTTTCTCGTTACCGGGTAGAGCGCGGCGTTGAATTTCGCCATATAACACCCAATGTATAGTTTTCAGGCGTAAAGTGGAGAACGGAGTGTAATAACACTATATTTTCCCTGTAAAGACGCTGATTCGCGGTAAAAAGCGTAAAACTCCAAATAAAAAAAAAAAACGTTTCCTCTGAGTTGTATTTAAATCTAAAATAAATAACCACGTTCTAACTACGCCATTGTAATGTCACACTGACAAAATGTGACGAATAAAACATATTCATATGTCATTTTTAAATCATTTCCATTTTTCCGCTCTAATGAGACAAAGTGCAGTGGAAAGTTCCGCCGCTCTGTTAGGCCACAACGAGTCTTAACACCAGTTCAGGTATAGTAACTTGACATCAGGTCGTCTGGCCATATGCAGGATAATCTGAAATAAATAAAATATATATGGCGTAACAAATAAAAGTATTTACATATAGGGAATTCGCTTTCCAATGGCATTTACAAAAAGCTTCTTTTTTTCAGTGAAAAGCTTTTGACCGATTAAGAACTTTAACCGTAGCATGGTGAGTGACCAACATTTAATAGTACGCGCGCATCAAATTCCCACTGCTTTACTAATAAATTTCACTATTTCTGTATATTATTTAAGCCTCATTACAATCAATGCGCGGTTATAACATGGGATTTAATATTCCTTGTGTGCAAATAACATTTTGTAAAATATGTGTACAGTTACTTTGTATATAATTTAAGTGTATTAATCGACTTTACTCGAATTAATTCAAAATTATGATATTTGTTACATAAACACAAACAAACAAACATGTAAGGTATCGGACCTCATCCCACCGCAATTTATCGTATTAGAACAGGAGATGTATATATAACGTCTTCGAGGTACAGTGACAGTGTCTGACCGTACGATTACTACGATTGTTGTGGGTTCGATTCCCGCTCGGGGTACTGATTGTATTTCAATTACTTTCATTTCTCTGCTCTGTATAAATATATCAGGATAAATAAATAGAAAAAATATCTTGGCGTTGATTTCTACCAGACAACATCCAAGTTAATTATTTCGGCGGAGAGTGGAGAATATAGTGTTTCTAGATCAAAAAAGCTTAAAGAAAGAGAAGATAAAAGAAAAAAGCCTGAAGCTGAAAAAAATTACAATAAGGATCCATGATAATCTTAAAGCAATTTTTTATATTTTTTAAAGTGTTATCACACACTTAGGAAATTGAAAAGCGTATTTTTAGAAAACGTATAAAAATTTGAAGGTAGCGCTATTAGAACTCGCGCGCCTCTTGTAACTGTCATAAATTTTCTAAAAATATATCTTAAAGTAAGTTATTACAATTTTGAGGCCAATGACAACCGGTGATGGAAGTTGTATGTCATAAATTCATAAAGTTCTAGGCAAATTGAGTTGCAGGCATCAACTAGTCAAGTTATATTAAGTAAGAACTATTAAAACAGTTATATATATCCATTGTCTAACTCCAACTGCAAGAAATTGTAATTTTTTATCACAAAGCCACAACGGGAGTAAAGCTACAGTGTTTGTTGCTTGTTCTGGCTATTTAACTTCTATGTTTACTTCAGGGTGTTTACAGATTCATTGTGTAAGTGTACTTTAGGAAGGAGAAATACGAGGAATTAAATATTAAACATTCCTTTTGAGCAAGTAATGTTAAAACAAGCTTTATTTGTTTAGTATGTATTGTTTAAGTTAATTGAATTCGATAAGAAAATTATAATATGCAGTTCTTGTGCGTATAATTTATATGTGTTTCGCAAATATATATTTAGAAAACGTATAAAAATTTATTCTTATACGCTTATTACAACTTATATTTGTTGTTATCATCTCTTTAGAGAGATTTATACAAATTTCAGCTACCCAAAGATTATTCTACGAACAATCGTTAGGCATGACGTTTCCAAGAGGTGTTCAAATTTTTATACTTTTTCTGAAGATATGTTTTCAATTTTCTAAGTGTGTGATTAAAACACTTTAAAAAAATAGTAAAAATATATAAATGCATTATAATTGACAAAAATAACTGTATAAGTCCACTTATCAAAAGTCAACACTTTGAAAATAAAGTTGAAAATCTTATAACTATAAACAACTTGTTTAAAAAGATCCTTAAGAACTACACCAAAATAATCTTAGGCCTTGGTTCTTATTGTAGGCGCGATTAGTTGTGGGTTTGATTCCTGAATCGGGATCAATGATTATATTTAAAATATTTTCATTTCTTCAAACGCAAAGCGCGGCGTTGGTTTCCGCCACTCAATAAAACAAAATTGAAGAGCGGAGTCCTTACCGCAGGGAGCGCACTTGGGGTCGTTGACCCCTCTCTCGAGCAGCACCCTGAGCACCCTCATCCCTCACGCCCCCCCCAGTGTCGCTTTCAATACTAATATGGTCAACAGCATCATAACAATTTAAAAAAAAAAACCAATCGTTATATATGGAAAAAAAGCGTATAGCTGAAAATAAAACATAAATTTTAAATGTTATTCGCTCTCTTAAAGTTGGATGGAAATGAAACACTAGCTGTGGAATAAATAATAAACGTGTTTAATAAATATGGTTCAGAATGATTAATAAGGCGGCTGCCAGTTCGCGGTTATGCAATTATAGTACACTCATACTGTGTAAATTTTATGGAAAACTATTTATTAAGTTTTAACGAAATACTTTAATTTCCATCCAGGCATACAATGGCGTATCCAGCCAAGTTCAAGGAGGGTACTGGCGACGCAGGTGCCTAGTCGAATTCCACTTTGAGCCACTTTTGAATGCATATAACATAAATTGTATTTACTAATTTAATATAAAACAAACCATTTGAATTTTATAGTGGTCTTTTAAATGAACAAGGATTCAGAATTTGATAAAAACAGGCTTAACATTTATAGTGATGTTATCGATTAAAACACGGTATTATATATAGGCTGATTGTATATAGGCAAAGATATAAATAAAAACCTAACCCACTTATTATATATATATACAGATTTGATTTAGAGAGCTACAATTTGGTGTACAGCTAGTTAATTGTATGTAAATAAAATAAAATCAAAAGGCACTGACTTACATTTTTTTTTTAAATTTCTTTTATGTTTGTTATTAATGGAAATTTCTTTAGTATTTGAAACTATATAATTCCATAATCTTTCGATTATTGTGAGATCAAGATCTGATGATTGTATCCATATATACTGAAAATATCAAGGGAACTCAATTATTTTGTAGGCGAAATCAATAACACTCATATTCTTATATTGAACTTGGCTGTCATTTTAACATGAATGTTTTATCCTATACATATTAACTATTTTACGGTAACGCGTGTGTGAATAAAGATTTTGAATTCCAAATTCATTATTTTATGCATTAAATTCATTTTTTTAACTTATTCGTTTCACAGGTTACTGTGAAATTCATTTTCTAGAACTTGAAATTCATTTACTGATGCGCATGAAATTCATGTTTTTAGATTGTAATATTGATTATCATAGTGTGTCCTTTACTTTTTGTTTTAAAGTACTACTAGTAATTGTATTTGTAAACAAAGTGGATTGTTCAATTCATGTAAATTAAATAAAGTCGACCACAGAAAATTTAAAGCACGGCAAAAATGAATTCAATGTTTATTTATTAAAACTATTAAGGAATAATAATATTTTACTAATATAAATTTAATTTATTATGAAATAAAAGCTTAATATGTTTTTGCTTGTAAATGCGGCGTTGAGTTCCGCATCAACCTAGTAGAACCTAGTAGAAGGATAAAAGAAAGAAGGACATTTCATCTCTCCATCTACGTTTTCTGTAAATAATAAAAAATACTCATTCGCAATAACTGTATTGCGACGGAACAATTCGTTCAAAAGTTTATTTAGTAAACGAAAACTAACATCATCCATTTTTCATAGTTGACACAGAATTTTAAATCGCAATTTTGGCCGCAAAATATTGGCGGTTAAAATAAATGGAAAAAAAATGAAACTAGCTCGGCGTGACGCGGTTCGAACTGACGGACTTTTTACTTTGCCACAAAGAGTGGTCTTTTTGGCCAAACGAAGTTATGATACCAGTTCTACGTGCTTTTAAAGAATTTTTGTGATAATTTAGTATAAAATCAGCAAGTAATATAAAAGACGGAAATATTGTAGTTTATTGAAAAATTTATATAATAATGATAATATATATATAATTATGTTAATATGTGACGAGGAAACTTCACATCACAGAGTTAGATGTTTGGCGAAGACCAAATTTATAAAAGTGCGCTAAAAGCCAAATTATATATATAATAATGCATTAGAAACACATTAAATTGATATAATAAATAGCACACACTTCTTCTTCTCTGTTTCTCTTCTTCTCTGTATTTGACATAAACTGTTGAAAAAAACATACTTATATGCTGTTACAACAGCGCGTGTTTAACGCGTCAATGGGGTGTACATAGTATTAAAATTTTAAAAAGGATACATATATTTTTTGATTTAAAGAAATTTCGTTATAATTATTTTTCATTCTATACTATAGACAAGGCAAACGAGCGTTCGGGTCACCTGATGGTAAGTGAAAAAGAGCTTAATACCGTTTGTAACACTGGAGGAGCTACAGGTGCGTTGTCGGCCTTTGAGGTTGGAAATACACGCACCTTTTAAAGATACCCATCTCGTATCGACCTACAAACACTAATATAGTAGACCATTCCACACTTGAGTGGCAGTTCGAAGGAAGTTCCTATAAAACCGCACAGTAGTTGAGTGCCACGTGCTACAGGTGGTCAGAGGGTGGAATTTAAGCCTACGTAGTGTGCGGTTCGAAAATTCTGCAGCAGGAATCAGTTCGCTGATAGATACGGTAGACGTCCAATAACCTGAAAGTTTGTTAAAGTGGCGGTACTTAATGCCTAGCTTTATCTGACCTACAAACATTTCGTGTACTTTTAAATATTGCCCTACGTACGCCTAGATAGCGTCATTATTATAATTAGTATGTTATTGTATCATAATGAAAAGCTAGTGGTTATAATATACTGAAAGGCAATCACCCGTTTTATTAACTATGTAATTTTATGTACGTTCAGTTCAGTGCAGCGCATACTCAACAAATGTAATAGAAAAAATATTTTCATAAAATATCTATATTACCTATTTTGCAGAATAATGGGGAAGAATCTAGAGAAAGCCCTTTTTTCATATTCTCGCTGTTTCCCGCATAGCAGGATCTTCAGAATGAACCTAGGGTCAAGACGCTTCGCCCTTCACCTTCCGCCCGAAATCCAGAAAATACGCGGGTATGCAAAATATAGTCATTCTACCGAAAGGACATAGAACCCACAACCTATCGCGTTTACAGTGAAACGTTGAACCACTGCGCCACTACGGCGTGGCTGTGGCTGGCTGTACTATGTCCAACCTGACTAAGAAAACAATATCAATATGAATTTTCCCAAATATACTACAAATGATTAATTACGTATATTATATACCAGTATATATTATATAGCGATCGGTATATAATATATAGATAAAGATATATACTATATTTATATAGTAAACATATATTTGTATACTAAACATACTACTACGACCTGGGGGCTTTCAAGCGTCGAGTGTAAAGACACCTTCACCCGAAATAAAGGCCGGTAACGCATCCGCAACTCCTCTAATGTTGTAGATGTCATGGGCGAAGAAAACCAAGCAAACCCTGGTTAGGCCGGTATTAATGCCAAGAAGTAGATGAGTTCTGTCCTCGTTTGCCCACATTATGAAATAAAAAAAAAAGCATATTCACAAAAAAATTTAGAGAAATGAAGAATTTGTTATATATGTACTTTCGAACTACTAAATTCATTTGAATAAGATTTTGGTGCTATATCCTGTTTTGCGTGGAACATAGTAATTTTTCCTACACGTTTTATCCCTAGGGGGTAGTTTGAGAGGTCCCTGCATACTTCTTTAGCCTCGTACACTGTCTACCTCTTCGCACACGCCCTCCGGGGAGACATTTTACGTGACCTTCCTCCAGTATCATCGATACTGTGTTCAAAAAGGTCAACTGAGTTCTCCCCCTGCCTCGCTTAACATAACTTATAATTTTGAAGAAACTTAGCCTTGATATTATAGTATTATAGAACATACCAATTAAACTATAAGAAATAACTACTTTGTCAATTTAAATAGAAGAATATGTAAAACACGTGGCAGAGTTTGTAGTATTTATTTGATTAATTTAATGTATTTCTAATGCATTTTTATAGAATATATTATCTTTCAGAACATCTCTGTATAAATTTTTTTTAAAAAAATATCCAAAACTTTTGCTCCACGTAATAAAATAATGATTAAGATTTATATTGTAACAATCTGTTAATTATTCATTAGCTTTTGTATTTATTAATTGTCAGTGGGGAGTTTTGATTATTGAGTGTGACGTGAAACTTTCGGGTATTCGGAATTTAATACTCATTGGAGAAGGAAGTATTCGAAGCGCCATAATTAAAGAAGTGAACTGTAGGAAATTTTGTAAAAGATATTTTGTATCGTGGGAGAGGATTTGGGCTCTAACGTGCCAGACGTTCGAAGCGCCATAACTAAAGAAGGATAGAAGGTTTTATTAAAGTTCCTTGTGTTGTTTTTATTAAAATTTGTTCATTACGAAAGATGATATACTAAAAAATATATAAAACCTTTACTACACATTAAAGTTTTAATATATTTCATAATGAACAAATTTTAAAAATGTACTTACAAATTTAAAAATGTTATTTCCATCGCTTTAACTTTGTCCTGTGATACACAATTCTCAAAGTACAAAAACATACTTCATGGACATCTAACTAGATAATTACAGGTGAAAAAGTACATTTTAACTTCACAACTAACGAGTTACAAAGGAGGTAATTGTCGTTTCTAGTTTCTACTTAATTGACTTCAGTGTTAAACTGTTTGAAGCAATAGATCAAATTAGAGTTTAACTTTAAAGTTGCGGGTTTGTTTCCCGTGTTGGATAATGTTTACTTTATAAAAGGTTATTCAAGTAATATTTACTGGTTGCTGTAGTGAATTAGTAGTTACAGTACAATATTGTTGTTATTTTTGTCTAAGCTTTTGTTTTATTTAAAATTATTTATAGAAATAGAAGTTAATTAAATTTTTTAAGGTAAAAAAGGACAGGGTTTTGATTAATTTTAATGTCTCTATCTTTGCTAAATAATTTGAGAGAATGTGAAAAAGTAACAAATAAATAAAGAAAAAATAATTAAAAAAAAAATACACTTAAAAAAACAACCATAAGACGAAATTAATACATTTTAATTTTTATTGTGCTCGCTGGACTAAGTCCATCTACTAGGTTATTTTAGTAAGTATATTACACCGTTAAATAATAAACTGTAGTAAATAAAAAACAAATACAAGCATGGAAAGCCATACTGGCAGTGGCACGGCGTCTGTCTGGTTTGTAAACACTATTGGTTGTGGCTTCTATTCCCACTCATAAGAATGGTTATATTTTAAAATATTTTCATTTTTTCCCTCTAGTAAACCAAAAAAAAGCGCTAAGTTGATTTCCGCCACTCAACTTGTAATGATTAAGGGCAGAAAGTTTTTTCTGAGTACTCTGCTATGCGGACAAAAATGTGACGCTGAAACTAAAACTAATATGGAATAACCCACATCTAATATTATTTAAGTTAAGACATACATCTAGTAAAATTTTAATGATTTTAAATATATACTAACAATAATTTTACGAATTCTGTACTTACAACATTAACTTAAAATATATAATTTTTTAACTTACAAAAAGAGAATCTCAATTTACGACATCAGTCATCATCATCACCAGGCAATTTCCTTTTGATATATAACAGATTTTTAACAGGATACTGACACTGTAGTTAGAGAGTTAACCAATCAGCTGCGAGTGTCAAAGGCATATATTTGTCAATGTCTATCGTCAAATAGCGGCCATTAACATCGAGAGGAGACGTTGTGACGATTGTTGATACTTACGGACGGACAAGATATTGAGCTTTATAATAATTCTTTTTGTATAGTAACACATCAAATTCAGTTTATTGTACTTAAAATTTATTATTTTACACATAAAATTCAGTTTTTTGAACGTCAAATTTATTATTTTGCTCATCAAATTAATTTTTTGAGTATTAGTAGGACTGCGTCTGAGTGTAAGTGGAATTGGTTGTGGGTTCGATTCCCACTCGGTGTTATGATTATACTCAAATTATTTTTATTTCTACGTTTTGGCACTTAAGACAATGCGCGGCGTTGAGTTCAAGATTCCGTTCTCCTTTTTCCGCCCGAACTCAAAACATTATGTGTTAAGCGGATCTCAACGCCGCGATTTGTCCTAGCAGAGCGGGAGATATAAATAATTTAAAAATTATCATTTCTCCTAGTGGGTATCGAACCCCCAACCATCTTGTTAACAGTCGGACGCTACGACACTGCGCCTCGATGGCCTCTACACTTAGTTATTACAAAAGATACCCAATCTCTCCTCAGAGTTGTAACCATAACCATTCAAGTACATATGTATGACTTTTATTATTATTTTTAACATGTTTTTAAAAGTGTTATTCACACACAAAAATCATATAATTAGAAAACGTATTAAAATTTGAACGCAGCGGGCCATGCCATTGAACGCGTTACTAATGCGTTCAATAGCATGGCTTAGCGATCAGAGCACTTGAACGGTCTTCAAAAGGCGCGGGTTCATATCCCGCTGCGTTCAAATTTTTACACGTTTTCTAAATATTTCTATTTATATTATTTCCAAATAAACAAATTCTTAAGTAATTTTACACAACCAAAACTTGTTAGTTACACTAAAACCTTTAAAAGTAATTCATATGATATAAGAACTAACCAGCCGTATGCCCCAATGTGCGTAAGGCGCCATTTCGCCGTGATCCCGTTGAAATGATTGCGTCTTTATATAAAATTATGTGTTTGTTTGACATAGTAATTTACTTCTTTTTGCTAACGTATAGTAATGTCGACGCCTTGACAGCGCCGATGTGTCCTATAAGAAGACTACTATTTGTTACTTTAACTTTTTTAAATAGATGTGCGGTGTGTTTTAGTTGTTTTTTCTAATATATATCACGGAGCGTCGCACAACTGCAATGGGTGGACTATAAAAAGTAAAAACTTAAAGGAAATGACATTCTCCGTGATCCCCTTTAAATCCCCTATGTGTGCACATACATACAGACACTCACACACACACTCTCTCGCTCACATACACACACACACATTCTCTGGCTCACACACACACACACTCTTGCACACTCACTCTTTCTCTCTGTCACACACACACACACACACACACACACATACACACATTCATTCTTTCTCTCTTTCTCTCTCTCTCACACACACACACACATACACACAAAGTGGTAAACAGAGTGTCTTAAAAATAGTTACGCTTTGACTAACCCACTTAAGCGAGAAAAGGGTGAAAATCAATAGCTAGCAAATTTTATTTGCTTTTACTATGTAATTTTAAATTCAATTAATAAATAAATCTTTAACTAGCGACTCGCACGCGGCTTTACCTACGTAAACAACACGATTATAACTATTTAGGTTTCGTCCACCCGCGTTCTTACTTAAATGACAAACGTTGCTCAAATTTATAATTTAAACCGTCATCACTTTTATGGTATAACTTAGTGTTAAGGGAAGTTTACTAAAATACAATAGTTAAAACCGCATTAAAATCAGTTAAGCCGTTTCTGAGATAAGCGTGCACAAACGCACAAAAACAAATACATGACATTTAATTCACATATTTATAATATATATAGATATAAATTACATATATTAAATTATAAGTTCTTAAATTTTTGCGATTATTACACATTTTGAAATGAAACTATTTTAACCGGATTAATCGCGCATAATATTGGTATTCGAAAAAACATTTTAGAACCCGACGTTTCGAACACTTTACAGTAGTCTGTAGTTACAGATAGACTAAGGTGGCATTTGTCTGTCATTTGATACAATTATTATCTCAAACTATCGCCAACGATTTCTTAGTTGCCTCGCGTACCTGGCGCGATTAATCCGGTTAAAATAGTTTAATTTCAAAAGGTATTGATAGCATACAAATAGAACAATACGATTTAGTGTGTATTGTTTTATTGCTAACATGACGACCCGACGTTGCTCATACAATTGAAGCTTGATACCACTATTCAGCAAGGCTTAAATAAATATATTAACAAGTGTAAGTGTAACAGTGTACTGTGGATTTTTGTGTTGATTTTATATATATATAATTTCTGTTTTTCCTTATATATTTGGATTTCTGAAATAAGCAACTAGTATTAAAGGAGCTTATTCAATGAGATTAATTTGAATATTTGAATGAGGGGCCCAGTTTAGATATTTTTGTTATTGATTTCGTTAACAAGACGGAAAATGCTTTTTTTTTGTATTGACAGCTTAGCGCTGTTTTCACGCAATCAGAGAATATCTAGTGTCCAGACACTCCGTGCTCCACTTTCTACCCGAAATTTATACACTGCGTATTGAGTGACGATTACTATACATTATATTTTTATATGATAGTTGTAGGCATATATAAAGTTTTACTCTTTATAAGAACTTTACAAATCTTTTTTAAATTAGTCGCCGCTAATTTTCAATGAAATGAAATTCCACAGTATGAGGCCTCTTTAAATCAGGGTTTAGCTTGCGGCTTCGCTAGTTAAGTTACCTTCTTAACAGCTACGTTTTTCACGTAATATACAAATGTTACAAAGACTTTGTATCAAATGGGTATTACTTAAAAGGTTTTGAATGGGAAGTACATTCATCGTGGTTAAGATGAACGTGAGAATGCTAGGGATTACGTACATACATAAGTAGTGGAAAATATTATATTGCTATAAATACTCTTGAATTAAGAAAATAAATTTCTTAAACAGAAATAACAACTTATTAACAATCTTAAGTATACATGAACCACCTGAAAAATCTTCACGCTTTTTCCTGCATATCAGGGAAGTCAGAGACAAGCGAGTGTCAAGACATTTTCCCCGCCGAATTCGAGGCACCAAAATAAAAAGATAATTATCGTAATTTTTTTTTTTTAGATTAACGCTTGTTAATTAACTTCTTTCGTTTAAAAACAACATATATTTTGAAACCTATATTAATTTGAACCCAGCGGGATTTGAACCTGCGCTTCTTGAATACCGTTCAAGCGCTTTGACCGTGTGTGAATAACACTTGCTCCACACACACAAAACACAAACAAAAAATTCCTTACAGGTTAGAAGAGTCAACTAACTTCTGACACAAAATTTTAAAGATATTTTGTGTTGAGTGTTAAAAGTGCAGCCCAATGTAACTTTATCTTACCAGAGCTAGGAATTAGCATAACATATAAATATTGTTCAACCTGCTATGCTTTTCACCCACCACTATAGATATTAGCTTTTTCTATTTATTATTATTGTTTTTCTTATATTTCTTAACTAGGCTTAGAGACTAAGAAATTATGATCTTTAGGTTATCATTTCTAGGGGAGTCTTAAATATTTAAGTAACTGTTATTTACAATATTTATATAAAAGGCAGAGTTAGTGTTATGCGGGAAAATTTAGTGAATCGAACTCGTCACCCTCACAGTCCGACATTGCCTGACTGTGCCACGATGGGTTTTTTTTAGTAATCATCCTCCGTGCTATTTTTTAGAAGTATTTTTGACATTGGTGTTTATTACAATTTCAAGAACACAATATGCAATATAGGTTCTTACAAACTAACTTACTAACTAAGGTAAGTCTCTTAGTGACTTATTATTATAATTTCTTTAATTTTTTTTTTAGAATTTGTTAGAAAATCCACAATCACAGTACCCACAGTAGCGGAATTTGTAAAAATCTCTCTACGGAGACAGTTTTGTTTTTGATTTGACGAATTTTGATTTTGGAGGAATTTTAATAGGTATAGATTCGAGTCTCACTGCATTCAAAACTTTATACGTTTTACGAAAATATTAAAGTGCGTGAATAACACTTTAAATACTTTACAATATTTAAAAAAAAAATATTCTTCCATTTTTTTATTTATAATTGTGTAATATTTGTTTTCTATCTCAAGTATACAACACCTAAGATAATGAAGTGTACAAAAGCGTTACAAACGTGAATAAACGCCCCTTAAGGACCCCTGCCCAAATTGTAAACGATACTTGTCCCATAATATTTCACTTCATAATAAATTGCTTGGAAAATCTTTCATAGAAATTGTCAGATGTTTTCATTGAATATACTTTTTTATCGCTCGATAGTGCAATTTGCTTATATTATAAATAGAGAGAATTTTGTCACTAATCACTGATCACTCTGAAAACTAAACTTTATATATATTTTAAGAAAATGTATATAAATTAGTAGCGTAGCACAATTCGACTCGAGATTTTCACAGTATTCTGCTATCCAAAAAAGTAAGTTGTAATAAACGTATAAGAGTTTCATTGTAGCCGGATATAGAAAAATAATATATAATAAAAATAAACTGGATTTCATTATTTTAACCTTTAATTAGCACATACAGTATGTATACAATGCTTACACTGACTTAAAAACACGAACAGACAAAAATAAAAATACTTATAAAAAAATTATTTATAATTATATATATTTATATTGAAAATAATGATTAAACAAAGATTATTTAATTTGAATTTTCGTCGTATTTATACGAAAACTTTTTATTATAATAACCTCATTAATATAAATAAAATATGAATATTATCGATCAAAATCCAGTTTTAATAATAAAGTAGCGGTTGATGTACGAGTACGTTCCATTTAGTGTTGTCCATCGCATTAATATTCCGATTATAATGTAGGCTGAATCCGGCTGACGAGTTAATGACACAGGCTTACAATATCACAGCGGATGCTCTACTTCTATACTATACCTATAATATATTCTAGAGTAGTAGTATATAAATAATAAATTAAATGGAATATTAATAATAAATTAAATGTAATTAAATAGAATTTTCGCTTTCGCTGTGCTTGCAAACACATTCAACGTGACGAAAAGAACGATTATATCGTATGAAATATAATTATTCAGCTTCACACTTTTTCCCGTTACTAGGTTCTCTCTGCTATGCGGGAAAAAGCGTGCAGCTAAAAACATTACAAAAAAAACTAGTTTAAAAATTTAGGTATTTTTAAAGTTTTTCATATATTTAAACTGTAACCTTTTGAAATTCAATTTAATTCAATAAATAAAAGTTCAAGTAAGTATATATTTGTGTAGTAACAAGATGTTGGGATGCGGGAACTAAATAAACAGTGGCTTTCAGCTTAACTTGTCTTGGAGTGACCCCTTGACCTATGCATTTGATGTATATATTCACTATCTTAAGTATGTAGTTTGCTGTCGCATTACGTAACTGTTTTGTAAGATATAACATCCTTTCTCCTTAAGCGATAAAACGTACAGCTCTAAAAAGGTATTTTTTTAATGTTACCGATAATCATATTTAGAATAAGTATAAAGATTCGAACTCGCGCCTCTTGGAAACCGTCCAAGCGCTCTGACCGCTAAGCCATGCGTTCTACATCCAGCTGTGTCGAAATTCTTATATGCTTATTACAACTTATTTGTAAAAATCACTTTACATAGATGCTAACAACAAAAATAAGTTGTTGTAATAATCACACACTTAGGAAATTCAAGCCAGCCAGCCAGTTTATTAAAACTATTTGTCTATACATGAGTAGAAATTAATTGTAATATCTTGTAAATTTAAATCACATTAATGGAATTATATATACTATACTACTATATTTCATTGAATGTAGGTAATTCCCATACACTTAATCCAATATTGTTAAATATTGCTTAAAGAAGTCTAGAAATTTATCGTAAGATCCTTTACGATTCCAAAAGAGAAAAAATATATTTTAAATGTCTCAATATGAAATTTCACTTTATTTTTAAGCTTCACGCTTTTTCCCGTTTATAGAGGTAGTCATAGAGAGAACCTAGTGTCAAGACACCCATTTCTTAACTTCCGGTCGAATATTAGACATTGCATGTTGAGTGGCGGAAGTCTTTATCACAATAGCGGAGAAATTAAAGTAATTTAAAAAATCATTACCCCGAATGGGAATCGAATCCACAACTATCGTCCAAATATTTAATAAATGTTGATAAGTAAATATTTCTTTTACAAAATTACATATTATCTTAAACTAGAGAGGTAGAGTTCAGGGCCATCATGGCGCAATCAAAAAACGTCTGATTGTAAACGCAATAGTTGTTGTTCTTGGGTTCGATCCACAATCGAGGGATTGATATTTAAATTTTTTTCATTCCTTTTCATTCAAACGCGGCGTAGAGTTTCGCCACTCAACACACAATGTTCCAATTTAGGGCAGTAAACGAAAAACAGAGTCACTATCCAATATATTCGTCCTGACTAACCTGATATGCGGAAAAGAATAGCCGTAATTTATAAAAGACATAGAAAACGTATAAAAATTTGAACGCAACGGGATTTGAACCCGCGCCTCTTTTTTAAATTTCCCAAGTGTGCAAATGAGACTATAAAAAAAAAGTTCAAAAGCCATACTTTATTTTTCTATATTGCAACGAACCCCTTTACGCAAAGTCGTGGCAATCCCTAGTGATAGATAAGCTAACTTAAAATGCTTGAATAAATACTCTGGTATACACACGCTTATCAAACGAATAGCCACCAATAAGCCACTTTAAACAATATATGAGAAATACAAGCCTAATATTGTTCCTACAAATGTATACTATTGAAATTTGTAATAATATTAATTGCGTGTACAACTCAACTTGGTACTTAAGCTTTATTAAATAAAGCTCAAAATTACATATCAATCGACTAAAATATTATCAGAACGAGGGATAATGCAATATTTCCATAATAAAACGAGATAACAACGTAATTAGGGTGATACAGGAATTGCAGCAAATTATTGTACAGGAATTTATAGTGCGCTCTATATGTGTGGGCTGAATATGTTCAGGCTCACTTGCAACTAGCTTATTTATTTATATTACATGTTTATTATATTAAGTGGTAGCAGATTCGATTCCGTTCGATGTTAATTTCTCTAATTTAATTTTACAGACTTAGCTTAGATGCATTTTTCTTAAGTCTGCGTAGCAACTAGCTTCTAAACTTGAGCAATCACAGTATTTATGTAGTGAGTCGAGTTCTAATTTCAAAGGTAATGTAAAGTGACCAATAAACAATATACTAATAATAAAACAAAAAAAAACAAATACCCCTAAGTTTTACAATCTAAATTTTTTATTTTATGCATCAAATGTTCAATCGATTGTGTATTTATTTCTATATATAACATTGACGATACTAAAGTGCTTGTAATAGCCTAAATATGATAAAAAAAACTATATTGATTTTAATTTTGACAATTCCCAATTACCATGATGATGATGTCTATATATTAAACGATTTTTTTTTTTTCAATCAAAACGACTTTTCAGTGTCCGTTTTCCACTAGAGTTACAGATATTATGTGCTGAGTGGCGGACTTAAAAGCAGCGTTTTGTATGAACAGAGCGGAAACCTGAAGACAATTTAAACGTAATCATTCCCCAAATGTGAATCGTACATATACCCATTGCATTTACAGTCGAGACCGTCACACTACACCATGACGGCTACATTTAGTTATATTTTCTTATATACTTCTAAGTCAAGAAAAATATTAAGTTCCAGAACCAGTGTAACATGCAAGTAAAATAACAAATACTACTTGTTTACGTCAGACTTAAGAGTAAAGTTTGAACAACCACGTAGAGTCGAAGCGAAGTTAGAGACGGCTGTTTGAACTCGGCTTATTAGTTTGTCGTTTACAACGATTAAAAATATTTTATACAGTTAACTGGTTTATTTCTTAGTTAAATTCAAATAGATTTTCAATTGCTAGAATAAATTGAGGTCGTCGTTGCGCAGTGGGACAGGGACAGTGACTGTGAACGCGATAGATTGTGGGTTCGGACTCTTGAGAATAGTTATATTTTATTATTTTAATTAAGAAACTGCGCTATATATCGTTATATGCGTGCGTATATCCTTGTATTTTTTTTTTTTTTTTTTTTTTTTTTTTTTTTTTTTTTTTTTTTTTTTTTTTTTTTTTTTTTTTTTTTTTTTTTTTTTTTTTTTTTTTTTTTTAACAAATATATATATATATATATATATATATATATATATATATATATATTACATACGTATAGACATTGAATAAATGTTGACACAGGCGAGTTAAGTTAGCTCTACAATAATTAGATACATTGATAAGCGATTGATTATTTAATCCCCATTCATGAGTAACTGATATAATCATTCATTGTTTTGGAGCTGATGTGTTTGTAAACCAAACAATTAATATGATATCAATGTAGAGAAGGTAGAGTTCTAATGTATGTAATTGTGTGTTGTGTAAGTCCGAGTCATTGCGTGTTGAGTAGTATTTACTTGTACGTATATGTTTTAAGCATGAGTTCGCCTCCTAATTTGTTTGGGTGGACTTCGTGACCCTTGCCATACTATTTTCATTTATATGTTTCATAGTCAGTTTCATAAGTCAGAGAGACCGGAGTGTCTTGACACTAGATTCTCTCTGACTACCCTGCTATACGAGAAAAAGCGTGAAGCTGAGAAATCTATGGGAAGTACCTAACTTGGGTAGCTTGCCAAATTTAACTTTACAGTTACTAATTTTGTTGTCTGTCGGTTACTCTAAGAATAGGAAGAGATAGTAATTTTTTTTAAGACAGCGAATCTCAGGACAAGTAAGAATTAATATTCTCGCACTGAAAAGAACAAAAAATAGCAAAGAAACAATAAAGATTTAGAGAATATTTATACTCAAATTGTTAATGAATAATCTTTTAAACTATAACAAAATATGAATAAATAAATAAAAAAATAACATTTTCCACTGTTTCTTAAAAATGAGATAACTATTTTTTAAAGCAAAAAACATTATATTGCAGTAATTTCATAAAAACCAGTAGTTTCAAATTTAGACACGTGGCAATGTGTCAAGCCAAAGTTCAAGCTAATAGAACTGGCGAGCAGCACCGTCTGTAATTTTACACCAACCATCTTAAGCCACTTTTCACTCCCTAACAAATAAAAAACTATCGTATATATATATATAATGAGACTTGCATAATACACATGTGCTCCAAATTCTATTACCACCTCTGACGATTATTTAGATAATAACGTCCGAAAATAATTATTTTTATCAAAATAAATACCCACTCCCAGAAGACCTAGAAAGTTAAAATTTAGCTTCCAGGTTAATTAATACAAAGGAAAAACTAGTAAATTTTAATCATTTCATTTAAATTTTATATAAAATTTATTCTAAAATGAACACTTAGTTATAGCGCGTGTTATGTAAGAATAAATAATAAAAATTGGTAACAGTTGATCATTGCGTAGACTTCAAGATATTTATGTGAATATATAAAAAAGCGGTATATCCAATTTTTTTTATTCTAAACGTGTCAGTTTTTGTACTTGTAACTAAGAGTACAGACAGTATAGTCGTTATTATAAGTAGGATTTAGTATTCATTATTATTTTAATATTTAATGGAAAACAATGGTGTGAGATCATTACTTATATATAATACAACAATAGATTTTCCTTGACGCGCACGTGGAAATAAACTAAGTTGCTAAATTGCTTTGATATTCATAGATTTTCTTATAAAATATTCGGAATATTGGTGGTTATATTGTTATTATAATTCTTTTAATACGAAGATATGGCATAGTTATAATAAAAATAGTTTAAATAAAAAATATATAAAATTTATAAGTACAGTTATAACTTATACTTCTATCAAATTTACTATGCGCTCTTCTCGTCGTACTTTGATGTTTATAGATTTTCTTACAAAATGCTTTGAATATTTGTGGTTATATTATTTTAAATGCTTATGAAAACTAGCCAAGTCAGATCTTTGGCTTCAATATTCTCCTTCATCAATGCTATCCTAACATATAAGAAGAAAGAGTCAAATATAATAACATAAATAATTTTCAGGACTGACAATTGAACTTGGCACCCATTTTGATCTTACTTCTTTTGTCGTTAAAGTCATTAACCAAGGTATATATCATAATATTAAACTTAGCTCACATTTCACTCTATGCTTTTGATGAGATATCATATTCTACTATGTAGTGAAAGATCTAGTTGAATTAAAAAATTACCAGACTCCCTTGACGCGCAAAATACACGACACTTCGCTAACGTGAATGCGACTTTTGACAAAAGTGCATGTAAAACACATGAAAAATACTGCGTGTAATATTTCTTTTGTGTGTAATTCACTTTATTATTTTGATCCAATATTAAAAAATATTGGCTTTATTTATGCATAATTTCCGTAAATAGATATCGAAAGTACATACATACAAGTTAGTACTAGTAATTATTTCTGTATAGGAGGATTTTTTCTGCATAGGAGGGTAGGGACGGGAGGTAGGGGAGGGAAAGAAACTAATATCAAGACACATCGTTTTCCACTTTCCGCCTGAAATCAAAACATTGCATGTTGAGTGGCGAAATTCAACGCCGTGCCAAAGCACGCCGTGACAAACACAAATGTTTGTGCGTTTTTGGCAAATGAAAATAATTAAATTATGTCCATTCCTCCGATTGAATCTAAATCGAACCTACATCAATCGTGATTGTTTCACTGTGCCGCGAAGGCTTGGTTATGGTAAATATTCTGAATGTGTAATATGACACAAAATGAGTCTTTCCTAAATTTCCAATTTCCAACATATTAACTGTTCAATTTTAAAAAAGCTTCCACTTAATGTAAATATTTGATAATATATAAACATTCTTTCACCGACCTTCGCAGTACTTCGTAGTACTTTGCCTTTGATCAGTGAATAAGAAAGGGTTTTTCTTGAGAGATTTAAATTTCAGCGATCGTTATTTTTTAATTTACGGTCCAGTAACTTCAAATGCAAGCTTACGTTAAAAATGGTATAAAAGTTACATCTCAAAGAAAAAACAAAAAAATAAAATAAAAAAGATTAAAAGAAAGTTGTTATTGAAAGAAAAGTAAAGAAAAATTTTCATCATTTTCCTTTTCCAGAAATATGAATCACAATAAATATAGATATTTCCTAAAATAGAAACCGGAAATACTAAACTAAAAATTTCAATACAAATATTTTCACCAATGAGGTCATTGTGGCGCAGTGGGATTGTGTACAACTGTGAAAGTGTTGTGGGTACGATCCCCTCTTAGGGAAATGATTATATTCATTTTAATTTATTTCAACTCTGTTGAACTCCGCTACTTTACACGCAATAAATCAAATTCCGGTGGAAAACAGAGAACGAACTTGACACCGAGCTTTCCTTCTACCCTTCAATGAGGGATAAAAGCATGAAGCTAACGAATTTCACGAATGAGAATGAAACTTACACCATCTCGTATATGAAAAACATATTTTTAGTAAGCGTATAAAATTTTTAACCCAGCGGAATTAGAAACCGCGCCTCTCGGAAGCCGTCCAAGCGCTCAGACCGCTAAGCCATGCGTTCTACATCCGGCTAAGTCAAAATTCTTATACGCTTATTACAACTTATTTTTATTGTTAGCATCTCTGTTTTTACAAATTTCTGCTACTCAAAGATTATTCTACGAACAATCGTTTGCAACGGAATGTTGTACATTTGTAAACACTGCGCTATATAACCAATTATAAATTATTTTCATTTATATAGATAAAATACTTTTTACAGAATGAAACAACAAAAAAAAAAACAATGAACTCGCAGTCCACAATGCAATAACACGACGTGCGGTCTAAAGCCTTTGCTTTATTAGTGCACTAATTTGATTTTATGTGCACCGCCGCACTTCAATGAAAACTAAGCGCCAGGGCAATACTTTGAATTAAGCGACGATCATTTATTTACTTCTATTTGTAGGTACGTTATTTTTAATTTGTTTTTTCTTCAGCTTCACGCTTTTTCCTCCATATCAGGGTAGTCAGAGAGAACCTAGTGTCACGACACTATATTTCAATATCCTAAATGTGTGAATAACGCTTTAAAAACAAATTTAATAGAAATATTTAAAAAAATAGTTATCTTCCTTGCCATACGATTGTTTATAGAATATACTTTGGGTAGCAGAAAACTGTACAAATCTACAGAGATGCTAACAACGAATATAAGTTGTAATAAGCGTATAAGAATTTCGACGTAGCCGAATGTAGAACACATGGCTTAGCGGTCAGAGCGCTTGAACGGTTTTCAATATGCGCGGTTTTCAAATCCCGCTGCGTTCAAATTTTTATATGTTTTTTAAATATATGTTTATCGATGTGGTTATTCAATTGGTTGTAAGTTCAAATCTTTTGGTTAATATTACATAAGAACTTGATTTTCAATGGTCAGTCTATTTGATTTATTTTAACTGCACCGCAACGGCGGCGTTAGAAAATAGACGTGGTTGAATCTTTTATTGAAGATATCGATATTTGTATATACTGTATACAAAGGATATATTGATGTTATTGCGTTGTTGATAGTTGTGGGTTCGATTCCCGTTCGGACTAGTGACTATGTTTAAATTATTTACATTTCTCCGCTCTGGTAAGAGAAAACATGTGAGTTCCATCTCACCTGATGTCTCACTGATGTTTTTGTTTTTAATTAACATTCCTAGCTCCTCTGCATCCATGCATTGATAAACTGATGCACGATCTATTTTATGAATATTTTTGGATATATTATAGCTAATTATATAAAAAATCCATTGTTATTTCAATCTAAAACCTTGCGCTTAGTTACATATTAACTGCACTGCAACGGCGTTAGAAAAATAAGTAATAGAATTTTTAATTTGGACTATACGAGACGTATTAGTTAATACTCTATACTAAGGGTATATATATTATTTCATCAAATACCTACATATAGAAACTATAAAAACTTAAGTAATAGTTTTCGTTTTATTTCGTTTGCGTATGAGTATTTTTGTTTCAGTAAAATAGCAAAGAGACTATTGTTTTTAGAATATATTAAAAATAGTACTTAAAAAAATATTTTTCTTTACAATATTTTGAAGTTTCAAATATGAATATATATTCAATAGACTAGACTCAGCACCCTACGAAATCAAAAAACTAATCGGTACTATTTGTTGGTTGTATAACACCCCTATAGTATTACTTTTACACAGAACTTTAAGACATATAACTGACTAACTAACTAACTGACAAAATTATTTTACAATATTTTAAAGCACTGCTACCACTGTTACTGAATAATGTTTCAAAATAATTTTGAATATTGAATGTATATATAAAAGAAATAGCATTAGAATACCATCAACGTCTCAAAGTCTGGCAGAAAATGGAGAAACTAAAATGCCACGTCAGAGCCTAAAGCAAAATTTTATTGGCAACTTACTTGACACTCATAATATCGACATCAGCGACACATCATCTGCTTTCGCCTGAAATAATAAGGTTTTTTTTTTACATTACCCGTAATTCACGTTAGGTGCCAAATTTCATTAATTTTGCACCAAATTTAATTACTAAGCAGGGTGAATGAGCTAAGTACGTGTAATATAATAAACATGGGCTGGTATATTGTACTCTTTTATGTTTGCTAATTAGATGCCAGCCTCCGGCGTAGGTTTCTGTGGAGAATTTTAAATAGATATGGACCGTCATCATACTTTAATGTCTTTTAGGCTTAGCCATTGGCGCAGTGGGACAAGGGAGGACTGTAAATGCGATGATTTGGAGGGAATGATTCTATTTCAATGGCTTTTAGTTCACATAATAAGTTCTTAGATTTTCGCGATTATTATACTCACCTACAACTCACCACTCAGGGACTGGTCACTTGAGTCTACCTGTGACCACGGACTACTGTAAAGTGTTCGAAACGTCGGGTTCTAAAAATGTATTTTCGAATACCAAAATTATACGCAACTAATCCGGTTAAAATTGTTTCATTTCAAAATAGTTTCAGTTCATTGCTCTGGTACGATGAAGTACGGCTTTAAGATCCGCCACTTAACGCGCAATGTATCGAATTCGGGCGGAAAAACGATACAAAGTGTCGTGACACTAGGTTTTAACTGCCCTATTATGGGGGAAAGAGTGAAGTGAACTTATATTTAAATGTCGTATAGCCAGATTACCTACAACGATATGTGTGTTGTAATAGAAAGACGAATGACGGAATTTAGCGGTCGGTTTCCAAGATGAACGGGTTCGGATCCCGATGCGTTAAAATTTTTATACGTTTTCTAAAAATTAAAAATGATTTTTAAAGTAATGTATTTTTTATAAGCTCTTGTTAGCTCTATTTACACTTATATCAGACTTTTTGCATGAAAAAATGCACCTACGTCCGGATTCGATGGCAATACGTTATTTTTGTACCATAAAAGTTAATTTAAGGTTCGATTTTTCAGTATTTTAAACTCATTTGTTATATTTCTCAATTGGTGATTGGACACTCCCATCTCTATGCAAAAAAAAGATGTTCATAAACTTTTTATTATATGATATTTCGTAGTAGGACGTTCAATTTTGAAGTTATAGCTTAGCGGTCAGAACGCTTGAACAGTTTCTAAAAGGTGCAGGTTTGAGACCTGCAAGTTATAAAAATTTATAAAATTTATTTTCCAATCCTAAGTGTGTGAATACACTTAGAAAATATGAAACATGATTTGGATTACAATACAATTTATAACAAGTATTCAGTTGCTCTCATATAATATTTACGAAGAATATTTTTTATTCTCATTTGCACTAACAAAGCGACAAAAGGGTTCGTTCCCGTTTTTATACCTTTCTCAACTCATAAATGCTTACTAGCTTTTTATCGTTTTTTAGGATTCCTCATTCAAAGTGCCAAATTCTAGTGATAAAACACTATGGTTTTTTTTTAATGTATCAGTCAGTCAATCAAGATTTTGTAAAATTAACTATAACTATAGAGGTCGAGGCTATCGTGGTGCAGTGTACAATGTCTGACTGTAAACGCGATTGATAGTGGGTTCGATTTCCACTCATGACAATGATTACATTTAAAAAATATTATCATGTATCCGGTCTGGTACCTGGTATCGTAGACAAAGCACGACATTAAGTTTCACCACTCAACACGCAATAACTCTAATTCGGGCGGAAAGTGGCGAACGGAGTGTCATGACACTAGATGCTCTCTGACTATTTTGAAATGAAACTATTTTTAACTGGATTAATCGCGTATATTATTAATATTCGAAAATACATTTTAGAAAACCCGACATTTCGAACACTTTAGAGAAGCCCGTGGTCGCAGGTAGACTGAGGTGGCATTCGTCTGTCAGTTGATACTATTATTATATATTTATTATGCAAAAACATCCTAATTTCAATAGGGAATACGAAAAATTTCAACCTCCTAGGGCCCAATCCTAAAAACTTTGAAGTCTCAAGCCCACACCAGAGAGCAAGTCATCAGTCAGCACATTCTGTAAAAATCCAGGGCAGTACGCGAGGCAACTTTTAAATCGTTGTCGGTAGTTTAATATAATAGCCCTGTCATGCGGGAACCAGCTATTTACACATGTGATTATAGCGGAGCGGTCTTGATATTTGATGATTTTGATTAGATTGTTTCATGTAGAAAAGGGGTGTAAAAATCTTTTCCAACTTCAAACTTTTACCCGCACAGAAGGGAGGCAGGCAGACAGCTTGATGTGAAGCTACAGCTTGAAAATATAGAAGTATTATTACTTCTATAATTTCAATAAAAAAGAAAATACCCTGAAAAAATATTTTTGTCAGCTGTAGATTTTTCCTAATGTCTATAATAAAAAAAATATTGAATACGGAACCTATAAATCTTGAATGCATCGCACTTGCCCAACTTTTTTTTCACTTTACCTTTCCATACCGAATCGTATTCATATGGCATAAAGTACCTGTTTGTTGGCCAGATAATCGAGACCTATGTTCAGATGTTTTATTCATATTAATGGCTAGCACATGTCAACTTGAGGAAGGTCCGGCTAAGCTGGATAGCAATTTCACGGGAAAAAGGTTGGGACACTCTCCCTCTAAGCGTTTTAGGGGAACCCGAAAGATTAGCAATAGACGTCGTTAAAAATATATTGTCATATAAATGGAAATTACGGTATCGTGGCGCAGTTGAAAACTTTGGATTCGCGATGGTTGTAGGTTCAATTTATATTAGAGGGCAGTTTTGATGGCCTTAAATATATATTTTATAGCCATAGTGGTGCAATTTCAAGTGAAGAATGGATTGTTTTGACATTCGTTTCTCTCTGACTATCCAGCTATGTGGATAAAAGGGTTTATACATACATAGAATAATATTTTATATTTTACGTGGCAATTAAAGAGACTATAACTTGTTATATATACTTAGCTTTAGCTTTATATTAAGCTTAAGCTTATTTATATTATATAAGCTTGTAATAACAAGCTCATAAAATCATTTGGTACTAGATTTTTTGTTATGGTAATATTATTACTTTATTTTACAGAGCAAAGAAATAAAAATAATTAAATTCTGTTTATTCCTCCGAGTGGGAATCGAACCCACAACCAATCACGATTAAAGCCAGACGCGGTCTCATGGTTTGTTACCAATATTTATAAAACTGTTTTATTTATAACTAAGTAATTGACAGACAAAGCACAGCCGTAATCACTAGTTATTTAATATATAGTTTCTTTGAGGAAGCTAAGCTAAGATAAGCTAAGCTAAGAAAAAACGTTACTTAGACGGGACGTTAAAATGTCAGGGCTAAAACCTACAGAATATAACGAATGGAAATTTTATTCAAGTCATAAAGTCCACGCAATTATTTATCATTAATAATGTCAGCAGCAAATATACTTGTATAAAAAAATTATACAGCTATAGAAATACCTTTGTATAAAGCTTGTACTTTATTCAATTTATTAAATAACCTAAAACTAGTAACAATAAAAAAAAACAAAACATTTCTTAAATGCATATTTATTTACTTCATTACATTTTCAGTTCTTAATTATAGATATATACAAATCCTCGAATATCACAATTAAATAAGCAATATGTGGTCTAGTCATTAGTAAACATTATATTACGTTAGAAAACAATGTTTTTAAATATAACAATTTAGCAGCTTTGCTTTTTGTTCTTTAAGTAAAATGTAACTTCATTGGCTATATACATGCTTAGTTTTTTATAAGACAAATGTGTTGACATTTCATAGATTTTACTAATTAAAAATAGATACTGAATAAAATAACTTTTTCATTCCAAATGAATGAATGAATATATTAAAAAAATAAGTTTAAATATACGGTAATTTCGTATGTAACGTGTGCACTTTTTGTCCTTTCGGGTTATACTTTTAATTTTTCACACATTTTAAAGATGTTTTTTATGAAAAATCAACTTAAATCTATTAAATAAACAAACAAACACTCGCCAAATGCACTACGATTTCGTATAATATGTATAGATATATATTTCAACACCAAATTCATAGTTTAATTGAATATCAAATTAACTATTTCACACTTCAAATTCATTAATTCATCAATTATTTTATTGGGATTGATTAAAACCGCTTTAAGATTGAGTAAAACTCAATTAATTGATATAAAGTTCGTTCTTATTAATTAATTATTTTGATTATCAAATCCAACATACTCGATACTTTTCATCCTTACAAAAGAATTTATAAAATAACATAATAAACCTATACATACAAAAACTAATTGATTAAAAACAATGATATATTTATTAATTTGACATCTGCTTTGATAGTACTTATAGGGGTTTCGTTTTTTAACTTTTCAACCTTTTTATGTTCAGGGAAAACGGCAGGCTTTTTCACTGGCGTAATGAGATTAACCTTCATCCTAACGAGAGCAAGGGGCGCACAAATTCTGATGATCCCCCGAAACCCCGTTCTAGGATTTTGTTTCCCTTTCTTTTTTTTGACGTTTTTTTTTTACTTTTTAAGCTTATTATAGATAAATATAAAAAAGATTATTAGAAAACGTATAAAAATTTGAACGCAGCGGGATTTGAACCTGCGCCTCTGAAAACCGTCCAAGCGCTCTGACCGCTAAGCCATGCGTTCTACATACAGCTACATTGAAATTCTTATACGTTTTCTAAATATGTCTTTTTCAATTTCCTTAGTGTGCGAATAACACTTTAAAAAATATTAAAAAATATATAGAGAAATATAACTGATAAATGATTATGATTGAAGTAACGTTTCATATTATCTTACTCTCAAGTTTTGAGTCAGTGTCAAATTTAATCGAATGAAAATGTTTTCGATAATTTGAACTTATAATAACTTTCTGCCACTAATAGCAGAAAGTATACCTAAGTGTATTAAAACTCAAAAATTAAGTTTCAATTTACAGGTTTATAAAAAGTAGGTAGCTTATTGTTATTATATTTATATTTGATAAACTTTCTCAACTATTCTAGTTGTCCACAGCTTTGTATTCATTTACATATTATATTTTGCGAAATACTCGGCTGAATCTAATTTAGCACTTTGTCAAAATATATGTTTCTATTAATGGGGGGTTCTATCTAGACAAATCTTATTCTGTAATCAAAAACACCATCTAAAGCTTGTTGCTTTCAATTTTTTATTTAATATTAAGTATAAAAAGAAGTACCAATTTCACGAAACCATAGTAAAATGCGATATAATTGTTACAAGAGCGCATTGACAGTGACGGATCGTAATGGCTGCCCTAAAAATCGAGGACCTCTTTCCATAACGTGATAAAATTTAATTTTATTTCTTTTTCTGAATACTTTTACAGTGTTATTTTTATTTCTCTAACCAATTTTAAATTAACTTGGTACAAAAGTAACAAAAATACTTATAAATCAGCCGTATTGTGGTGCATTTGTAGTGTAGATATCCTCTCAGAATTTTTTTTGAACCATTTTTCTACTACTATAAAGTAGCCAAAAATATATTTGAACTTGTATTCATCGAGCTCAGTTTGACCATATATCATTGACGACGGAGTAACGGCGACGATTAGATGTCTCATTCGAATTTCAAAATCAAATATTCTTTATTCAAATAGGCTATTACAAGCACTTTTGAATCGTCAACTAACATAAAATGTCAGTACTGTCAGTCCTAGCAGCAGCTACCACCGGCTCGGAATTTTCAAATAAAGTTTTACAATAACTTCATTGTGATTAAAGCCATTGGTGGCATAGCGACATTGTCTGTTAATGTAATGGTTATGGGTTCGATTTCCAGTCAGGAGAATGATCATCATAAATCTAAACCTCAAATCTATGCGGTGAGCATTCAAATGAAAAGAAAACAACGATTGATTTTGATGAATCAATTACTTTTTAATTTATTACAAGTTAAAATAAAACGTTTCTCATTGAAAAATTACAGTATGTAATGTATTTTAACTTTCATTTACCAGACAGTCTCACAAAGTTTTTTAAGCATTTCCTAAGAATAAATTTACTATACAAATTAATAATATTAACTTTTATATATATAAACGCTCATCTATATATTTCATATAGAGCTTCTTGCACACAAAATTTCTGAATTAAAGGTTATTTTAAAAATTGAATGCTTATTTACAATTGGCTATGGATTATTAAAATATTTTATAAACTGATCTGAGAAGAAAAATAATTAATTGGTCGAAAATATATATTTTTTAAATTATATATTTGTATAGGCCAGAGATCAATAGTAATATAATTTTTTGTATTGTATTTATTTTATTAGTTTTGTATTTATTTACGTTTTTTTTTATTTCCTTTCGTATTTGTCCTAAATGAAGGAACGTACATGTATGAAAATAATTCCCACGACAAAATCACAAATTTATTATATTTATTTGGTTTTCAAAATAATATACTTAAACTATACATAACAAGCTACTTTACATAAATATTATTATGAAATTAGTACTATTTTTACATTTTCTCCCAGAAAGGGTAGTTGTAGCAATTAAACATTTTTATTTATTAGCATTATAAGAGCGACTGCATACAAAATAGCATATTACAGTGGTTTTTATACAATTCATGTTTTTTTTTAAATATACAATTTTGATTTTATTTTATGTAGAAGTTTCTAATACTTTCTTAAAAAAGCACAGTTATTTAGAAAATCCTTAAAATAAGAAGCCAAATTTAAGTGATTTTCATTTTTTATACATTTTTAACATACATCCATATATATTACAATTCGTAAAGAAATAGTTATTTGAATAGAAATAAGAAATTAAACTAATGTGTACTTAATAGTTATTTACTTAGTACGTTTTTATTATACAATATTTTACTTATGCATTTGTGTATACCCACCTTATAAAGCATGATTTTTTTTAAAATAAAATTGCTTATTTCAATATATTAAAACAGTTAAAGTAATAACATGGATACGTTATTTAGAAAATCTAGATATAATCAGGATAATATTGAAAATTAAAACTAAAAAAGAATTTTTAAATTCTAAGTATCATATCTAACGACAGTACATTCCCATTATATTTATTGATTTCAATCAATCAATCAGTGTATTTAAAAAAAAAATGCAGTTAGTGTTATGTAAATAAGTAATATTATCATAGTCTTTAAAAAAACGAGCCATCTCGTGACACCAATATTGACGAAGGAAATTGCTTAGCTTAAGTTGTGGCGTCCATTCATTTTATTATGAAAGAATATAATGAAAAAACAATGTTGACTTCCTTTTGTGATCTGATGTAAAAGCCTACATTGGTAATTTTAGATGAAAATTCAATGCTTTAAATAAAACTGTTATATGGAAAATATTAAAAGGCATCGTGGCGCAATTGGTAAGTAGCTATACACGGTTGTGGGTTCCAATCTAATTGGAGGGCATGTTTAATTTAAAACGGCCTTGATTATGTATCTGGGAAGGAAAGGTTGTACCACTAGCTGACTTACATCAATACTAAGTTAATGATGAACCACGGCTTACGAAGAGATGAGAGTGAGAGCCGCGTACAGCAGCAAGGCGGCGGAGTGTTGCGGCGCGCGCGACGCTAGGGCCGAGGCCGGATTGCTCACGCAGGCCCGGAACTCGGGGAAGTCCGCTCGCGTGAGCGCGCAGTAGTGCACGTGGACGCACGCCGCGTCGCACTCCGCCGCGTCCGGCGAGTGGCGCGCGCGCAGCGCTGTGAGGTACCTGGTTCGAATGCAGGGCATATGGAATCTATCTCGGGCGGTTTTCTACAAGTCCCGCTGCGTTTATATTTTTATACGTTTTCTAAATGTATGTTTTTCAATTTCTTAAGTTTTATATATTTTAATTTTAATATTTATTTTTTTTTTTTATTAAAATTGGGAGAACAAACAGCCTTTACTTACAATAAGTACATACACATGAAACATATGAATAATACATTAGCCACTTAAGTTTCCACTTATACACAAAACAACGAGTGAATAATAAAAAGAAAAAGCATATAAAATAATATAAATACTAGAACACTTTAAACTCTATTTATTAGTTAGCATTAAACTACTAAAATTAAATATATAAACATTTTTATTTTATCAAAAAAAGTGTATAGCTTAATTTGTATTGCGCTTGGACGGCTTCCAAGAGACACTTTAAACTCCGCTACGTTTAAGATTTGTATATATATTTAAATATAACCAATTGTGTTATATATTTTAACATGACTACGGGAACTTCTATAGGGTTTCATTTTTTGGTCGTTATATCTTTTGATGTTTATTAAAACGGTAGAAATATTGACTTTCAATATATACGGTTTCAGGAGAGCAAATAATAATTTTAAATACAATTGTAAGGTGATATATTTTTTAACTGGTTTGTAAGGTCTAAAAGTAACTAAATAAGAACTAAAATAACAAATAATTTTGATTTAAATATTAAAATTTTTTGTACAAATAGTTAATCACAATATAAATAATTACATAAATTGTTTGTCTTTCTTTCTGGTATTTTTAGCCTCATCTTAGAAACTACTGTACCAGACTTTAATACGATTTTCAATAATAGATTTAATTATAAACCGGGTATAAGTTATAAATGTTATTTCACTAATGCAAAGCGTGCATATAATTCTTTCCTCTTTATATCTCTCACCTATTTCATTTTAAAACCTCAATGTAAAGCTCAACAAGCAAATAACTAATAAAATACTCACTTTGTAAGTAAAGTTCTGTCATGATGGTTTCTTATCTTCTCAGCAAGGTTGTCTAATGAAGCTGCACTAACCTCCCTTAGACCGTAGTACTGAGTGACATTGTACTCGACCGCCCAATTCGTTTCACCCCTTGTATTGCTTACATCTAGATAATACTGGGTGTAGTCTAGAACCTAGAAAATAAAGAACTTTAAAATCATATGGAAGAAATCAGTATACTTGTATGGATTAAATATAATTAAAAAGAAATTAATTTTAAAAACTCATTCAAGTGATTGATTAAAAAAATTATATACCTTTCTTTTAAATACATTTCAGTTATACAATATCTAATATCAAAAAAATAACCTGTGTATTAAAGTAATTACTATACTAGATATCTGGATACGTTAGACTGGGCTAGGAAATAAAATATTTAAAAAAGTCAGTCTTTCTTACGAATAGAAAGAAGTCAATGAAAAGGACACTATGGTTGAGGGTTGACTCGTTAGGAACGTTTTACCTCGTCATCTAAATCTATATACGATATAACCTTTACTCGAATATATAAATGATAGCACAAGGAGATTTCGTCATCAAAGACATTGTCAGTTATTACTTATTACATCTGAGAATATTTCAAAAATAATATTTTCCTGTAAATTGAAGTGAATTTTAAAACCATATCCATGCTTAATTTTCAATGACGAGCATTTGAAATGAAGCACGTTTCAAGAAAGCTCGGTTTTCAGCGCGAACTTCATTTTTGTACACACAAAATTTATCTTTTTAAGTTTTAAATTTGCCTTTTTAAGCTTCAAATTCGTTATTTTGATTGCTAAATGCATCTTATTCAAAAATCCTCTTAAACAATTCATTTTCACTTCACACTTTCTTCTGTATAGTAGAAGACCTCAACGCCATGCCATTACCAGAACGAAAAAAATAAATGACCTTTAATATCAACTCAACACCAAATATATATATACATATATATATATATATATACAATAAAATATATAAATGATTGCCTCGGAAATTGATTTCTCAGCCAATGGCGCTTTTAGGCATTTACGCCTTAAATTCGATTAATTTGTATGAAAGTTCATAAGCATTTATTGCCTCAAAAATGAATTTGGGGGCCTACATCCTAAAAACCTATATGCTAGGGCTATATTATAGGAATAATATATATAAATATATCCTATATATAAATACTAATGAAAATAATTATTTTCCGTGTATTAAAACAAAAACATCACACTCATTAGAGTTTCATTATCGTTTGCGAGAAGCAAACACCTTGTACATGATTGAGGCGGAGTCGGCACCAGCTCAAATTAGACTGTGTCGTGTTCTTTCAGTTACACAGCCCTTTGATGATTAATAAAATCTGATATTTTTTTTATATTTCTATTGTGTTGTACAAAGGGTGGTATGCTGACGTGGTATTAGGTTCAAATCCCGTGTGGCTATGATGTTTGTAAATATGTTGGTAAAATATTTATTTCGTCTAAATCTTTAATATTCTAGTTGGTGTAATATTATATGCTAATATTACTGAAAGGATCTAAATATTTTAAGAAATAAGCACAAACATTCCATTTAAATTATTTCTATATATTTGGATTTTAACATAGAATCTGAATGTGAAGCTCTATAATCAAATCATAATCTTTTTTTTTAACATTTTTTAAAGTGTTATCCGCACACTTAGGAAATAGAAAAAGACATATTTAGAATACGTATAAAAATATGAACGCAGTGGGATTTGAACCCGCGCCTCTTGAAAACCGTTCAAGCGCTCTACTATTAATTTCCTCATATTTTATTCAGTTTTTTGTAGGCTTTAATTATTTTACGAACCGGCCGCTGTAGTTCACACGGATCAAGCTGCGAGCGGGTCGCTAATAGATTATATAGGAAGCTTTAAAATTCCTGTCATTACCTTTCCGGTATTAGATTCGAATTTGTAAAGCCTTAACCCTGGGTTGGATGTGCTTCCAGCACCGCGGGGTGTTAATGAGGGAGCGAGTAGCGCCCACGACACTGGCCGACCTGTGGACAAAGTTTGTAAAATAACAGTCATCAATCAGTCAATCATTTTTCTGTTTCTTTGATTAATGTTATTATATACAGCTTTCCGCTTTTTTTCCACATAACAGGGTAGTAAGAAATGACCTAGTGTCAAAACACTCCACTCTACACTTTCCGCCCAAATTCAAGACATTGCGTGTTTAGTGGCGGAACTCAACACGGCGCTTTGTATTTGGTACCAGAGAAAAAAACAGAAAATATTTGTTTATAATTATATTTATTGCATCGAGTGGGAATTGAATCCCCAACCAATCAGGCGTTCTACTACTATGCCACGATGGCCTCTATTAATGTTATTACATTAACTAATATTAATAAAAATTTATATATTTTAAGAATAAAAATCGCAGATCATATTATGGAATTGTACAAAAGCTATGGCCTTTGTAGTCAAAATTATCAGTGGGCATGCAATTAAAATGATAATTATGTGCCAACAGTAAATTTAGTAAAAAAAATAGAGAAGTAGCATTTCAATTTTTTATTAATTAAAGGAAAGATTACGATTTATTTGCCACGTGTTTTCTTACTTTTCAGCCTGTAATTTAGTTTACCTAATCATTAAACTAATCCACTTATCCTTAGAGGATGACTTTTTTAACATCACGCAAAAGTTACTTCTCAAATATATAAAATATAAAGTAAATGTTCTATAACGCGCATATATTGAAATGTGGTTTTTTTTCAGTTTCACGCCTTTTCTGCATATCGGGGTAGTCAAAGAGAACCTAGTATCAAGACACTCTCCACTTTCCGCCCGAAATCAATACGTTTTGTGTTGAGTGGCGGAACTCAACGCCGCGCTTTTTCGTACCAGACCAGAGAAATGAAAATAAATTAAAAATTATTATTATTATATTTTTTTATTCTCCTTACGGATCTCAGCAAGACGCTGGTGGTGTAAACCTGTCACGGGCTAAGCCAAGTGGGTCAGTTCATTGTGTATGGCTGTGGGTGTTTGAGTTGCAGATGTCAGGAATCGCCGAACTATAGAGCAAGTGTCTATAATTACTGACTTTTGTAAAGGGATGAAAGTGTTTTTGTGTAGGCCTAATTCTTTTAGGGATGTACCTAAAGATTTCAGAATGAGCCTTGTGGACGATAGAATGGTGGGTATGATTTTAACTGTGTGCTGGTGCCACATTTGTCGGATTACGTCTGCCAGTGGGATGTATTTTTGTATTTTCTCCGTGTATTTCTTCCTTATATTTTCGGCATTGGGTATGGATATGTCTATCAAGTAGGTTATTTGTTCCTTTTTTAGAATTAATGTTATGTCAGGTCTATTGTTTGTTGTAGTTTTATCAGTTATAATATTCTGGTCCCAATAAAGTTAAGTGTGTTGATTATCTAGTACATTCTTAGGTTTATATTTATAATATGGCTCTGCTTCATCTATTAGCTTATACTTTAATGCAAGGAGTCTATGTATTTGCTTCGCTACATTGTTATGTCTTTCAGTATATTGCTTATTTGCTAAAAATGGACATCCACCGGTTATATGCTCTATTGTCTCTTGGTTTGTGTTACACAATCTACATTTTTCTGAAACTATAGTTGGGTCCTTAATTATGTATTTTTGGTATTTTTTTGTGTTTATAATGTGGTCTTGGATGGCGACCATAAATCCTTCTGTTTCATTATATAAATTTCCTCTGGTGAGCCATGCATTTGATGCCTCTCTGTCTATATGTTCTTGTTGTAATTGATGAGGATGCTAACCGTGCAGTGACTTTTGTTTCCAATTACTTAGCTTTTGCTGGTCTGTTACTATTTCATTGGTAGGTCTGTTATTATCATTTAGTTTTAGAGGTGTTCCTGACGTAGATATTAACGTAAGAGCTTTATGTATGGGACTGTCATATATTTTGCTGTGCATGTATGTGTGAATGTTAAATACCTGTTTATTGTGTAGATTTTTTATATTAATTACCCCCCTACCTCCTAAGTTTCTCTTGAGGTTAAATCTTTCTATAGATGAGTGAATGTGGTGTATGTGGTGTTTGTTAAACGTTGTCCGGGTCAGTCTGTTAAGACTTTCTAAGTCTGTAATTTTCCATTTAATGATTCCAAAGGAGTATGTTAAAATTAGCACAGCCCAAGTATTAATTGCCTTTATTGTATTTCTTGCCGTTAATTCTGTTCTTAGTATTCTATTTAGTCTGTCTATGTACTTTTTCTTTAGTTCTTCTTTTATCTTAGTGTGATCTATCCCCATACTCTGTGAATAGCCTAAATATTTCTATGTATCTGTGATTTCCATTGTATTTATACGTAAATTATGTTCCGTTTGTAATATATATGGATCAGTTTTATGATATTTTCCTTTTATAATACTATTTATTTTACATTTATCCAAACCAAAATTCATTTTAATGTCTGTACTAAATTTTTCTGTGGCTTCTAGGAGATTATAAATTTGCTGTTTAGTTGCTGCGTACAACTTTATGTCGTACATATACAATAAATGTGTTAGTTTAGTGTTACTTTCTCTATGTAGAATATATCCCTGTTTAGTCCTATTTAGAATACGCGATAGGGGATTTAGTGAGACACAGAACCATAACGGACTTAAGGCATCCCCCTGAAATATCCCACGTGCTATTTTGATAGTATTGGACTTAATAGTTCCTGCTTCTGTACTTATACTAAGTACGGTTGTCCAGTGTTGCATGATATGGTGTAAAAAATTATATTATTAATTTTGTAAATTTTGAGAACCTGTATTAACCATGTGTGGGGGACGCTATCGAATGTTTTTTGGTAGTCTATGTATGCAAAATGAAGATTTCTGTGTGTTTGTTTAACCTGATTGTGTATTTCTGTGTCTATTACTAATTGCTCTTTGCACTGTCTATTACTAATTCCTTTTCTGCAACCTTTTTGTTCTTCTGAAATGACTTTGTTCTGTGTTAGATGCGAATTGATTTTGTGTGAGATGATGGATGCAAGTAGTTTGTATAGTGTTGAGAGGCATGTGATTGGACGATATTTAGCTGGGTTTTTTGTGTCTGCGTCCTTTGGTTTAAGATATGTGTGTCCGTGGGTTAAAAAGATAGGAATGCTGTGTGGATCAAGAATGAGATCATTAAAGGCCTTAGCTATTGGTTCATGTGTGGATGTGAAATATTTAAGCCAGTAATTATGAATTTTATCTGGGCCGGGAGTTTTCCAATTAAGTATTTTTTTTACTGCTGTTTCTATATCTGTCCTATCTATTATTACGTCTGGCATTGACTCTAATTTTTCCGCTTCTTCAGATTCCTCTCTGATCCACTCTGCATCCATATTATGTTCTGCTGGCTGGGACCAAATATTTTCCCAAAACGTTTGGACATCTGTTATGTTAGGTAGCTCTGTTATAGTCGATGATTCTTGGTTGAAATTTCTATAAAATAGGTTTTGGTTATTATTAAATGTTATATTATCTCTGTGCCTTTGATTAGATTTTTTATATCTACGTAGTCTCTTTGATAGTGCCTGTAATTTTTGGGGTTTAATGTCTAGTGCTTCTGTTGCTTCCTGCTTTTTATTATAGGTTCTATTCATAATCCGTCTATTTCTATTTAATAAGTTATCTTTAATGAATTGGTTTTATCTCCCTATATCCTTTCTAAGTATTGTAATCTTCGTTTCTAATCGCCGTTCCCATGCTGGTTTACAATCACGTTTTCTTCTGATCTATTCTTCTATATTCAATTATTATTATTATTATTATATATTATTATTCAATATAATAAGTTCAAAATCCTCCTTCTGTTAAAATAAACTCAGACGCTTGTGTTTTCTTTATTTACTTGTTTTCTATCTCATTCATTTAATTTATATATTATCTTTAAAGTCACACAGAAGTCTAGGCTAATGGCTGATATCCAAGCGAGTTATGTTCTTATTATTAAAATTACAATTTTCTTATTAATTATCACTTTAGTTTAGGGTGTTCAAGCCTTAAGGCTTATGGATAAGAATGTATTTAATTTTTTTAGTCTTTTTCAATTTCATAAGTGTGCAAATAACACTTTAATACATGTTAAAAGAAATAAAAAAAAAAAGAATATATCTTTTCTAATATTCTCTAATAGAAATGAAATCTTCAATAAAAATATCGAGAATCATCTCGAGTTGGATTAAAAGGGCTTTTAATAGCAAAGTATCAATTGATCCTAATCTTTTGTTGTTTTTTCATAACTTTTTAGTATTTTGTTTTGTTTTTAAATAAATTAATATTAGAAAAGGGTACCTAGATACGCTAGAGTACTATACGATAATTTGCTCCAACTAACAGAATTTGTAAGCAACAATGTAACATACATGGAATATGCTCGAATTTCATGGATTAATTAATATGGATCAACTTTACGGAAACGTGTCAAAAGCTTAACATTTCAGTGCCAAGTTGACGAGTATTAATGAAATTTACTTCCGATTAAGAATAAATTTATTATATTAATACTAATTACAGTATGTATAATAATATAATAATAAATAAATAACTTTAATCTAAAGGTATGTACCCTAATTTCAATTCTATGAGAGTAATATTTTGGGTTATTTGAAAAGCTAGCAATTTTCCAAAAAAGCACCTTAGCACCTTATCTAATGACACTTAGTCAGAACTGAACTAAAGAATTGAAAGCTTTGTTATTTTTCACTAAACTATGATTTTAGAACTTAGCTAGAGCATTTTTAAATAATTTTCATATAAAAATACGGAGAAAAATGTAAATACCTTCACTATAAATAAGTCTAAAGGTGTCTGTATGACGATGCCCATAGAATTGGCCGGCGATGACGTCACTGAACGCTCTGATGACATGTAAAAGCCTTCCGTTGGCATTAGGTGTGAGCTCTCCACCACCTGACGCTGAAGAGCTTCCGGCGTTATGCCGTTCTTCCACACCAGGTCCAGCGTGAGCTACGAGGTAAACCTTAGAAAAAGAAAATGGTTTTTTTTTTTTAATAAACAATTTAGAAATCGTAACAATATTACCACAAGCAAACAAGTGCCAGTCACTCAATGCCTAAATTGTATAAGATAGACAGTGAAAAACGGTGTATTTTTTGTAGTTACATAGGAAAAAAAGGAAGAAAGAAAATATTTAGCATCTTTTTCCAGCTTCACCTTTATTACTATATGTCACTCTATTCTCCACTTACCACCGGAAACGAGAAAGTGCAGTGAGTAGCGGAACTCAACTCCGCGCTTAGTTTTGCTCAATAAAAATTTTAAATATCACCAATTCCGCCGAATACGAATCAAATCCACGACCATTGCATTAATAATAAGACGTCAATCTCGTCCAAAGTTTATATTTTGCCATAAGCTATTATTTCTATTTTAGGACTTAAAAAATAATTCTTATCTAGTAACAAATTTCTCTGCCAACATAACTTCTACAAAGTGTTTTAGTACCAAAACTAAATGCTTTAAATTCTATTACCATCTCGTTTTTTCTCCTAGCCTTGCTGAGAACGTGCTCTAACCACTCCCACTGCGCCCTGCCACGGTGGGGGCCATCCGTTTTCGCCGCACCTCCGGCCCATAGCACACTGTTTAGTACGACTATCCGCAGCCTGCTGTGAGACTGCTCAATTGTGTAGTAACCACCTAAACAGGTTAGAATTATCTATATATTAATATGTAAAATGAACGGTCATTCATAAGGAAATATCGAAAACTATTATAACTATTAAACTATTATAAATATGAATTGATAATTATTTAACCTTTCGACCTATATTTAACCTTTGATAAATAGAGATGGAGTTCTGAACCGTTGCATGTATTATCAGGCACTGCCCGCTTATGACACTATGACGTCATTATGTATTCGATTTTTTAATTACGAATTACTAATATACAATTACTTAATCATTTACTCTAGAAATTAGTATTATTCAAGAAATAACTACAATATTGAAAAATATTTTTGAAAAACGTATAATAATTTGAACGCGGTCGGAAGCCATGCGTTCAGCTCAACGATCAGAGCGATTGAACGGTTTCCAAGTGGAGCAGGTTCGAATCCCTAAATTTTGCTGCGATAATTTTTTTATACGTTTGCTAAAAATATATTACAGTTTCCTAAGTGTGTTTATTACCACTATAAAGTGTTAAAAATTACTACAACATTTCAATATACATGTAAGATGTCACAATACATAATACATCTTGAAACCAATTAGCTCATTCATATCACATGTTATATCTTGTAAAACTATTTCTTAGAAAACTCACCAGTAACAAAAGTTTGTAAGGCTTCAGTGGGTAGCCATTGCATCCACATGTCAACTAACTTCCTCGACGGCGGTGGATCGTTGTGTCCCAATGCTGGGAAAACGAACTGACTGCTAAATGTACGACTGAGAATATCGGTTACATTCCTTACAGCTTCCAGTTTGATTTCTTCATTTAAGTGCTCCATTGACGAGGAAAGTATATCCCTGAACGAAAATTTTAAAGTTTAAAGTGTTATTCGCACACTAAGGAAATTGAAAAAGACGCAGCGGGATTTGAACTCGCGCTTCTTGAAAATCTTTAAGGCTCTGGCTCTGACCGCGGGTTCAAATCCTGCTGCGTTCAAATTTTTATACGTTTTCTAAATATGAAAATTTTAATTTTAAACTGTAATTGATTGAAAATTTGAGATAGATCTAACTGAATACGACGGGCCCAACCATTATTCTGCTGATGCCGTTAGTCTTACAGAAAAAAATTATTATTCATTTGTCATGACACAACAAAAATGGGGGCTATTGACAATTTTCAACGTAGTCAAGTCAAAATACTTATTATTTTCCGATAACCAGTTTTGGAAATAATTTAAACTTATTCAATGTAGAGCATCGTTAGGTAACGAGAGAACAGTCAGTATCGTACAAATTTGTATAAATACATATTGTTAGTATAACAAATGAACATAAAGCATTAGTGAAAATTAAAAACTTGAAATAAAATAAGTAATTATATTGAAAAACGTGTCAAGCGATGGTTGTGGGTTCGATTCCCACTCGCAGAAATGATTATATTTAAATTATTTTCACTTGTCCACTCTGGTGACAAGATAAAGTGCAGCGTTGAGTAGCGCCACTTAACACGCTATGTATCTGATTCATGCTGAAAGCGTCTGTCTTAACACTCGACACTCTCTTTAACTGTCCTCTTTTGCGGGATAAAGCGTGAAGCTGAAAGAAAACTAATTTCAAATTAACGTTGGAAAAATACATTTCTAAAGTTAGGGGTGGTCGTCGCATAATACGTAAACTAAAGCAAACGAGAAAGTGCACTCAGTTGCCAATTACACACTTTCCTAACTTTACAGCCCATGCTAAGTCGGATTTCTGTTTTTACTTATCGCCAAAGTTACCTTTAAGTGTTTCGCTAATAAATTTTGTTAACTGTAAAAACTTTGCCACCCGCAAACTTTACGGAATGTTGACAAACTCCTACATACTCCAATTTACATAATCCACTCGAGATTTTAGATTCCAAATTTCAGTCCACGAATTTTCTTTAGTAGCATTCATAAATAGTTTTCGTATTGTGTTTAAGCTTTTACGTAAACAATTTGGTCATTTATACATTCATTATTTATATTATTAATTTTAATTAGTAGAATATTTTATTCTGAAATTTTACAAAATTTTTTAAAGTGTATTCGTACACTCAGAAAATTGAAAGAGACATATTTAGAACTGAACTGAAAGAGTGATATTTAGAACGTATAATAGTATTGATTTGAACGCAGCGGTTCCAATTTTTATAATTTTTTACACGTTTTCTAAATATGTCTTTTATGATTAATATTACTTAAAGTAATAAATATGTTAGTATTTAAAATAACTTTAACCTAAAAGACGTAGTTACAAAAAGTCATGATATATTGCAGCTGTTTTAACATTTGTTAAAGTTACTTAGAAAATTAAAAAACGTATTTATTATTATTAAAAATTATTTAATAAATAGCATTCTCTCTTGCCAAATGATTGTTCGTAGAATAATCTTTGGATAGCAGAAATTTATAAAAATCTCTCTACAGAGATGCTAACAACAAATATAAGTTGAAATAAGCGTATAAGAATTTCGACGTAGCTGGATGTAGAATGCATGGTTTACCGGTCAGAACGGTTGGTCGGTGTCGAAGAGACTCGAACTCGAGTCCCGCTGCATTAAAATTTTTAAACGTTTTCTTTAAATAAGTATTCAATCTATCAAATTAAATCATGTAACTTAAAAACAGCGTTTTCATATTTGGAAGATATGTGTTACTCAATTATGTAATTATGGTAAATTGAGAATGGTATGTTTCGCTAGGTTCCATATATTGGTCATAAATCCTTATGAGGCCTCAGTTATTGTTGAACTCACTTGTCCGCCACAATTATTATGCAAGGTACAATAAGATGATAACTCACTAAATACAAAAAACAAATAAGTCCAAAAAACTAAATAAAAGACTGAATTTTATTTAAGATTCAATTTAGGAAATAATTCATTACTTATACATAAATGGAAAATTGTTCTTTTGTAAGCACTATATTAGCTGCCGCAAGCTATCGTATGGCGGTCACCATACCAGCTGTGGCAGAGCCATATTTCAGAGTAATGTTCGTATTTGTGTTACCAAAACATTATCGACCGAAATGCACCCATTTATTATGACACAATATTGTGGATAGTTCAACGTGGTCACTTCGTAATAAAGTAATTTCGTCTATTGGTTTGATCTTATTGGACTAATATGTTGTTCATTATTAGTCTAGGTTCAGTTTTGGGCTTTTGTAAATTATAGTTTTGGATAACAGTTATTTAATGAGTAGAGAGTGCAAATTTTCGCTTTTGGGGAAAATATTATAATGTAAAAATAAACTGCTGTGTATTAAAAAAACAGCGTCAAATAGAGAAAATGTATAATAAAAATCAAAATAGTTCATCCCTAAATCGATTTGTGGATAAATAATTAAATACAGATTTCATATTTTTTTAATTTTTATTTTTGTATATATTTCATGACGTTACCATTTGATCGTGGTAAGTGAAAATTTTAAATAAAATAAAATGTTTATATTAAGCAAACATTATATTGCTCTAATATGGATAGGCAAAGCGCGGCGTTCAAATCCGCCGACTCATACGAGTGTTTTGGACGGAACGTTTCTTCTCTGCATATTTTTTAATACGAAAGCTGCATTAAAAGAAACATAATCTAATATCATATCAACTATTTAAAAACAATTTCCCTCTAACTTATAATATTCATTTATCCAATGTACTTACTATTAAGATATGATAATATAGCTATATTTTACATATAAACCTATTAATGAAGGTAGAGTAGTCTTATATCTTCAAATGGGATCAGTGAGACATTACATTGTTCATAGAAACTCCTCGAATTAATTTCACCGTTTAATATGAAAATTTAAATTTAGATAGTAAGAGGTGAAAATTTGTTATCACACGTGATGGAAATTGCTTTTATAATTAATGTACACATGTACAAGTACATCTACCCTTTAACCCTTTTCAGCATAACCTTAAGCAATTTAGCCAAACGTATAGGCTATCTGCTTTCTTTACTGACCCCTTACATATTTTTTGCGGCTCCACGCATTTTTCCGTTTCGTATTTCATTTTCTTGGCTCTTAGACTTCTACATCAGAAATTTCTTGAACCTTATCTAGGCAGGTGAACAGAAGCCAATGAAATTCGAGACAATTCTGGAACCCAACACCCTGTTCTGTTTTAACAGAGAAAAAAAAACCACTCGGCAATATTATCATTCCGTCGAATGGGAATCGAATTTACAAATATTAAGTTCACAGTACATAGTGCAAATACGGCTTTTACTTATTTCTTATAGTTAAGGGCTGGTCAATTATGGTTCTTTATAATTATTACAGATTTTACAGATATTTAATTGTCATATGTCAATGGAAAATGCCTATATAATATTTTTATATGTATTAATTTTAATAAAAGTTAATTGACACGCTGAACTTAACAAAATGTTTGAGGTTTCATTGTTTTATTTATTATAGATTTGCCGGTATTTTATTACGATGTGCTTGTACAACCACACCAATAGAAAAAAAAAACAAACAAACAGACACAAATTAAAAAAAACATTGATTTATACTATATTACTGTTTTTTGCATCTACCTAAATTATTTTTCCGTAAATATATTCAATATACAGACACATTTATTTCACTGTTTTATAATACGAATGGGATTCGTAACCAAAATCAATCGCGTTTACAGGCTCGCTGGAAGGCCTATATTTTCTGATTATTAAATACTTGTAATAAATTACTGTCTTATTTTACGATTATTTGAGGTTCGTACTTGAATTTATTTTGACAAATACTTTTAGAATAAATAATTGGGATATTGATTAGATGGTGATGCAATAATAAGCAACTGAGATACAGTTTATAAATATAATATTTGCATCAAACAACAAATACAATACAAGAATCTGTGGCTTTTCTCGGGTTTGAGTAGATAATTGCGTTTTGGGATTGAAAAGCTGGCAAGTTTTTAAGTGATGAATACATCTATGTAATATCTAATTGTAAGTATTGTAATATATTTTGTATGACTCCTATCCATGAATTAACTCATACTCTTTGCTCTCTATTCTTTGCCTAATATTGTTTCTTAATGTAATATGTTAACTTTTGCTCCACATAAACAGTAAATATGGCAAATTTCCTACTTCTCCATACGTAAAAGGGGATTGACAATTCTTTATTCACGTCTTTTGAGAACAATTGAGATAAAAACTTACTTACATACGAGCATAAAACCACGGCACCAGTAGGTACTATATCACACAATTTAATACCAACCCAGTCCAGAGTACAAATTCCAGTGTATCCGGGTGTCTCTCAGCCATGAATGCGGCGGCGCTTTGTATAAGCGGCCACGAGCTGTCGCAAGTGTGGTCGCGGTGACGGCCGTTGCGATGATTGTGTTCGGTGATGCCTCGGTTGTGTTTACAACCTACGAACAATGGAATGGTTACATTAATATCACAATTTTCATATATCTTTTATTAAAAAAACATTTTCAGAAAACGTATAAAAAATTTGAACGCACCGGGATGCGTTCTTGTGAACGCATGGTTTAGCGGTTAGACCGCTTGGACGGTTTCCACGAGGCGCGGGTTCGTATCCCGCTGTGTTCAAAATGTAAAGCAAAATGGTTTTTATTGTTTTCTGAGAAAACAGATGGTAGTTACATAGGTTTTAATTAGGGACTGTAAAATTTATGCAAATGCAATATAGGAGATTCGCCGCTTTATATGACTGGCCCTCATTGTCATAGTGGCTATTGCGTATTCACTGCTGCCTCGATAATAATAATTTTGATGCGTTCTTGTGTGTTCTGTTGTTTTCACAGGAAACCGATTTAAGGTCCTTGTATTTGCGATTATTCTAAATTCAAGTAAATATATTTTGAAACCAGAATTTTATAATATCTTAAATGTATCTACTATTACAAATATATTAACAAATTTGATTTTTAATTTTATTTTTTAGTTGTAAATAGATAAGTAACTAATACTTAGGTTTTTCCAATAATATATATATATATATTAAATAAAATTATTTTTAACAATATATTATTTATGGTGTTATGTTTGACAATATAGTTGTAACCTTTAGGATTGAGCAATCTGAATCTCCATCTGTGTCTACGGACTATAATATAATTGTTAAATTATAATGAGAAATCTGTTAAAGTTACGAGTTGTCACAGATGTGGTCGGTCGGTGATTGTGTTCAGAGTTGCCTCGGTTGTGTTTACAATTTATGAATACAAGTTTGGTTATATTGATTTCAGAAATTTCTTAATTTTTTTTAAATATTACGACGAAAACGACTTTCATAAGAAATAGAGAGACTTTGCGATTAAATATATTAATGAAATATATTTTTTGGCAAATCACATTACATTTTTAAATTTTATATCGGTATTTGGAGAATTGACGGTTTAATATTAGGCTATTTATTAAACCCCCCATTTATGAGCAACTATGAGCTGGATAAATATCGTATATATACTTGTACATACTATGTATTAATTTGATATATCCAAAATTAGTTCCATGAAACTAGTAACGCTGTAAACACCTAAAAATAGTTTTAATATAACCTGGAAGGACATAATAGATAGTAACGATTAATTAAGAAGAATCATTTTGCTATTTGTATTATTGTGAGAATCAAACCCACAACCAATCTTTTTACAGTCAGGCTCTGGCGGTAAGCATCCTAATGGCCTCTAGATATAGATAATACAGATATTCTAAGTATATTTCTCTAAAGTCGATTCGTTAATCCTTCGCTTACATTAATCTAGAGGCTCTTAAGCCACAACACAATTTTAATGAACTACTCAAACAACCTCTTTAAGTACTGGAAAGGAAAATTAAATAAGATCGTTAATTAAAACTGTAATTTATATTATTTTACGGTTTCTTTGTAATCTTTTATTACCTATTATATTTACAGTTACAGTTAAATCCAAAAAAAATAAAACATTTTTCTTTCATATGAAATTTATTAGTTAGTGAAGTTAATCACGCTTTTATTAGCTTAACTTGTATGTAACTAAAATAATCGTTGAACTCAATTTTTAGTAATTTTTAACGTTCAAATTATTTCCAAATAGTTACATATCAAGGACCAATGACTCATTAAAGGGTTTAAAAGAAGCTTATAAAACAAATAACGACTGATTTATAGCTAATATAATATAATATAATAGAAAACTGTATTTCAAAGTAAAATCTGTATACATATCATAACAATTGATAATTGATAAGAACATTATTTATAACAGAAAGTTAATTGTCGTCAATCAATAATTTTCGCATAGCAGGGTAGTCGGAGAGTACCTAGTGTCCAGACACCCCGTTCTCCTCTTGCCGCTCGAATTCAGGACCGCCTCTCAAGAGTGTTGAGAGGCGGAACTCACGCGCTTTGTCTTGTTACCAGAGCGGACCAATTTAAATAGTTTAAATATAATATATTTAAACCACTGGGAGTCTAATCCACTACCAGTCGCGTTTTTTATGTATTTGAAAAAAAAATTGCGACTTGAATTAGTTGTACTTTTATTAAAATGCATTATTGGTATAGTTTGTATCTCAACTTAAAGCAAATCCCGATGTTGCAATTCGAGTTGCGCCGTAGCGAATACGTGTAACGAATAGTAACTGCCGCTTTCTGACGCTATTGCTTAGGGTGTACTTACACCACTCTAGTGTGTTATTTTGTATAATATATAAATTTTTGTTTTTATTTGTACTTCTGTATTTTTGTCACTAGCATTTATTTTAGGTTGGTATAGAAATTTTCATATTTATTTTGGATAAAATTTTTCATATTACCCAAGATTATGCTTTTTTCCGCTGGTAAATGAAATTTACACAGATCATCGGCACGCAAGGCATCTTACGGGTGGATGATACTGTAGGACTTATCCGTAAACTCTCTCTACCATCACGAGACATCGCAGGAACGCTTGCGCATGCGACTACGACGCCTCGATAGACGGCCCGCTTATTGCAGACCACAGTTGCCGTCAGGGTGCTCCGCGGTTTCTTCCAGAGCACCCACAGCCTCGAAGACTTGCAAAGGATCACCATAACTGTCCCTCTTCCTCCTCTAGGGTAGGGAGAGTTGAAGTTGCAAAGCATACTGCATTCTCCTACCCCCTGGTCTTCGACGGCGGGGCGGGTCTGCATTTACGCTGGGCCCACGCATCCGTTCCGCGGCTCCTTAAGTGCCATAAATGACTCGCAGAAGGAGACCATTGTAGACCTGTTCCTCTCACTATCCAGCATGGTCCTCACTACACTAGTTAATGAAAGGTTCCTACTCACTGCCACAATCGTGGCACACCGGTGACTCCTCCCGACGTGCAATCTGCTGCAGATATTTGCCAAAGCAACCGTGTCCTGTTACCACGTGCACCAGTCTGAACGTCAGGACCCCGAATCTTCTAGCAATCCAGCGCTCTAGGTAAGGGCGGATTGCCTCTACCGTCACTAGGCCTGTTACCGGGGACCCCAGGTCCACCGTCTATCGTAGAATCAGGGTTTCCTCTTCTCCTGATCCGCACGATATCTTCCCTCTATGGCCACTTGCCCCGCGATCGCTCACCTGCCCGAAATGCGTGTACTCTGGTGAGCACTTATGCTTTGACTTATCAGACTGGAAATACACACATCTACATACGAAGTCTAATTTTAAACCTATTACATTTAGTCCTATTAGGAGCATTCTATATTATAAGTATGATTATTTATCTAATTTAATTTATTTATTAAATAACGGATAATAAATTGAAATAAACAATAATATTCAATTTAGTATTTAAAAAAAGCTTTCGACATCCGGCTACGGCGAAATTCTTATACCCTTGCTTATTATAACTTATTTTTGTTGTTTACATATATGTAGAGAGAACTTAACCTACCAAAAGACTATTTATATAAACAAATGTTTGACAAGAGGGCGTTTTCTTTAAATATTTTATGTGTGAATAACATTTTAAAATGTTAAAATAACTTTATTTCTTTGTAAACAATTTTATTACTTATTTATTTCTTTCTTTCTTAAATAAAATAATCAATTCAAACAATTGTATAAAAATACAACACGTAGAACAAGATGTTTAGTTTAGTTTCCGTTTCATAACGTCCAGTAAAATCGATCCTTAAAGCCTGAAGCTACGTGGTTTAAATTAGAATTAGCTCGCGCTTCTACGTGATTTGTTGCGAGGTTGCAACGAGTTTGTTTTATACATTTTTTTTATTAATCATATAATTTATACAGTGATTCTAGATCGTGGTTTTATTTTAGATGTTTCTGTCGAGATATATTTAATTATGTTTTGTTTACAGTGGTTATTTGGAGGCCAGCATGGCGCAATGACACCGTCTGAATAATACTAGTTGTGGGTTCTATCTTCACTCAGGGGCCTAATTAGATTTAAATTATTATCTTTGCTCTGGTCTGGTTACAATACAAAGCATGGCGATGAGTTCCACTATTCACGATTTCTGTCGGAAACTTTAACAACGGAGTGTATTGACACTAGCTTCTCTCTGTCTACCTTGATATACAGAAAAAAACGTAAAGCAAAAAAAAAACAAATACTTTAATTAAATAACGTGTACGACCATATTTTCCTATTAGCTTATATTAGTTGTAATTAGACTCAGTTTCCCATTTGGGCAAAGTTGCCGCAAACAAAAACACGATTATGCCATAATAAAGTACAGTTAAAAATTAAAAACAAAATTTAGTATTCAATGCTTACCTCTATGTAGCTCAGGGGAGTTGTGAAAGGGGTCATAATGAAGATCGGTGATGTGCCAAAAGTATCCTGTAAAGAAAATTTGAATTTAGTATAAACAGGTACATTTAAAGGTCAGTTTTTTTAATTATGAACTTAATTGGAGTGTAATAGCCGCTTTGGGATAATATGAGTAAATAATGTGTATATAATACAAATTTTATTTTGCTTATTGTAAGGCCATGTTTTTGAAGTGAAAACTTAATTATGAAACTCACGTCATCGTCACCGAACGCCTAATGTCGAATATAATTTTTAATGTTAAATCAATAGTCGTATTTCGTAGCATATAATTTGATGTCAATAGATAAAAAAACTAGATAGATTTTGATACTATTAATTTAAACATATGAAATTTGAAAATTTTATACTGAGTTATAACTTTTATGATTATGCCTTTAAAATATAGATATTTGCACACATAGAAAACAATTGAATGTAACAGGATTTGAACCTGCGTCTATGGACATCAGTCTAAACGCTGACAACAAAAGCTTTTACAAACAACCTAGTAATACCTAGTAGAATCTAGTAGTCACTCCGTTTATTTATTTTTAAATTTACTAATTCGGGGAAGCCAATATCCTCTCCACTCCTCACTCCTCAATCATAATCATTTTTCTTGTATATATTTTAACATCGTCAATCTGGCATCAATTGGTTTTATACGAGTATATTACTTTGAAACATTAAATATAAAATAATAAATATAACATTTTTCTATAAGAAAATCATTAAACCCATACTCTCCATACTAATATTATAATTGCGAAAGTATCCCTGTCTGTTTATCTGTGACGTCATCACGGCCAAACCGCTGAACCAATTGAGATGATTTTTTTTATTAAGATACTTAACGATCCTGGAATGAACATAAGCTGCATTTTTCTCAAAATTTTATTAGATTTTCCAGGAATATAATTGTATTATGAAAAGGTCTTCGAAAATAAGAAACAGCTATATTTCACGCGGGCGTAGCCGCCGGCGGGTCTCAAGTAATATTATATATCGAGGCCATCGTGGTGCAGTGAGACATCCTCTAACTGTTAACTAAATGTAACATCCTATTTTCTACAGCACTTTTAAAATCGACTATTGAACTTAATGTTCTCTGACAAATTAAGTCACTACAAGACGATAATAGTATTATATTTCAAAAGAAAACTTTATAAAAGGTCCTTTTAAGAAAATCTTTATACAAATTAGATTTTTTTTGAAACAAATTTTAATATCATTTAAAAGTTGTAACGTACTGTTTTACAGAAAAACTTTTTGGGCAGACGCGACAGCCGTTAAGGCAATATATTTATTGGACTTTCAAGAACACCAGATGTTTTGTTTTATAAATTAGTGTAAGCTCAAACAAAAGTTGTTTGTACTGAAATATAGATTTGTATATTTGTGTTACATTTATACATATGTACTTTTTTACAGCTTCACGCATTTTAATGCAGGGTAGTAAGGGATAACTTAGTAGCAAGACACTCCGTTCTCCGCATTCCACCCGAGACATTGTGTGTTGAGTGGCGGAGAAATTAAAATAATTCAAATATAATTATTCAATCGAGTTCACAACGATATGGAACCACAAGGGACTCAAATTATATTATTACATAAAAATTTACAAACAGTGCCTACAAGCGTTCAACATTGACTCTTGTACAAAGTAACAGACAAGTGCCTAAAGCAACGCGGCTCTACTAGTTCCAATTAATATATTCAAGATTTAATGTGTCATAATAAAAAAAAACATTTCATTCATAATATAGAATATTATGAATGAACCTCCCTCAACGTTTAGTGTATATTTTATTTCAATCAAAGTAACAACAATTTAAATTGTAAATTTAAGCAAAAACTAAATAATTTACGCAAGCGAAGCCGCGAGTGGGTCGATACTTTTAAATATTTTAATTGTCAACTTTACGTTTTTTCCTGCATGGCACTCTGCACTTTTTTTTCGTACGAAATTGAGACATTATGTAGTACTTTGTCCCTCGAATTCGAGGAAATGAAAATATAACCATTCCTCTAAGTAGGAATTAATTTTGAGATCTTTATACTTCTCGCTGCGCCATGAAGACCTCGTCAATATTATTATCGAGTTTTCGTGACAGAGACACATGCCAGAGATAGACAGAGAATAACATAAATCTGAGTAACCCTTGCTTTGCTTTCCATTTTCAGAATAAGAACCTAATTCCATTGGGTCACAACTGCACTAAAATTGCATCAATAAGTAGCACGACTTATTTTTTTAAATTGTTTCGCTACTAGTTTTTAATATATAATATATAAAAGGAAAAATATTTTTTCATTTAGAAATATGTTATCTGGTGCTTGCCACATGAGTAAGCTCATGTGATCGTACTTAACATAGAAATACAATTTAAAAGAGAATTTGTTATATTATATATATTTGGTTTCATATATATATATATATATATATATATATATATATATATATATATTTAAATCGTCCCTTAACAAACAGCACCGCTTATATATTTTGTTAACATTTTTTAAAGTGTTATTCCCACACTAAGGAAATTGAAAAAGGCATATTTAGAAAACGTATAAAAATTTGAACGCAGCGAGATTTGAACCCGCGCCTCTTGAAAACCGTTCAAGTTCTTGAACTTTCTTTTAGCACCGCTTATGTCATTTTTGAGGAACTTTATGGAAGACAAAAAAAACTTGTTTATTTAAAATAAACTAGGTTTTATGTGCGGTGTTGTTTGATAAAGGCAGGGATATGCATATGTATATTATAATACGAGTATAAATGTTATTTTTTTAACGGGGTGATTCCTCTCAAGGATTAATTTGAAAATTTGAATATATTTCTCTTACAAAGGTAGTGAGTTCATATCAAATCATTTCCCAACGCATTTCCCCGCATAGCAGGATAGACAGGGATAACCTATTGTCAAGACACTCCGTCTACCAGTGTTCATCTGAATTCGAGACAGAGAGAGACAGGCGGAACTCTACGCCGCGCTTTAGCTTGTAGAAGAAGTAGTAGCAGTAGAAGTTAAAATATAAAAATCTACATTTAACAAAAAAGGCAGTATATTTCATAATAAAATTTTAGTTATTTTTTAAATGTATTTTTGTTTTCAGTTGTCATCAACTTATCCATACATATAATGTGTAATGTATTGCAAGGTAAAATAAAAAAACTCCTAACTTCTCTCTAAAATGCAAAACGTAAAAATTCACACTTCAACAAACTTTTCCTATTCATCCTAGAAAAATCTAAAGAGATTTCAAATGCCATGATTTATGTACTCAGTCCTAGCTATGTACAAGTAATATAAAAGCCACTTTAATAAACCCAGGAAGTTTGTAGGTTATAAATTTTGTTCTTAGAAATAATTTATTTGGCTGTCTTCAAATGGATTTTGTCCCGCATAGCAGGGTATGCAAAGAGAAACTTGTGTTCAAAACACTCCATTGTCCATTTTCCGCCAGAAACGGACACATTGCGTGTTGAGTGCACAAATTTAACACCGTACTTTGTCTGAACAGAGTGGTAAAATGACAATAATTTAAATATAATCATAAACACCGAGTGGGGATCGAACCCACAACCAATCGCATTTTCCTATCAGGTGCTGTTCCACTGTACCACAATAGCCTCAGTAATTTCGTTCCGTTCATTTCAATACGAAAACTACCTTATATAAAATGGTTGGCTATCTAATGTCTCGCAAATATCCACACGAAAAAACAAATATGCATTATATTAAAAACTAAAACATCAACATTAATAATATAATTTCAATTACTTGATAGGTAATTATTTTAAGATTTATTAACGAACCTGTAAAGAGAAACAATAATTAAAGCTATTGTTTCAACTAATGTTTTATTCAGCAGAGAATATTATGCAGATAACAAAACGCAACCGAACAAACCCTTATGGCGCGAACTTCAGTATATTACAACACTGTTGTTCAACAGTTATTCAAGCCCAATTTATTATCTGTATAATAAATTGAGCTTGAATATGTTACTACCACAGATAATGCAATGAAGATCGAAAGAACTTCATTTGCATACATTTAATACTTTATTGATCTCACTGAATTGAGTTTTAGGGAGTCAATACATAATATTCATCCGTAACTAAACGACGCGACGTATGTTTTCTGATGAAAAAAAATATATTAAAAACTATTAAAAAATATATTAATTTAATTTACCCCATTTAGTAAGAAGGGCAGCGATAAGTTCCGCAACGCACAATATCTATTAAGAAAGTGAGAAAATATGGGCTTAAAACTAAGTTTTATGTTCTTTAAGTTGATATAAATAAAAAATAATATAAAACATTTTTAGAAAACGTATAAAAAATTGAACGCAACGAGATTCGAACCAGCGCATCTTGGAAACCGTCTGGACGCTAAGTCGTGCGTCCAGAGCTCTTGGAGAAAGTTTTGCTAAACATGTTTATCAATGTCTTAAGTGTGTAAATAACACTTAACATTAATGAGCAAAATATTTTTACTTACCAATTTTAGCATGTGTCAAGTCAAGCCAAAGCAGGCAGGTCATGTAAAGTGCTAAGCTGTTTGGACTCATGTTACGAGGTTACATCGTGGACGCATGCCAGAGCTTTCATCTCTTCTAGTAACCTGTTGATAAAAAGAAAAATCTTCATTTAAACTTATAAGACATTTTTTTTGCATATATATGAGGGTAATCGGAAAAACCAAGTGTCACGACACTCCGGTCTCCACTTTCCAAATTTGTCTTTGCCCAAATTTGAGACATTACGTGATGAGTGGCGAAACTCAACTCCTCGCTTTGCCTTGTACCACCAGAGAGAAGAAATTAAAATAATTTAAATATTAACATTCCAGGGGATTGAACTCACAACCAAGCGCGTTGCAGTCAAATGCCGTCCCACTGCACCATGACGGCCTGAATATTTTAATTAAAATATTACAAAAAAATTGGTATTATATAAATTATAAGAATTTTTTTACCTAAGGTGCACCTGCAATGACATTTTGGTTGTAATTGTATTTTTATACCTGAATGAAACACGACATTCTCGTATATTAGAATTTTATTTATTTACCATTATTAATATAATACAGAAAACAGTTTTACTTTTACCCTGTCTTGTTTGCTAATCATACTCACCTACAGACAGATGAGATGCACTCATCTCATCTGTCTGTTTTCACTAAAAAAAAAATTGTAATTATGTAGTTAAACCTCCTTCGATAATAGGATATATTGTATTTTAAATGCAAAAAAATAATCAATTTTCAAATCTTACCACAGGTTTGTGATTACATATGATTTCAATAATCACTAAATATCTAAAAAGTGGCCAAATTTAAAGTTATAACAAGTAATAGTAACTGTAAAAAGCTTATGTGTATAGTACCCTAGCGTAGGGTACATTATGTACCCCAATGAGCGGTTGCAACGTTTACACGGATAGACAACATGCCGGACATCTACCTCCCTTAGAATATATGGAGCTACAAAATGGTTACTACCAAGAATATTATTATATAATTAATTTAACAGGCCACAATCGACGATTATATTTAAATCAGTTTTAGTTCCCTGCTCTCGTTTTGGTAAGTAAAGCGCGGTGTTGAGTTCCGCTACTAAACGCGCAATGTCTCGGATTCAGGCGAAAAGTGAATAATGGAGTGTCTGGACACTGTGTGTGTGTTCTCTCTGCCAACCTGCCTTTCTGCCTGCTTTGCGAGAAAAAGTCTAAAAATAACGACGCTGCGCTTTGTCTTAAGTACCAAAAAAATACTGTTATAATTAAAAATAAACAAAATATTACTATTGTATTTGGAATCTATTATTTTTATATTATTGTTAATTGTGTTTTCTTATTTTTGTGCCAATATATTATAAAATATTCACTAAATATCAAAATGGAGTGATAAAGAAAACCGAATCGCTATGATTGCATTACATAAAGTAGGAATGGTGCCAAATACAATTTTTAAAATCCTCCAAACGCTTGGTATTAGTCAAATATTTGTGTACCGGGATATTGGTAGGTTTGCACCCCCCTGTTTGCGATAGAAAAAAATCTGGCCGTCCATGTAGTGTTTGTACTAAAAAGGCGATCAAAGCAGTAAGGGAAAGAATTCGAAGTAATCCTGTCCGAAATCAAAAGCCTGGCCTCAACGATAAAAGACTGTATTGCAGCCAATGGAGACCACATCGAATAAGCTTTATATATTTTAATAATTGCTTAATATTAACGTATTAAACTAACACACTATAATAGTAATAAATGTTACAAACAATAAAAAAAATAGTTTTTTTTTGTAACAATATTTATGACAAGACTAAGTATAACCATTTCACCGGGTGGAAATCGCACCCACAACCATCGTGTACACACTGCTCCACGAAAGTCAGACGCTGTCACACTGCTCCACAAAAGCCTTCTAAATAAACCTAATTGAATAATAAGTATAAAAATAATTCTAATAAAATTAATCTAACCACCAAATATCGATAATATATACCTAGGGCGTGAGAATCGGATATAAATCTCTTACATTCTATTGTCGTAAAACTAAGGCAATATTTTATTTCAAGTAATAGAAAATATATAAAAACAAACTATGAGTTCGTTTCTTTTGGCGGTTTTGGAATGCTATGTGTTAGTCTCAGGCGGCGATTGAATGTGATTTCAATTCTATGTGAGGTAATCCGTACAATAGCAAGTGGATAAACAGCTCGCCATTTCGCCATCAAGCTTATGAATGAGTACTAAAATTCCTGTTTTCTCATAGTTTTTCGCATCTTTATTCGAGAACAAAAACATAATATGTATTAGATGCGAATTAATTTCCATAATACTCTATTTTGGTTTGAATCTAAATTTCATATGAATTTACTGTAAAATCCCTAAGTAAATGGAACTTAGCTATAGCCCTTTGAACAAAAGAAACTATTAGAGCTTTTCAATTAGTTTTCAAAGTACTTTGCACTGTAAAGCCCGACGTAAAATAAGTTATTAATAGTTTACTAAATGAAAATGAACTTAGGAGATTAATTATTTTATAATTTCGTTTGCTATTAACACACTAATAGTCTGACGCTGGGGCAGACTGAAGTAGACGTGCAAAATTTACACACCTGTTACGCACGATGGTTGTGGGTTCAAATTTAATTAATATAAATAATTAAATGATAATAAATAAAAAGTTATTTAATTTAAAGGGCAAATTCAGGCTAAAAGCGACGAATGCCATGGCATGACACTAGGTTATATCTGCCTACCGTACTGTGCTATTTTCTTATATTTTAATCTAGAAACTGACTTTATTAAAATAATACTAAGCGGAAAATTAAATAAATATGCAATACGTACTAATTTCATTACAGTCGCGATTTCCCCAGAGTCATTTTCTCGATGCATATACTGATTACTATTGGCAATTTAATATATTATGGAAAATGTTAAATTAGGTTATTTTGTTACTTTATTTAGTCCAATGAGTAAAATAACAGTGATTTCATGTAGGTAACAAGTTCGATGCTGGTTTAAAGTAATAATTTTATTATATAGTTACAATATAGGATGATGATCTTCATAAAGGATGTTTCTATTAAAATTGCATTAATTTATAACTTGATAGAAATACCGTCTAGTTCAACAAAACGGGAAGAAAAATAGAACGACTAAACCCTCTATACTCGTCACTCTTGTGTGTGAAATCGCTTGCCAAATCGAGGTCGTACAAAAAATGCAAAAAGACTTTAGTACTAATAAAACACCGTAATCACTTCTCATTATATTTGAATTCACACAAAATATGCACTCGTTTTAAAACCTTTTATTTCTCTATCTGTTTAATTAAGCTTGTACTCGTACATAGTAGATTTGTCACAAATTTTGTATACAAATATTGAAACCGTCGTCTCTTTGTAAAGCTTGTCAAATGTCATGTTTTTTATTATCAATATATATCGCGGGATTATCAGCGGGAGAAGAACCCAACAACAAAATTTTGTAAAGTTTTTCTAAAAATGTTCAATCATAACCTAAGTGTGTGAATAACACTTTAAAAATGTTTAAATATTTAAGTAAATAGCATTTCCTCTTACCACACGACTGTTTGTAACAAAAGTAAATGCGTATAAAAATTTCGAAGCTACCGGATGTAGACCGCATGGCTTAGCGGTCAGAGCGCTTGGACGGTTTCCAAGTGGCGTGGGTTCGTATAACGCTGTTTTAAAATAATTATACGTTATCATCAAAGTATATTATATATCGAACTACTGTTGAATTTTTCGGCCAGGATTTAAATGTTTTTTGGAGCAAATCCACATTTATTACGAGTTGTACAACTTCTCGTAGAAATTCTCAGAAATCATCTCTTAGATCACCCACTCGGCAAAAACCTACATGCCAAATTCCAGCTTTCTACGCTTAGTAGTTTCGATAGTCTGTCAGCCACTAAGTTAGTAAGGGGCGCGTTTTATATACATATATATCAGTACATTTAGAATTTGAGACAGTGTCTGTACGCAATATCATGCGAATTGAAAAAAAATATAATAGATACCACAATATGACTGTCGATAGAAGTGAAAACTTATAACTTAGAATTTGATTTCAATTTGAAATTTCATGTGTGTTTAATTAAACATTTTATTGATATAAAATTGTATGGTAAATACGACTGTTGAAATAACATTATATGTGAAAATAGGCGGGTACGCGCCTATAGAAGTTTTCACTCCAAAATTAGAGAAAATAGAATGTATCATTTTTCTTGGTGAATAAAGAGAAAATTATACTTATTATTTTTTTACTTTTTAAGCATAAATAACGTAAGAATATTGACAATTGTAACAAACGTATAACAGTTAGCCTCGTAACTCGATAATCTAAAGCTCAAACTTCTTGAACGGTGTTCATGAGATGCGGGTTTAAATCCTGCTACGCTTAATTTGTTATATATTTCTCAATATTTTTCTTATTATAAATATGTGAATAACGATTTTCAAATACATTAAAATACTGAAAGTTAATATACTGTAGCCATACGACAAAGTGTCAAATTTTAGACTGTGTTATATGAAAATACTCGTAAATCAATAACGTCGATATATAATAGAAAATTTGTTGCTACACTTTTCATACTTTAGTGTGAAAATTTGGCACACGGATAGACGTTAACAAAGGAAATCTTGCTTTTCTTTGCGATTTAGTGCCAAACTTTGTACACATAAATGAAACAACATTTGTATTTTTCTTGCAACAGTACTTAACATTTTTTTTTTATTAAACTATGATTATTTTGTATAGCTAGAGAAGCTAGAGTTCAAATTTACAAGACACTGTATGCTCGTAACTCAACTGTGTGTTATCTAAACATTTAAAGATTATCAAACGCATGCAACGGTTGTGGGCACGCAATCCTTCTAACGTAAATGTACTAAAATAATTGAAAACGAAAATGTTATTGAAAATTTACGTCCAAGAACAGAAGAGAACATATGTGGAAAATTAAGTGTTTGAGCATGAAGTTCCTTCTACCAAATCTGCTATATACAGAAAATCTAAAGAGAATACCTAGAATCTTCATTATCAAAAAAACGGGAAACTGATGATAGATATTTGAGCGATGATATTTGATCTTATATAGACGTTACAATGTACACTGTAGAAGTAAATAAGCTAAAATCAAGCTAAAAGATGTGTTTTCTCAATGTGTTATTACCACCCAACAAGCTAAAGTTTCTAAGAGACAGAAAAAAATTGGACAACGGAATTCTCGCCATCATCAAGTTATAATTTCGCCTAAAAATCAAAAGTAGACTCAGAAACCGACTCAAGACAAATATTTGATGTACGTTACACTGTACAAGTACTTACATATGTGTTAATAGATCGGAACGCAAATATAAACAATGGTCACGCTCGAGACACTCGTAACGGGCAGTGACGGGACAAATGGCCACTTGACACGAATCAGTGGAACCACCACAAAAGGAGGATGGCCTAAGTGATTCATATAGCGATTTTTGGCAAATTGAAAGAAATGCAGCTAAACGCTTCTCTCCGCATAGTCAGAGAAAACATAGTATCAAGACACTATTTTCGAATCCCCAATCAATTGGATTAGCAGTCAGACGCTGTGTATGTGGTTTTTGTAATAAAAGAAATAAAGGAGAGAGCTTAGTGTCAAGACTCTCCATTCTCAACAATAGACTCTAATTTTAGAGATATTGCGAGTTAGGTGAGACAAGTTTGTATGGAGATGAAGTTAGTATAAAGTAATCCATTAGAAATACATCAAATCAATAAATTAAATAATACACAAGTACTATGTACTATGGGTTTGATATTCACGTATATATATCGTAATACACGTTGTTGCACGTGCGTCAACAGGACATCTAGTTCTAATTATATTACAACAAACGATACTATAATATATATATATATGAGTATGTGTGTATATATGTATAAATAGTAGTTGTACGCCATATATTAGTTTTTCAATTTGAACCTGTGCCTCTCGAAATCCACCCAAGTGCTCTACCAAATTAAGCTATTAAGGGCACGTGCTACGATGAAATTTCAATACAATTCAACCGATATGTTTTATTAAAAAAAAATGGTTTTAAGCTTCACACATCCACCGCTGATCGGGCAGAAAGATAATAACATAAACACAATCTGTTTAGTGGCGGAATACAACACCGCGCTTTGTTTTAACGAGCAAAAAAAATATGTAAATATTTTTATAATTAATATTATAATTAAATTAATTAATTTTCCTAAGCATGAATCAAAGTCATTTCTTCAAGTGTATATCAAACGGAGCCTCGATGTTCAAATAAGTAAACTATGTGTTATATAAGAAAAGTTTTATTAATTAAATTATTCTCGTTTAATTCAAACAGAAAAAAAACAATAATTATGAGTCGCCAATATATTTAAATAAAGCTAGTAATCGCAATCGAGCCACTCCAAGTGGTCTCTGTGACGGATAAATGGGCACTTGACACGACTCAGTAGGTCTACTATAGAGCTTTCAGATGTTGAAATATTCCGAAAACATATTGGTTTAGTGCAGGTTCGATAATAGCTTGAGGTAAATATTTATGATAATCGTGTAGTATATAAAATATTTTGACATTTAGAAAATGCATGAAAATTTTATCATTTTCATACCCTAAGCAACACTTTTAAGATGTTAAAACATTTAATAAATAGATGATATGAGATGAGATGCTAGTCATTTTATTTTACTGTAACAACTATATTTCGCCGCGAATTTTGATGTAGCTGGATATATAACGTATGGCTTAGTGGACAGAGCGCTTGGACGGTTTCCAAGAGGCACAAGTTGGAGTATATACATTCAAGTTTTTATTCGTTACAACGAACAGATCTGGCGCTTGAATCTACGAACAAAGCATACAAACTACTATGTCGCTATAGAGTAAAACTGTAATCATTATTTAATTTAATTATTAATATTAAAAAGAAAATCTTTTTAATAGTGAAAATACAGTATAGACTATATAAAAATTCTACTATACCAGTCTTTTAAAAAAAATTAAACATGCCACACAAACAAGTCCAAAAGTAAATATATATTATATATATATATATATATATATATATATATTAAGTATGGTAAAAAAACATCATATTATTGACTGATATATAAAAATCATATTATTGACTGAGGTCACGCAGCAGCATAGCATCTGACGATTATTACTTGAACGAGAAAATGAACAAAGCGCGGCGTTGAGTTCTGCCAATGAACATGTAACGTCTCGATTTCGGGCGGAAATTGGAGAACGGAGTGTCTATACACTTTCTTCTTTTTTGACTTTATTATACCTAATAAATCGGGAAGGTGCTATTTATATTGTAGTTTTGCAAATGGGATGTATGTAAATCATAATCAGAAAAATCAGCCTTGTTAGGTTCCACAATATACAGTTCACATCTAATATCAAAAATATAGGACGAAATAACTTATATAACATTAGTTAATGCCGGCAAATTTGTTTTCGTGGACTTTATACTTCCATTTATCATATATTGGCATTGACACTTGAACCCAACATTATAATAACTTTTGTTCACTTCATAATTATCTTGGTACATATATTCAATCTAGAGATACCTACAATTTTTTAAACTTTATTCTTTATTACAGATTTGAGATGCGTAAAGAGAACGGAAAAATGAATTTATTTACAAGCTTTCTGCAGAAAAATCCTTTATTTACATATATTTTAAATATGAAAGAGCGCAACCAAAAATAAGCTCGCTACAATCTACAAATTAGGGCAAACATGACTGGCTACACTCAAATAGCGATCGTTGTTCTGCAGGATCGACAGCGGCAACGCCTGAGTGCAAATGAGCTTTTTTGTTGAATGTACTGTGCTTTGTACGTGAGTGAAATGTACCGCAGCTTTCAAGTTCCTTCCCGTGGTTCTATATTTAAAGTTTTCGTGAAGCTTAATTATGCTGTTTGTTTTTTGTTTATTATTCTTGTTATTACTGTATAGTAAGTAAGATGTAATTAAAAATCTTTATGATTATTATTTATAAAATATTTAAAGTTATATTCACAAGCTAAAAATATTTTTTTAATATTGTGTGAATAACACTTTAAAAAACTATAAATATATTTCATACATATCATTATCTATTGCCAAATGATTGTTCGTAAAAATATTTTTTGGGTAACATAAGTTTGTAATAGTCTCCGTAGAGAGATGCTAACCACAAACATCGGTTAGCCGGATATAGAACGTATAGCTTAGCGATTAGAGTGCTTGGACGGTTTCCAAGAGGCACGTGTTCGAATCACACTTCGCTCAAATTTTCATACATTTTCTAAAAATGTTGAGCTTTTTTACTTCTCTTATTCGATAAGGTTCGATGGTCGCGAGGCTAAATCTATATGACAGTACTCTACTTACAATATGAAATTTTATAAAGGTTTTTCACGTTTTCATTTAGGAATAGCCAAGTGTGAATATGGAGAATTAAATATGGAGAAGAAATCTATTATAACCCTGTATTCCATTTTCTGGCCATTTTAAACATTTACAAGTTTTATTATTATATGTATCAACTAAATTAGAATATTGGGGCAGCTTTTCATTGTAAATAAGATGATTATGAGCTAGATTTTTATTTTCCCGCTATAATAAGATAAATCGGCGTTGAATTTCGCCTTTCAGAAAAGCGGGAACGGAAAACAGTATCCAACACAAAGCTTTGTCAATCTACACAATTTATAAAATAGCTCGTTGTTATACTTATAAAGGGAAAAAAATACTGTCGGTCTTACAATATATTCATATATACGTATATTCACATCTGCTCAAACAACTCATTTGTTTCACAGTCAAATTATACGTGTCACCGTGATGGGCTAACGTCATAATGACCAGGAACCATTTTTCAAGTTTTTGCAAGTAAAATTCTTAATGAAAATGTAATTTTTTTTAAATAATTTCATATTGTATACAATAATCATATGTGAATGATAAATGATGATATATGTTAATTTATTATTAATATTAATTTCATGTAATTACGACAATTTATTGTTTTAAATTCTTTCTAAATTTAGTCTTTAGGATTGTTTTATAATTTTATGATTGTAGCACAGAGACTGTAAACTCGATATGGTTGTAAGTTCAATTCCCACTCGAGAGAATTAATTATATATTCAAATTATTTTCATTTGTCCACTCTGATAAGATAAAACGCTGCGTAGAGTTCCGCTAATCAACACTCAATGTTTTGAATTTGGGCGGAAAGTGGATGACGAAATGTATTGAAAGAACCTAGTGGGTTCTTTTTTACCTGGCTATGCGGGAAACTGAAAAAACTATAGCGAATTCTTGATTTATTTTCGGTAATATAAAGAAAAATTTTATTGAAATATTTTATTGTTTTATTATATTAAATTGGTGTATTTTTCATATCTTTAGCATTACAAATGTTGAAAGATTTCGTACAAAATTTGAAACAGCGGAACTAGAACCCATGCTTCTTGACGTGTAAATGTAAACCAGTTATATCTATTGCGTTTTTCATATATGTTTATTATTATACCAAATAAAACCCATAATAATAATACAAAAAACAGAAATTTTATAGCTTTTTAAGTACTTTATTCTGTTAAAACCTTATATTCTCAAAGTAAAAGTAATTTATTTCATTACAACATCTAAGACGAGGTCGACGGGAAATCAGTGTCGTTACTTAACTTTTAACTTCATTAAACGTTGATTGCTTCGAAATTTCTGAACGACTCAAAATGCCGCGTGTTTATATTATATCGTAAATCAATTAAGCGTGTTTCTGTCTATCTAATAATAATAGGATCAGCTTTGTCATTTTTTGTACTGCTTTACTTATGGTATGTTCTCGTCATGATGATTGTGCCGAGGTCGTTCGTAGTGAAGTGGGACAGTATTGGAGTATTAGGACTGTAAATAGGTGAGAACGGGCTCGCCGATTTGGTGAAACAAGAAAAAATTGCAGCGTTGATCCCCGCCACTTACCATAATATTTAGAATTCAGACAAAAAACAGAAAATGCTAATGCTAGTTTCACTCTGCTTGCTCTGCTATGCGAGAAATGACAGAAATGTATAGGTAGAAAATTTGCTAATCCGTTTTAAAATGTGTCGTTTTACATTACTATCTAATATACACCACGACCGTATAATGTCACATTAATTGGTCATCCACCACGGTGTTCATTTGAAAATATAGAGAAAGTATCTAAATTATAAACTATTGTGTGCCTCCATAAACCAAAAAAAAATTCATTAAGCTTTTGTAAACCGTTACAACACCCGTTACTTTATTTATCTATTTCAGCAAAGATTGAAATCGTTACATTTTATTTCCTTAATTACACCACGCAATTACTAATGCCTACGCATACACATATATACACCATTTCCGTTTAACTGACTGATTGACATACAATACAATGCACAGCCAAAACCACTGACCGTGCAAATCCACGAGTTGGCATGTAGTTTCTTCTCGCAGGCGACAATTTGTATTTTAATATCAAATGATATGTCATTTTACACTATATATTTTTTAACATTTTTTAAAGTGTTATTCACACATTAAGGAAAGTGACGCAACGTAGCTGGATGTAGAACGCATGGCTTAGCGGTCAGAACACTTGAACGGTTTTCAAGAGGCGCAGGTTTAAATCCCGCTGCGTTCAATTTTTAATCATTTTCTAAATATGTCTTTCTCTCTGACTACCTTAGTCAGAGAGAACTAGGTTCTCAAGAGACTCCGTTATCCACTCCAGCCCAAATTCGATTATTCAATTTATAATTATGCAAAATCCAATTAAAACAATTAAAAACATGATCATGCTGTACATTTAAATAAGCTGTGGACGTTATCTCCTTTATTATTAAAACAGACATCAAAGGAGCTGACTTTCAAAAAGTTTTCAATAGCATTTCGATGAAGGAATAAGTTCAAGCGAAGAGGGTTACACTAGCACAGGCCATTGTTGCCAAATCTTTTGTCCCGGCACGGTACTTTGAGTGTAAGATTTAAATTAGATCAATGCCGCCTTGCTTGGTTATAACTTGATTTGGATATAGAACATTTATAACGCTTGTTCATTGTAATGTGAAGCATGGTGGCACAGTGGGACCGCGCGTGACCGTAAACGCAATGGTTGTGGGTCCGATTCCCACTCGGGGATGAATGAAAATAATATATAATCAATATTGTTTTCATTTCTCCGCTCTAACACTTAAGGCAAAGTGAGAAGTTGAGTGCCGCTTTAACACTCAATATTTCGATTCGTTCATAGTATATGTGTGATAGCTACTACACTCGGGTAGTTATGATTAAATTTATAGTAACAGTACTGGGTATTTGTATTTGTCTATTTAATTTGATTTACCTATATGTGCATGTTATATATTCATTTATAATATTATGCTGGTTTGATTAATGTGTGAAATTGATTAAGGCGGATTCCGGGCGGAAAGTGGAGAGCGGAGTGTTACGACACTAGGTTTTGCTCTGACTACCCGGCTATGCGGGAAGATGCGTGAAGCTGGTTTTTAATATATGTCACGCTAGTCTTGTTTGGTACTCGTTAATGCGGTCTAGCGGAAACGGATAGAGTTGTCACTAAACTCTCACGTAATTTTTTTTTTATTTATTCATTTACATCTGAATGTATTAAGACAATTCATATATGACAAATAATTTCTAGAAATTATCACTAGATTTTTTTTTGTATGGGTCACTTAAAAGTTATTACACAGCACGTACATAATACTAGTATGACAAGTGCGACGCAGACTAAAAAATATATTGAGTTTCAAAAAAAAAGTTTGGTTCCCAGTTCCAATTTTATATACGTCTTGTCCTGTAACAAGGAACAGACAGAGAGAATCTAGTGTCAAGACACTCCGTCCCAATTCGATACATTGCGTGTCGAGCGGTGAAACCGAACGCCGCCCTTTGTCTTGTTCACCAGAGAGGAGAAATGAAATTAATTAAATTATGAGCATTCCACCGAGTGGAAATCGATCCCACTACCAATCGCGATTACAGTCAGACACTGTACCACTGCACCACTATGGCAATTTTATAATAAACTAGATAGTTTGATTACTAGATAGTTTGATACTAAGATAATTTTTGAAAGGTAACTGCTTAGCATTAAACTTTTAATTGGATCGCACCATATCCCTTTTATATATGAAAATGCTGCCTGCCATTAATATAAATGAAGTAACACCTTACAGATTTTTATAATTTAAGAAGTTAAGTCTTAGGTAGGTTTTGTTTTGTTGTGTCTCATCAAAAGTTGTCGTATAAAATTTGTATGCGAATAGTTTTCAATTTTAAATTAGGAAATGAGGATCGAAATGGTAATTAATGGCTACTTGTGTAAATCATTTCTTTGTTAATGGTTTCGTGGCGCAGCGGGACATTGTCTCCCTCTTAATGCGCTTGGTTGTGCATTCGATCCCCGATTTAGGTAATTATTATTTTGAAATTACATTGACACTTTTATATTGTTTTTTTTTAAATTGTATTGATTTGCTTACCAGAAGCACGACGCCACTCAACATGCAGTATCTTGATTTCAAGCTGTAAGTGGAAAACAGAGTGTCCTGATGCTAGGGTATTTCTGATACAGCACAGCAGTATACTATGCGAGAATATTGTTAGGTTAAATTTGTTTTAACATATATTTGTGAATTATCTACTAATAACTTTTTTAATATATCACCAGGTCCAGGTCTATCTGTTGATATATCTTCAGTTCAATATATATTCAGACTTCTGATATCAAGAATCACTGACCATATTGTAATGTACCTACACGTATTTATGTAAATTCTGATAAAATATAAAGCTATCTTATAAGAAAACTAAAGCTTAAAAATAACAAAGAAATTCAAATTTAAAATACAAAATAATTCTATAAAAGAAATATGTAAAAATTTTAAGTAGTTCCAATAGAAGTTTAAGTTGGTCGTATCAAATTCAGATTACGTTGCTGATGCTATGAACTTTGAAACTACGGCAAAAAAGCTTTTTTAAAATATGATAATCTTCTTATTTAAAGTCAGATTAAAAAGTAAATAGTAAAGATTGAGTAATAACCCAGGAGTTGCTTTTTAAATGCCAGGGCATATTAGTCATAGGTTCAAATCTTAACGTGAAATATTCCTTTATTGATTATTTCACTTGTGTGACACATAATGCTTTAAAATATTTAAATTGAAATGATATATTACAATATATTTTTTATTGAAGAAATCTATCTTTGCTAAAGCTATATTTTAGGATATTGACCTCGCAGAGGCTGGCTGTATACGTCAATGATTGTTGGTTCGATACCCACTCGGAGGAATTATTATATTTCAATTGTTTTCATCTCCGATCGGGTAAAAAACAAAGCGCGGCATTAAGTTCCGCTCCTTAACACGCAATGTGGAGAATGTAGTGCCTTGACACTAGGCTAACCTGCTTTGTGGGAAAAGTGTGAAGCTCAAAAAAATAAAGCTTCTGTATAACTATAGGACATGCCTTGTTATATCTGTGACCTAACCAACATCGACTGGATTGGAAACAAACTTTGCCAAAAATTTGGAGAGAAGGATCTAAAAGCACAACTTTTCTTTTAATTAACTTAATTCTTTACTCTTTATAATTTATCTAATTTTTACACTCTTCGTTAAAGCTTATTTTTTGTTTTCTTAATACGCTATTTATATTTCACGCTTGTACTTTTAGTGTCACGCCAAATACTCGGGATCTTGTTGACCTGGAAAGCTGTAATTTTGCATAGATTCTAGTATTTTGCATTTTAATGTCCCATTGCGCTAAGTAAATGTCCTAGACACTTGTCGACGGAAGGAGATTTAGATTCCGATTTTATCTTTCCTATATATTGTTGGCTCACTTTCATAAAACAAAACAAAAAGTATCTAATGTACATTACCTTATATATATACACAAAAATGCTTAAAAACTAATTCATATCGCTAAGTTAGAGTAATTCATATTAAGCCTACTGCACACAATTATTAAGAATTGTATTTATTTAAATAAGGCTTTCATATATTCACGGTTTATCATTATTATTATTTTCAAACAAGTTTCTCATAGTAATCCAAGTTTTTGTGATATTTACAACAAATATTAAATTAAACTATTTTAAATTAACTAATCCCGTCCACTCAATTATTTGAAAATATATCTTGGCTTTTGACCTTGGCGTTTTAAACACTTTACAAAAGTCCATAGTCACCTGGATTCATTGGCTTAGTTTATCTGTCACAAATAGTATAATTATAGTGTATACTACACAGGTATTAGCAAAGTCCACTGTCTACGCTGTATGTTGAAAAAAAAAAGGATTCCATAAGGTGAGTTTATTGCCATTTTAAATTTTTAGCGTAAGTTGAAAAGTCTCTACACGTTTAGCGGCAGAGCAAATCAACCGACATGCGTTCTCGACTTAGCTCATGCAAATATCGTTTCCTGATTTGAAATGTGAAAGATATAACATTTTTACAAGATTAGTATATGTAATTAAATGCATCTTATGTAAATATTTAGTTTAATATACAAAGGTAATCGGTTGAGGGAGACCTTCGAGGGTCGCTATATCGATGATACTGGAGGAAGGTTACGTAAAAAAAAGATCGCCATGGAGAGCTTCACACTTGTGAAGAGGTTGACGACTGTGGCAAAGTCGAGAAGAGCTCTCTACAACGCTATATTTATGATTGTGAAAATATCGTTATTTACAATATCTAAACATATATTTCACTTATTTTTTTAACATTTTTTAACATTTGAAAAAGACATATTTAGAGAACGTATAAAAATTTCAACGCAACAGGATTTGAAACCGTGACTCTTGAAAACCGTTCAAGCGCTATTACCACTAAGCCATGCGTTCTACATCCAGCTACGTTGAAATTCTTATTCGCTTATTACAGCTTATATTTGTTGTTGGCATCTCTGTAGAGACACTTTTCTACTCTGGTGACATAACACGGCCTCGATTTCCGTCGCTCAACAAGCAATTTCTCGACTGAAAAAGTTAAAAGTTGACAAAAACACGTCAAATATATCCTAAGAGCGTTCTAGACACTTGAATGTAGCAAATCCTATATAATAGATGCATACAGTTTTTTATTTTATATTAAATAATTAATTACTTAAATTTTTTTTATCACTTTTACACACTTAATATATATGTTAAAACACTTATGATCTCTTACACTTACTTTGAATTTGTGATACTAAGGAAACTCAAACGTTGCAATTTTGTCTTCACCAGACATTCCACTTTGTATGAATTGAACCGACAACCAATCGCGTTTAGGCGTCACAGCCTTATATAAATTATATAAAATTTATATAAAAAAACGTTTGTTATTACAAACAAATTACTTTATGTTCGTATTATTATATTATGATGAAGCTGTAATAGGTATTTTATTGGCTTCTCACAAATGCGTCGAGGGCCGCGTCGTTTATTTGATTTATTTAGTTCATATCATAATTATTGACAAATATGTTTTAAAATTGTATTTAAATAATATTTAATGTATGCTTCAAATTTCTATTAAAGGAATACTATGTGCTGTCTCCGGCTTCACCTGCAGTATGTTAGAAAAAACAACTCATGTTTTCATACACTTGATTGATTATTTAATTATTATACTCTTATACTATATTTGCATATGATTCTAATCTGTCAAAATTATCATAGAAAGTTTTAATTCCTCTTTTTCACCTTTAGAGTTGAAATATTGAAAATTCGATATTATAAT
>JAOYRR010000519.1:0-171965 GCA_038994665.1 Podotricha telesiphe | reverse complement strand
AAATCTAAAACGAAACAAAAATATTCCACAATCTTTTTTAGACGCAATTTTGCAACATCGTATAGCTTTCAACGGTCTTTTAGAAAGGACCAGTGAAACTGGATTTAAAATTTGAACAGCGGAAACAAACTGTTGCAGTTATACGAAACAGTTTTTCAATTTAACAACAAATAGTTTAACATTTGCAAAGCTCGGCTTAGAGGAGACATAGCGCAAACGACTCTCAGGTGTCCCTATTGAAAAAACACTGCAACCTTGTTGGAATATTGATGTTTACTGTAAAAGTCCTAGCAACACTTCGTTTTTGTACGTACTCTAGAGTACGTACGCTTAACTGTCAGGAAACCAATTGGGGAAATATACGTAAGTTTCACACATATATTATGTAATTTATTCTAACACTATGATGAAAATAACATTTCACATTTGTTTTTATTATCCAAAAATATATATTTTCTGGCCTTAGTACATTGCTTGAGCTTCACACTTTATATCGCATAGCAGGAAAGGCAGAGGGAGCCTCGTATCAAGACACTGCATTATACACTTTCCAACTGAATGTATGGCAGTAATATATATTTTGACTCTTAGTATATATGTATATAAAATACTTACCTAAGTATAGGCAGTGGCTTGGTGCTATAAACTTTCGTTGTGCGGAATCATGGGCCTTTGTAATCAGATCGTTAAAATCTGTGCGTCTGTAACAATAAAATGAATATTACATTAATAAAATTAATTGCGATTCATATGCAATGTCTAAATTTTACAAAATCATTAATAAAAGTCAAATAAAATTGATATTTTGTAAATATTTTTTTTATATTAAGATTGATGTAGGCGTGGTGGTATAGATGTCTGACTGCACGCAATGGTTGAGGAACCCTTAGTTGAATGGTTATATTTAAAAATATAGGAATTAATTATTGGTCTAAGTAGAAAAAATATGGCTAAAGGTTCGTTTATTAAAGTAACATGAAGTAAAATAATTTTAATCGTAATAAACAGCAAAATAATGATTTTAGTTGTAAATTTCAAGATATTATCTATAAATATTTAAGTTATTTAAATATCAAACAAAAAAAATTAGGATCATTCACCCCTAATATTTATGACTGTTTAGTATGTCATGCATATAAAACACGTAAAATGTAATATTATCTCTAGAGATCCTAATGGATGTAACACATCAAATTTATTATCTATTTGGCCGACCACAACAGCCATTACGTAATGAATCGATAAAAGAGTCTCCCGTTTAGGGTTCATAAAGAAAACCTTCATAAACAAGTAGTGTTACTTTATGAATCTCCGTAGTTCATATCCTTTTATTTTTTTCTTGTTTTACATTAAAGTGTAATAGGAAACACTTTGTGTACTGTTAATAAATAATAATAGTTGTCAGTATTTATTTCGCTCTAGTTCAATCGAAACAAAGTTGCTTTTAAGCTCTTCAAATACCAAATGGCACCCGCATCTGAACTGGACAATAAAACTAAAACTATTTTCTAAACAAAGCGCGTAGAGAAGTCGGTCCGCAGACAGAGGTGTCCCAGGCAACTGTCGTCCTTCAATCATGTGGAAATGTTTGCTTGGACGCTTGGTTGAATCCAAATCGGACCTGACACCCTAACCCTAACTCACCTGCGCGCTCACCCTACGAAATTTAAATCTTTTTCACAAGCCAGTCATAAGTGAAAGGCCTATTTATTTTAGACACACGCCCCATTCGACCCATAAACATTTTTATAATGAATCCCAGATAGGTATATGTATAGCAAAGATGAATACGGCTGGCTACTTACATTATATACGTCTGATAAAAAAGAAATTAACAGACAAAGGATGATTAAATACACTTACATCCAGCATTACAACTGTCCGTTTAAACTAATGCCAGTAGAAGCTTTCGTTTCATAAAAGAAAAAGTCGGGCGTGTGTTTGTAAGATGTAAACATGAGCACGTCAAATGGTGTATGAACATTCTTTGTTTTTCTAGTGAGTAGAGCTTATTATCTAAAGTATCAGAGCACACCTTTTGACATTTCGCTGAAGGGTTCATATCAGAAGACTAATGTTCTAATTCTCGCGGTTGTGCTTCCCAAAAGAAACAGGTGCGATTACACAGTGATGGCTCGTGAGCGAGAGAAAAATGAAACGCATTTATCTAAAACGTGCGTCGTTCCGAGCGGTTGCCGCGTATCTATTTTAATACTGTTTTTAAACTTGGTATAAAATAAATGTGGTCGAAACAAATATTGGACACCTGATATTTCATTTTAAATTAGACCAATTTCTTTGCTCATATTTTATACTATTCATAATACTAACTTTCAAATTGGTTTACAGTTTTCGCTAATTTCACAAAAAATAATGAAAATATTTTTCGTAACTAGCGTAGCTCACACCTGTTACAAACGAACACCAGGCGCAAAGTAAGTTTAGCTCATTAGTCGGATATCCTTTGCTTGGCAGGAAAAAATCATGGCAGATTAATTTGGATTTCGCTTGTCTATTTTTAACGCCTTAACGAGATAACTCGCTGTACGTAACAAAGTAGCGAGATGCAGTCTTTGATAGCGCTCAGTCTGCACCATTCCCCTTAATTTTCTTTTGAAACTCTTTAAATTTTCCGTCGCTTTTAAGACGCGCAACTCAAAACGATTGCAACAAGAAACTGCGTAGCTATTGCGGGGATTTTAGTAAAAGCGAATATACAATTTTTGTTTTTCTTTTATACTCGTTAAGTTCTTTTATCGTTCTAGATTATTGGACTATCACTAAACTCTTATAGAGAGAAAATAAGGAAATACTTTATAGGAAGTTTCGTTAAAATTATTATGATCTACTTTTTTTTTACTCTTGCTTTATCCCGCATACCAGGATAGACAGAGAGAACCTAGTGTCGTAAGACACTCCGTTTATTTATAGACTATAAAACCCTTAAAATGAATTACAAGTGAAATGGTATTATCGCTTGACTATATATAAAACAAAACAGGAAACCATGACTGAAACAGAAATATATTTTTGTTTTTCTTGTTTTCGTAGAATTTACGATAATATAAGAACCTTGCAATAAAACTTTATGGTTCCTTTCTTGTTAGAATAACCGGAAAGAAAACCGATTATAGATATATGCCAAGTAAACCATATGCTTATCAAGTAGTTCCGTTCGTTTCATATTAATAATTTAACAAATAATAAACCGTTTGTTTTCCATTTTTCGTCCGTATACTTTTCAAGATATCTTTAGCTAGTTGTCAAAACTTGTACTTGAGTAATCAAGAGGAGATTAAAAATTTTATACGTACATAAAACTAAAAAGAATAACGTACATTGTATTTAGTTAGGCAGGTCCCAACTGGACCTCTAAAGCGTCAGTTCAATCGTTGTATTGCCATATTTATTTACTATCCATACTAATATTGCGAATGCAAAAGTAACTCTGGTCGTCTATCTATGGCGTCATCAAGGCCAAATCGCTGAACCCATTGTGATGAAATTTTATATAGAGATACTTCAGGGTCTTGGCATAAACATAGTGTACCCTTTTATCCATTTTTTTTAGTTTCACCAGGAATTTCATTGCTTTACTAAAAGGCCGCTGAAAATACGAAACAGCTAATTCACGCGGGCGAAGCAGCGAGCGGGACGCTAGTTATAATATAAAATTATACTATTATAAGCTGATAACATCACACCCGCGCCTAACCAAAATATTATAACGGCCCTATTTCTACAAGTAATTTCTATTGCCACTTAATACCCAACGCTACTCGATTTAATCTTCGTATAGAATTCATTGAGATTAGTCCGGACAGGGTGTCATATATTCTGTAAAGCCTAAGGAGCTACGAAGAAGCGAGTAGGTTGTTTATTTATGGACGACTCAGATACGTATTTGTACCATACATACTCGTACACCTACAAGTTACATTGACATCAATGTTATCGTATGATATCAGAAAAGTTTATTAAATTTATCTTTTCTTATTGAAACGATAAATTGAATTTAGACATTCGCTATTTTTTTTGTGTTTTGTGAAAATATGTCTCGATGAAAAATGCTAGCATCACAATTTTTTATTTAATAACAAAAATACGCATTATTTACGCGTATATTCAAGAATTTTCCATATTTTTTACATTCATAATTTGAAACTTTCAATACCACATTTACATTAGCTTACATTAGCTTTTTACATTAGCTTAGAGAGCATATTTCATATCAATTCCAATTTTGTCTTGAGTGAATTAATATAATTATTATTAAGACAAAAGTTCTCTCAAGTAATATACAGCCATCGCGTTCCGTCTGATACTTTAAAATTAAAAAGCTATGGCATCTAATCCGATGATATACATTTTATGATGTCTTACATGAGAATTATTTTTTTTATTAAAATATACGTAGTATGCATACAGAACTAATCACCGCGTATTTACGTACCATAAAGCATAGACCAAGCTCGGATCTTAAAGTGCATATTAAATGTGAAGGCTGAAAAGTACCTTTTAAGTGTGCTGTAATTTAATTTAATAAATTTTATGAAAATATAGCTTAATATAAATTTTAAATGAGGCTATATAATCTCCTCACTCTCTGGTATAATCTAATTCACTTAGGTATAAAATATAATCATTAGATTAAATAACGCTAAACTCTTCATACTAGAGTTTGATGCTATGAATTTATATATCTACTTGAGAGTACTGATTATTATTTTGCCGCAATAATCGTCTTAACAAATAATGTTCCTAATAAACTAAAATACCCCCAGCTTCACCCTTTTTCCTGCAGCATATAGCAGGCAGTCAGAACGTAGTGTCAACACACTCTGTTCTCCACTTGCCGCGCTTTGTTTTATTCCTAATGAGAATCGAATCCACAACCAATTCAGTTTACTGTCCGACTCTATCTCACCACGGCCACGATGGCCTTAAATAAAACACATGGTGTAATAAAATATACAGAAAATCTACGAATCTTAACATGTTAATGAGACAAAAGTGAATTTTAACTAGTATTTTCCTACGTCGATAATAATAGTGAAACGTGATGTAGACAGGTGATAATATTACCGAGCTACCCCAACTTATACTGCTCACGCGATAGCGGTCACGTACAGTCGAATACATAAATTCTAAAGCTTGTAATATTCATGATTAAATGTACACTGAAATTTAAAATAGAAATATAATAAAAGGTTCAAAAGTTTAACTAAAAATTATTATATTGTCAGGTAACAAATAATTATATGCTTTTGTTGTTGTTTTTTTCTTCATTATTACGCCATTTTCCGGGAGCGGAAGTCAATATCATGTTTTTTTGTGAACAAATAAAAGAAATTATTAGTTTGAGTATATGTACATTACGGAAGTAGTAGATACACTGCTACAATAATCAAAAGAGCAAACGCTATTTAATAAATTTATTTTAATATTAAACATAAAATTCGTACATTAGTATTCACTAAGTATAATTTTGAAATAAAAGATTTACCTCAAATACCATTCTAGCCCCTATACTCGTAATACAAAAATAAACGGCAGCTGTTAAAAAATAAGTTTTATTGTTCAAGAAGCGGAACAGTAATGAGGTTAGGAATTTATATACGCTGAAAACATTGAGCGAGAGGATGGCAAATAAACGAGCTACGTTTATACTTTTCTTTATCTGCTCGGCTAAGTAAAATAGCAGAATAAGGTCGATTGAATAAATAATAACAGACCGAGCTTATAAAAATATTTTGTTGAAGTTACACTGACACAGATCCAATAGTAATTTTTAATATGATTTTGTAGTATCAAAACAAATAACAAAGACGCTGTTGATAAGAATTTTATTATTGTGATGGTTTTAAGTTTGTATCTCAGTCATTGTCCCTAAAATAAGCCAAAAGCACGGAGTGATTGATCACTATCACGTAAAGTTCTCACTTTAAACATAAAAAAAATGATTAAATGTATTTTTCTAGTGATAGTACTTATTAAAATTCTATTAATACGACCATGTGTCATAACGGCATTTGTGTAAAGTATAAAAATATAAAATACGTTGTTAATTTCAAGCTTCATAAAGGGTTTACCCCCTTATAAATTAGATACCCACCAATGGGGGCTAGCAAAAACTTTCATAATTATGGAAAAATATTACACACAATCATTAATCTTATACTTATGAAACTTTATATATTTCAAGACTCCTTTTTCATAACATCCGTTTGTATATTCGAGTTGAAAAAGAAAAATTTGTAAATTTCTTACTAACGCTGCCCTCAATTTCTATCTACCTAAGCTGTCCATACCAGAAACAGCCAATATTTTTAACAGTTTAGTTCAACTAAATTTGAACTCACTATTCCTGTTTTAGTAATTGCTTATTTCATTTTTTATCTGTTTTCACTTACTGTTTTTAAATAACTATGAAATTATAAATACCAAAAATGTTGATGAAACTAACATTCGACCTTTGTTTTGAAGGACAAGCGCAGGTGTACGCATAAAAATGTTGAAAGTATTTGTAGAAATAATAACATCCTTTCACCTGGCAGATTAGACACGAAGCTGGCTTTTAAAATAAGGCCTCTATTACGGCCACCGACGTTCAGGCTTTGACACAAAAATGTATTCTATAAGATTTTTCTGAAAAATTGCTCACTTCCCTGTAATTGATGACGTGGCTACAATACTTATAAACACGGTTTGTTTGTAGTTACTTACTGGGTGTAAGCAATTTTGATATAGTTTAAACGATTTTCATCATAATTAGTAAAATATATATTACCGTAAAAGTAAAATATAGTATAAAATAAAAAAAAAATGGTAAAATCAGTAAATGTGATGCCAACCCACCCAATGAGTTGTTATTTAAATTTACTTAAGTTTTTTTAGATGAAAAGTATACAGCGGAGCCTCTAAAACGCATTTTTGGATGCCCTCGCAAGTGGGCGAGTGTGGTTATTACGTAAAATTTTCATTTATATCAAAATTCCAGTACTATATGAATATACAATACCACATTTTGAAGTAAGACATCTTATCATAGTCATAAATGTCTTTTCGGTCCACTCGAAGATAAAGCTTTGTATAGCTGGTTTCAATAAAATTTATAATTTATATACAATGTTCTATCTAATCGTCTTCAGGCAGTGATCGTAACATTTCTCGATGGTCAAGTTGTTTTCAATTCAGCAGTACTCTAAACATATTTTGTTATAATGAAAATACTTAAATGGAAACTTGTCTATTAAATAACGCTTTAAAATAACGAATCAAAGTGTAGTGTCAGTCTAAATTTTAATATTTATTATCATATTACTGGTAGTGGAGAGACAATTTAATAAATGTAGGATAAATGAGCAATAAGCCATCCAGTCACTGGCCGGATCAACCAAATCTTAAATAAGAGTCGCGGCGCGATTTGAAAAACGGCGTCCATTAAGGAAGTGAATACATTTAAAATAATCGGCTTAGTTGTCCGACGTTGACATATATTCGTACTTATCTTACGAAGATACCGAAACAGATATCCCGGGACTAATCCCTTACACAAATATCGGGAAAAACTCGGCACTCCTTGAGCCGGGTAATTGAATGGGTCGCGGCCAGCCTTTCGATTTGAACAAAAGTACCTAATAATTTATACCTATAATCTGACGCGCGCTCGTTCATTGTACTTTTATACGTTTTGGAATCAAGAGTAGGTCTTTGTTAGATTCTGATATTAACTTTACAATGGCGGCGACAGTCACAATATTACCACATGGCCTTTATCATGGTCCGTATCCGCTGTCAAGTCGCAATATTTATACGGCACCGGATTAACTCTTTAGATTGTAACAATTCAGGCGAAATACAATCAGAACTCGTAAACTAAAGTTTCTAGGAGCGGACAAAGATCTTTGGATAGGTTAGTTGAGGCAAACGTTTCTATTTCTAGAGAGAATTTAAATTTCTTCGCAGGAAATAGACAATAGTATTGAATAAATTCTAAACTATTCTATCAATATACTTGTGATCTAAATATATAATAATATGAAATAAAAATACATTCACTTGCGCGATCATCGGAGAATCTATATGGATAATCGACAAATTCATTAAGCAAGTACTTACTCTGGGCAGAGGTAGAATGCAAAACTTCGCTTTGCAGTAACTTTAAAATACTATCAACTTATATACTTTAATTTTTATTAAGTACAATAATATACAGCTTTGCTAAAAAATATTTAACATTCATTTTAGTTTCAGTTTGAGGCTATCTTGGTGCAGTGGGACAGTGCTGACGACCACCAACCAAAGAAATTACTTAATTTAAATTATCCCTGCTCTAATAAGACAAAGCGCGGCGTTGAGTTCCACCATTCAACACATGACACAGTTATCTTATTTCGCTATGTGCGATTAATTGAAAAGCTTAAAAAAATAGTTTGACGGAAACCGTTTAATTAAATTAAAAATTTTGTGCATTTAATGTTACAAAACACAATATATACACATTTAAATAGCTTCTAAGCACATAACTTGGAGCTTTAACAAATTTGGGAGACGCACATAAATGTTTAATTACTTCCTTTACGTACAACCGTTATGTTTATTTTAACAAGGTTACTCTAAATGACACCATTCATTGTCCCTTTAACAACGGGCCAAGTGGCATATACTTTTACAAAACGGGTATGTATTACGACCGCCGTGGTTAGGTCTCCAAATGAAATTAGAACTGATAGTAAATAAAAAATACTGTATTTACAAATTTCTTTGTTATATAACTAAATAGCTGTGCCCGCGACTTCGTCGGCGTGGAGATGTAAAATAAAAGTCGCCTAAGTTATTCCCTATTACATTAGCGATGAGAGTCAGAGAAAGTTTCGTCAAAATCCTTTAAGCTGTTCCAAAGATTAGCCGATAGACAGAGATTAGACAAAAATTGTAAAATATGTTATTTTATTACCTCAAACATACATATGCGTTTAGTAAAAAGGTGTTATTTTAATATTACAAACAGACACTTCAATTTTATTTATTAGAATAGAATTAATTTTGATTACCCTAGAACTTTACACCAATTTTTAAATGTTATTTGTTACAAATTATATTTTATAGAGTTGCATTTTGTATTTTATAGCATGCCCCAATTGTTTGCTCAAATCGATACGCTTAAGTCAATCATATACACCTAAAAGTTTAGCTATCGTTTAAGCTTCTGAGCTTTTTCTCACGTAATGAGATTTTCTCGAGGCTCTCAAATTGGGTAAATAAATGCAGGAAGGGATGTAATAGAACTAATGTCATTAATCCGAAATCAATATTGCCTCCGTTTGGAAACACTGCCTTAGGACGTATATTAATAGGAAAATACAATTACAAATAAGCTAATAATAATAAGTTATTTCTTGTATAAAACAATAGTATTGCTCATTTCTATGTTTAAAAATTTATTAAAATGACATAATTTTGTTTATTATTCCTTTATTATCTGAAGCTAATCTTAATTTTGCCCAAGAAAATGTTATAATATTATAAAATGTAGCACAGAAAACTTTCGACGATCTCTGTAAGGTATCTACTATATTTTCTCACGTAAAAGAGCCCAGAGATAGTGTGCCAGTTCCGTTAATTAAGAGATGGGTGTGCCTATTGAAATACAGCGAAATGGTAACTATTTGAGTATTCCCGTAGCGTTTAATCAAACAAGAACTGTCGATTTCTGAGCTAAAACTGTAGATACGTGTCTCCAATTAGTGCTTACCGCTGTAGAATACGTTCGCTTGATTCAAGTACTTTCTTTTAAGTATTTACCCTTTTAAACTTAACTTGAATAAACATATTTACTTTTGTTCAGATTACAAGTTCGTTTTTGAAATAGTCGCAAATGGAAACAAATTCGATTTTTCATCAAATTAAAATAGTATAACCATAGTGATGTTTTTTTAACATACCGAATAGATATATACGACTAACAGATGCTTGTAATATTCAAACTAAATAAAAATATTGAACAATTTATTTAGAGCTTAACCGCTTAAGAGTACTTGTCTATTTAATGTTGGCTTGCCTTATAAAAATAAGGTGAGCAATACTTGACAAGTTTTAAAGTGGCTTCCATCCGAGCGTCAGAGAGAATTGTGAGACCATCTAAATTTGAAGTTGCGTGGACGTGACTTGAGCTCCACTTATGGGAATTAAGCCTTTAATACTTACATAATTGGGATTATATTTCTGTACATGTAATAAGTACAAGTTCTTATTTGAATGTAGAAATAAAAACGAATATGATGACAGTTCTCATAAGAATAACTTTGAACAGTCTACTTGCTGTAATTTAGTGTTTACAATACGTATTTCTTATATTATGCGTTAATTAATTTTTAATTTGTCTATCTGTAATTATTTAAATTTCTGTGGTATTGTATTATATTTTATTCATATATTTTATATATAATTAAGTTTTGTATATTTGTAATGCAATAAAAATTTAACTGAAACCGTAAGTTAAAAGTTTTTCCATACCATCCACGTTGATTGATATAACTATTTCAGATCGACGAGGGTGTTAAAACGATTATCCTCTTAAGCTGCTCCCAAAATAGCGACTGTTTGAGTAGTCAATAACTAAGCTCCTAAAGAAGCATTGATAAACACAAATGGTGCTGCGGAAACTAAAACTCCATTTATTTAAAGACAGTGCGACACTTAATGTAAAGACAGGCTAAAAATAATCCACGGGCTTAGAACACACCTCTAGTGAGACATGTTGAGATGAAAGTTACGAAACTTTACATACTATATTTGATAAATTATGTAAATTTGTTATTTTGAAGTAAATTATGTTTTATATATTTTCTTTCTTTTTCTTAGATATACAAGTATATATCTGCTACCTATTTAAATATACGAAAAAAATATTAAATAATAGATTCAAGATGTATATATTTTTAAAATAATTTAAGAATATACCTACATGAATTTATACTAAACTATCATTGCATCTCCCGGCGCCTACACATGTAACCAGTATAACGACGCTTAGAAATCCTCTTCCGCACCGTCAACTCTGACGAATTAAGTTATTAACGCTCTAAAACAGCTGCACCACACAAATAAAAGTGCCGATCACTCTAAAAGCTCGCTTTAAGCTCCTCACCACTCTTTATGGCCATTTTATGAGCTCTTTCATATTCAACTTTCAGGTTGAAAGCTCTTAGCGAACACGATTGTTTCCAGGACGAAATAAATTAATATATTAATGTATATGTAACAACAGCTTTGAAGATGAAATAGTTATTACCAGTCATCATCTTTGATCCTTGTGTAAATTGTTAATGAATTTTCATCACGTTTTCTTCATTTAATATGTTATATTAGTTGCGAATACCATTTACGTAAAGACCTTTGAAGTACTTGCTAACTAAGCCAGTTGCTATACATACAACTAAGTCATTTGCAATATATACAGCGAACTGTAACTTTTGACGATTTAAAGTGTAATTTTGAACTTTAATCCAATTTAGAGAGATTTATTGTGCAATATAACGTTTAATAGATATGATAAATCGTTACATGGTTTATAACTGCCTATTGAATGTGCCTTCACTCCGACTGTCATCACGATGAGGTAGATCTGTCGCGTCGCGGTGAAGCGCAGGCAGTTATAAATTATTTACAGTTTCCACGTGAAAGCCCTGTATTTGTCACCCCGGTCCAAGGTGAGTATTACGATATTGCTTTGTATTCCCAAGAGTCTCATTACAGGTTGGAGGCACGCGATAGCATTAATATATCATCCCGTGATGAAAAATGCTACTACAAAAAATTACACTTACAGATGATACACAGGCCCTTACGAAACTTATTCACACAATATTAGTTACTTTTCAACGTGCCCAATGTGTACTCCTTATTTCATTAAGAGAAAATTCCGCTGAAATGTGAATAGCGAATGGCAAAAGGTTTTTTTTTATGGTAGCTACATTAACGTGATTGGTGTGCGCTTGAGGAACATTTTATAGCTCATCTTTCGTTTACATCGTTTAGGTTATAAAGGACTATTAACAAAGTCTTATGTATTTAGACGGACATCATACTTGAAAGATAATTTTTTAACAAGTGTTAATCACGATTGATGTGATTAACACTTTAAAAAATGTTAAAAATATTTAATAAATAGTATTCTTTCTTGCCTTGATTGTTCGTAGAATAATCTTTAGGTAGCGGAAATTTGTAAAAATCCTCCAACAGCGATGCTAACAACAAAAATAAGTTATAATAAGCGTATAAGAATTTCGATGCAGCTGTATGTAGAACGCATGGCTAAGCCGTCAGAGTGTATGGACCGTGTCCAAAAGGCGCGGGTTCGAATCCCGCTGTGTTCAAATATGTTTTTCAACTTGAAATATAAGTTAACAACGAAATTTAGATAAAACTAAATATTGTATTTTTTTTGTATTCTTTATATAAACACACGTGTATAATTCGTCACTTGCTATTTCGATACACAAATTCATTTTATATCATGATTTATTAAAACCACAGACCACCAAACGTATATAAAATTAAAAGCCTCCTGTTTATGATACCTTGACATGAACATCTGTTTTAAAAGCTGTAAATTTTATTCATATAAATATTTAAGCTACGTTAAGCGTTGTCTCCGAAACTATATGAAACATAAATATCAATGTAGCAGTCATAATAAGAGAAAATGTAACATATAATGAGTAAGCAATTGGTTAAGTGCCCGCAGCATCTCCATACTTCAATTTACTTTTACAATGAACTTAATATAATAAAGTCATTATAACTCAGTGAATAGAGTAATATTTTCATTTTATAAGTATTAAATATAGCTGATGTTATCTTGAGTCGCGTGTGCTAGAGGAAGCTGAGTCGAGACTTTATTAAAAAAGCACATGTGGCTTCAGATGCGTATCGCATCTTTCGTTAATTACTTTTGACACGCTGCATATGATTCAATTATCATATGATTTATATGGAACGATGTTTCGGTGGGGGTAAGCGCGCCAGTTTATTTAAGCGTTAAGTAGCACATTAATTTCGTAGTATCGTATTCCCGGCAGATGGCAAGCAAATTCTCACAACAGTAGCTACCGTTTTTGTCAACGTCTTGAACACGCTATGGATCTGTGTGGGCCGGTTTATATGATCGTAAGTAATTTGCGTAGACAAGCTGGCAATAAATAGTATTACATTTTATTAATATGTAAAGGAAAGATTCGACCCCTTTATACAAATTGCCATAGTTAAAGTTTTGATGGAGCTATTTCATCATTGAAAAATATTAAGTTTCTGCGCTTCTTAGTTAATAAATTAAACTTTGACATACACTTTCCTATTAACTAACATATAAGTTGCTAAGCAACGCGTATTTTACGCGTCATCAAATCTTCAGGTGTACTTTTAATAAGGTTATTTAATAAAGTACCTACATACATTTTAAATTGTGAGACGTATTTTTCCCTATATGTAATAGTACAAGTATTTACATGAATTCTGCCGTTATCTTGCTCCCCATCTTGGACGGCATTCTCATTCGAGAACCGCTTTAATTGCTCAACTCATCCGTCCCTTGACCATATTACTTACTTTGAAACCGCTTTTAAATTCGAGATCATCTTGTTAGGAGCCAAAGCCGAAACCCGCTTATAATAAATACTAATTACGAATAAAATAGTTATAAACATAGCACAGTCAAAATTCTAAAAATTCTAAAGCCGCTGGTATCAAAATACACATGGAAAAAATGTGGTCACCAAGTACAGTAAATCTTGCGAGACGCCTAATGGTCTTACAGGCTCATTTATAGCTGTCGTTCGGCTCGAGTGAACCATTTAATAAATATTATCACAGTTTAAGTCGTCAACAAACGTGAGAAGATAGCCGTCGGCCCAATTCGTGATATTTGTCTCGATTTCGGGATTAACATTGATCACACTCGAACCAGCCTTGGCTTTGTTCAATATGTCCATAGTGTAAAATGCAGATGTTTTATGAATCTTTGCTTTTCATGGTTTACAATAATGACTCCCTTTTATAATAGCTTTTAAGTATTCTTAAATAACAAAGAGGCTTTAGACGAATTGTGCATAGTACGCTTCTTTTTCTAATTCAAGAGAGTCAATGACAACTCGCCCTATGGATTTGTTGAAGCAATTTTTTAGCGTTTCCGGTTTGTCTTTAAGCACTTGTCAAGTGAGTGGGGTGAAGAGCTTACACCTGGGTTTGAACAAGCTTATAATATCTATTCAATAGGAGTATACTGGAAGTATGTAATAAAGATTCCAAAGTAGTTTATTTAATTCCATTTATAATATATAATTATATATCAAATTTTATAAACAAAATTAAACAATCATATTAAAAAAAGTACTATTGAATTTAAATGGTCGTTGTAACAACAGTTGTAGCAGTAACAAAATCATTTACTGGGGCAATGTCTTGGCGGGGTTCCCACATTTGCCACCACATGGCTCACATTAAAATCTATCTCCAATGCAGTGTATTCTATAAATCCAGATTACTCTTCGATATACGAACACCGGTAAAAAATAAATGCTCTTAATGGTTTTTCTAACAGTAAGAAAGGTCATAAGTACCTATATATATTTTAAAGTGAATATTGTTCTTTCCAAATCTAAAGGAAGTACGTGTTATTGCAGCTTATATTCAACAGCTACCCGCTGAGACATTCGAAGCACCCGTCCGTTTTTTTGTGACAGACCAACCGAATGCCATAAATAATAGGTAGGGGTCGTGCCATGCGCATTTTGTAATAAATTCGATGCTCTTTTTGGTAGCTGAGCGGGCTATACGATTGAAATATGGTGATGCGTTAAGCCAGCTAACGGTGTAACAATCCTGGGTTTTATTTTCTTTTCATTTCGCTAAGCTCCTACACTTTACGTGTGTCATTGATTATTTCTGGAAGTCATCTTGTGTTGCTATTTAAATAACTACAATAGTATTTGTTCATTTCATGTCGGTTCATCCTGTTCCGAGGAGAGTATTAAATTACGCTCTTTTCCTACACGCAGATGCTACGTCCGTATTGGTTTTGTCTTCAAGAAAGATTTAAATCACAAGGGACCGTCAATATTTTCTTCTGGTAAACAAAAGAGAATACTTTGCTTCTAACTAAGATAGATTACGGCCAGCTACAGTAAATGGTTAAGAGTACAACATAAAGAGCCCGGTGTAGCAACTTTAACCTGTCCATTAAAACAGACCCTACAAGCTCGTTCAGTACAAAACAAAACATTTACTTTAAGAGAAAACAAAATGTAACCATACATATAAATTCAATTTATAAATATATAAAAATATATTTTATGGTATAAAAAAAAAGCTCGTATCCATAAGAGGCGATAAACAGAAACTGTAGTCAGCCAATCTAACATTTCCGGCACTTTTGGTATCTGTCTTTAGTATATGCATCGGTAACATTAAAGGAACTTTATTTTAATATCTGTCACCGTTGGTGCTTGGAGTTCGAGAGGTTTTAAGTTACCTTCTGGAGGTAGTCGCGGGATGTCCCGTTCCCCGCGCGACCGCTCTCCGTGCGAGTGCCTCTCAAATTACTCCCGGATAAGTCAATCATTGGGAACGTCCACGTTTGACCAAAATAAAACGCTGTTAGAATACTGCGTGTGGCGCTCCCGACATAATGCGTTGCGACAGCCGACATGTTTTGTGCGAGAAAATAAAATTAATGGCACGAGGACCGCTTCAGACTTAAATAGCTCACTGCTCGTGTTGAAGCTAAATACTTTTGTCTATTTTATAAGCGGCGTCATGTCGCTTAAGTTCAGTTTTTTGTTTTATTTTTATGTAACATATTAGTTTCTGCTACAGCATTCATGTCACACAGAAATTGTTCCGTCACGAAACGTCGTAGCTTGCCGTCCTTTATTAAAACGATTGCCGTTTTAACTTGTTAAACAGTTAAACTGCTGAAAGGAAGTAATTGAACAAGTGTTAGCGTAGTCGAAACCGTCGGCTGGGCACAATTTCCTGCTCCGTCGGTAGTCTTCGGGCAAATAGCTCTTTGTAAATCAAACAAGGGACCGTCTGGCGAGTCCACATATCAACTTCGTATTGTTTCTCTCTCATCATTGGGGGCTCACCAGAGGCGCTTTCGATTATCTGCCCCCCGGCGAACAAAGCCTGCGACCACAGAACCGAGTCAATTACATAGTTCAACAACTCAGCCCTTATAATTTTCATGGGCTACCACCGGAATACAGAAAAGGGTATCTGTTTTCAATACTCCGAGCGCAATGCGATTGACCCTTTCGAGTGTCCGCATTGACTTTTAAATTACTAATCCCGCGGGAGCAAACAAAAACAGGGCCTCGGGCCGCGCTTGTTTACACGGTCGAGTGCGCTCGCATATCTTCATTAGCCACCGAGTTCGTCCGACTTAGCTTGCTTACTCAGCACTCGTGTGGCTGCTGCTAACAACGAAAACTCAAGCTACGTGAACTACTTGACACAAATCCATCATTTACACAGTAAAATTTTAACTACGTAAGCCTATTCTTTTTTTTATAAGCCAAATAAACATTTCACATGCACGCCGCATATGATTAATTATGTTAAATGCGAACCTAAACTGAAACGCGTCGGTGCAGATAGCATCAAGCTCGCCGCATTTTTAATTAGGAAACGTATTCTGATAATGCACTGCAATGCATTAAATTATGCATATAAATCGTTGTCCACAAATAATTGAAACAAGAGAACTTATATAGAGCTGAATGGGGACCTATTAATGTTTATCTAAACATCGGAATAAGAATGCGTCCGGCGGTTGAACGAGGCAGCCGCCCGTTGGGACCCAGCCATGCGCGTCTATTTCCAATGATGGCTTCATACCCCGCTTTTTTACGTCAAATACAGTCTACCCTTTCATGCTGAATGAATTACTTAATTTTTCTACGCTAAACGGGTCTGTGGTAGTGCTGACGTCGAAATGAATTAGCAGTATACAATTATGGATGCAGAAAAATTGTAAAGATGAATAATATGAGTTCTGATGGGAATTTCTATAGCTGCAATGAAGCGTGAAATTTAGGTTGCCGTTTTAAAAATTCTATTAATAATTTTGTTGCAGCTCTATACTTTTTTCCGTATAACAGGGTTAAGCTAGTGTCAAGACACTCCGCTCTCCACTTAAGGAAATCGAGCCCAAACGCTGTCCAGCTACGCCACGATACCCTTAAAAATCTATTCAAATTATATATTTTTTTTGTTTATTAGTAAAATATGCTAAAATGGTATAGTAGTATAATGGAAATTTTGTTAAATATATTAATCATAGGGGAATATATAATAATTACACACGCGCCGTGACAGAGAACCCCTTTTTATGTCACGTCACATTATTCGACTGGAATGAAAACATTAAATGATATTAATGTACGTAACAACAAATGAAAAATATTAGTATGTACCTTTTAGATGGTAAAAGCCTCCTCCCTTGCTCCACTGATTTTATTAATGAGATGAAATTGTTATTAACGGCTATTGATACTGAATACAAAAAGATCGATTAAGAATGTTAAACAGCCGTAACCGATTCGAATTCGCTCCACCAATTCGGGATACTATTGTTAACCGAATAATAGACGTGTTTATGTTTGGGTGAAGCTTTTTCTATTAAGTATGAAAAAAACTATTTTTCTCCGGAGTACCTGCCAAATCATCCATCACGCTTTATAACTAGATAGCATTATGACCGTTTTTATTATAGGTCGAATATTTATTTTCCATAATAATGAAAACGCTGACGTCTTTATTTGCAAACATTTTAAAACTCAATGTGTATTATGAACGCAGCTGTAAAACTCTAACGAGATATTATATCATTTAGATAATAACGTCAACTGGTAAAAAATAATGGCTTTGTTAATGAAATTCTGTGTGGACTTTATTATAAAAAGACCGGAAAATTAAAAAGTTGTGGTTATTTTGTACGTTGTAATTGTTTAGATTTAATTAGGGCGTACATGCTTGGGGCATAGAATTGCATGTCAAATAGTAGATAAGATGCGTTGGTCGGGTTTGTCCATATGCAGATTGCAGATTAGGGAAGTGCAGTATTGCTCCCTACACAACTGGTGTACATACCGCAAGAAACACATACAAATGTTTTTTAAAGCTGGTGATATAAAGTTTATTTTTCAGTAAGAGCCTATAACGTTATACCCTCCTGCCTAAATCAATGGAGGTCTGTAATAATTAGCATTGTTTATCATGCAGTACGCCTTGGGCGGCGCATTTAAATACAAACTTAGTTACTAAAGTCTAATATCATAACAGTATTTAAAGTTCAAGCCATGTCTTTTACAATACTCGTGACTGACTCACAGGATGTACAAACAGTCGCTTGTTAGATGCTATAATTGTATAGTATAGGAAGTATGTGCATATATTGTTGTTTTTTGCATTCTTTGCATTAGCCGTATTTATGAATAGCTGTTTGAATGATAATTATATTAAAATGTAAAGGAAAAACTTAGGGTTCTATTTTTATTAAATGTATGCATTAATTAATACATGAACTTTAGTATACTTAAAGTTTATATGAATATGGAATGCAGAAAGGAAATACAATTTATTTATTAATTCATTAAAAATCTACAAAATTAATAGAATTTAATATCACACGCAATATGCGTAATGCATGTCGCACATGTATTTGACACACACTATTGTACATATTTGTACTTGTGGACTTTTGTTTTGATGTATAGATATATATATTTTTTTTAATTACTTTAGTTTTACTTTTTAAGCATGTATATTTGTTGCTATATTACACAAACATTTGATAATATTAAATAAAATAGAAACTTAGTAAGCAGGCGCTGTGCCAGTTTACACGATAATTTGGCCTGTATTCAAAGGAAAGGGTAGTTTTCCTCGAAACGATTTCTAACTTACTTTGCATGCAAATGTTATAATCAAATACAGACGTATTAAAATGTTTTTTACTTAGCGTAATAGAAATTCAGATATCGTTAGTGTGCACTATATTTTATTTATTATGGAAATGATAAGGCGAATGTTTAAATAATCTAAAACTCCTACATGCACCAGTACCATATATACCAGTATAAACCTCGGAGATTTCAAATAAATGTGCATATCATTAGACTAACAAGAGATGTGCGCAGGCGAGCGAGTGTGTGGTCCCATTTCGATATTCAACGTGAATTTCTTTTTTTGTTTTCGTTCACTAGAAGGTTGTTAGGATATTCCTTTACATGCAACGAAACGGCAAAGGATTTTTATTTTAATGTTTTCACAATATCTATTCATAGATCCTAAACATAAAATATAAATAAAGCAAGGATTGAAATTTACTAGAGTTTAATTAATAAAAATTGTAATAAGAAATGTTTGTTTTAATGAATTTTTATTGACAGCTTATAATTCAACTATTTTCTTTGCAAAGCGCGGCAATGAGTTTTACCAATCAACACGCAACGCCTCGCATTCGGGTGGAAGTGACAATAGGTTCTCTCAGACTACCCTGCTATGCGGGAAAAAGCGTGAAGCTGCAATTTTTTTATATTTGGACTTCTACTTTGATAGTGTGTTTAATCAACAAAGTCAAAAATATAAAAACTTACCAACCATCAATAAATTACTTGGAAGATATTAAATCATCATTAAACGACTTTTTTATCGAACAGCTTCAAAATTGTTGTAGCTGTTTAAGTCATTACGATTATTAATGGAGGCTCCAATTTCGGGATGGATATTCGATTAGTTTGGAATAAACTGAAATATGTGATAACAAATACATTAGCGTGTTTCTTTTACATCAGATGTAATTCTAGTGATTATTTAGCATTTATCCGTTTACAATAAAATAGAATATTTACAACAAATATAAGTTTGTAATAAGCGTACAAGAATTTTAACGTAGCTGGATGTAGAACGCATATCTTAGCGGTCAGAGCACTTGAACGGTTTTCAAGAGGCGCGGGTTCAAATCCTGCTGCGTTCAAATTTTTATACGTTTTCTAAATATGTCTTTTTCAATTTCCTTAGTGTGGGAATAACACTTTAAAAAATGTTAACAAATAGAATATTTTTTTGAAAGCAAAACATTATAAGATTTGCTCCAAGTAACAATTATAAAAGATACAGTAGCATTGAATGCCTAATATGTTATTTTAATTTTGAACAACTATGAACAATATACCAGATATGTTCTTCAAAAACGACGTATCATTGTTATATTGTAGTTCTTCCCCAAACTGTTTATAATATAAATAAAACTTGTTATAAACAATAGCTATTCTAATCACGCAAGAGATTATATGTTTGTGCTCAGTCATTGTATCATAAATAATATATGCATTTGTTAACTTACCATTGACAACAAATGTTAACCGGTCAAGACTAACATCATCGTATAAGTACACACATAAGCTTCAAGCAAGTTTTCAATTTATGGAAGACTAATGACCCGCTCTTGGCTTTGCCCGTGAACTAAAGAAAAAAATATTGAAATTCGTGGAAAATCTATACAAAAATAACCTATCTTTATCCCAAGACTACTTAGATAATTTTCTATATATAAAGTTTCATCACAATCGGTTCAGCGATTTGGCCGTGATGGCGTCATAAGCAGATAGACAGACAGATTTACTTCTGCATATTTAATTCTAGTATGAATATCTCGAAAGCTTCCAAATCTAAAGTCGCTTATAAAGGTTTCAAATATTACTTACGTAAGTAAGAATATTAATAGAATCACTTACAATAGAAGCTCGGGCATGCTAATACGATGATAATTGAGAGAGAAAACAATACGGCAGTGATAATAGAATTACTAAGTAATTTCAAACGGGACCCATCAATCACTCGTGATGTAGGATATGATCTAATCTGAAATGAAACTCATCATTTATAGATTGCCGGCACTGTGCGAATAATATAAATAGATATATATCTCGTCATCCGAATCTGGCGAGTGTAATCTTTGTTAGTCGGTCTATCGATACTAACAAATTATAGGGTCAATGTTCTACATACGGCCACTGTGTAATAAGCAAATTCGGACATTTCATTATTTGAATACTATACAGAGGCACTTACAGCTACCTTGTAATTTAAAAATTTTATGGTGCAATATTCTTTTATATGAGAGGTGATATTTAAATATCATCAAAAAACAATAACTTCAACATATTCGTTTTATTAGAAACGGATAGGTACTGGATGTAAAAAAATGTATGTAAAAATTTCGTCCATACATTTTGTTGAGAAATTTAAGTCTTGTAATCATGGTAATAGTACTTTATATCAAAGTTATATCTTTAAGGCATATTTACCACTAAATTACCAACTTACGAAACAATTAAACATACTAAAGTATCCAAACTCCTTTCTAAAATGCAATAATGATCTAGATTTTCTTGCCTTTTGTCAAGTTAAACAGAACCAGAACATTAATTACACAAATCGTTCGCTACGCTGAGATAGCCTCAGTCGATTTATAACTATCGTAGCGACTGCTTTTTGAATCATTTATCATGTTTCACATAATTTGATCGATATTTTTTGTTCAATTTCTAGAGATTGAAAAAATGACCCTTTAGTAAGTATTTGTGTGCTATACAACTATAATAATGATTTACAACCATATATAATTAACTCTTTATTTTTTTTCTATACCTTTACGCTAGCACCTAGTGTCAAAACACTCCGTTTATGTGGAATATGAAGAGGTTCACTTAATGTTGAGACTGCATATTGAGTGGCGGAGCTGAACACCGCGCTTTGTATTACCAGAGCGGTGATATGAAAATAGTTAAAAAATATCAGTCCTCTGAGTGGACATCGAACCCGCAACCTACGTACGTCACGTTGTTATCATCATAAATATACAAACATAACTTAATTTAAAAATTTATTGTAGTGGCAAAGTTGTAGCGACTTTCATACTTATTAAGCACACGTAAGTACTAAATAGACAGTAAAACTGTCAAAAGTTCCGACACTACATTAACGGGTAATAATGCGTTCAGTGACGATTTCGAAAGAACCGCCCGGACATTCCATGAGATGCAAGATTAGCGTTACTGACAGCAGCGATAACTTAAAACTCTTTTCTCGTATTACGATAATCAGGCAAATGGATACTTTGATAGTGATGTAGATGATAATATACGATAAAACCCTGTCAATATCAAAGTTAACAGTACTTGAAGTAACTTCTAGACGAGATTGTAATTAGATAATGTATTTAATTATAGTATATTTTACAGGGAAGTTATTGAATTTTTTCTAAGAAGCGTATCTCTTATTTTTTTCGTAGAAGTAATTCCAATTTGAGTCCACCGTGGCGCAGTGGGTGCCTCTGATTGCTTTGTGAGTTCGAACCCCATTCGGAGGATTATATTTAAATAATTTTCATTTCTCCACCGATGATAAGATAGCACGGTGGTGAGTGCCACTTACACGCAGTGTCTTGAATTTAGTATGAAATTGGAGAACGGAGTATCTTTACACTAGGTTCTCTATGACTACCCTTCTAAGTGGGAAAAAGCGTAAAGCTAATATTTCATATGAATATTTTTAACTTTAAATACAATTCCGTAAAGTAAAGCTAAATGTTATATTTTATTATTTAAATCTAAACAAGTTAATACTTTAAACATATTTAAATAGATATAATCCGATAATCGTGCTTGTCATAGTTACATTCATCTATTAATTTACATAACACCTCATGGCGGTGTGCTTATATAAGTTTACATAGTCAAGTGCACTCGCAGCTCAAACATGGCTATGACGTTATAGCAAAGCTTGCTTAAGGCACCAACTACACTATTGCATACGATTACAATATAAAATTCAAAACCATGACTGTTAAATAAATTCAACTGTTAGTTATAACATAAAAGTAGCTTCACGCTAGACAGCAGTGGTGAACACTTCACGTCTATATAACACTATTCCTACCGGCTTACCTTTTGTAAGTTATAATAAATAAATAAGTTAATAATAAATATAATTAATTGTTTTATCTTGTAACGAAACCACTACAAAAATGTATGTTAATTGAAACAAGACAATTTCAACTTAACACTAAATTAGTTCATTTATATTTATTTTCAAATCCGGCTTATCTCTTCAAAAAATTCAAATTTCGCTCCTAGTAGGCAGAGAGAATCTAGCATCAAGACATTTCGTTCTCCACTTTCCACCTGAGCTCCTGAAGTTCTAGAAAAATGAAAATCACAATCGATTCTGATTTGTCAGACGCTATCCCACCTTGTCGTGATAGCCTCCAGTTAATACTAACTCTAGTTAAGTCAAGTTAAGTTATTCGGCAGGTGTATTAGTATTAACATAATATTTTCAAAGACTAACAAAATAACTCCCTCTTTAGCAGTGGATCCGGTGTGATTAGTTTAAAAAACGTGCTGCCCATAGCAACATTATGAATGACACTATTTAAATAAACATGGAATTTTAAATGAGCCTTAACTTATACTTAATTCAAATTCAAATAATTCAAACACCAACAAGGTACTGTTTATATACAAAATACATATTAAGCATTTTAATACATGTTGTGAATGTAGTAAATTAGTTTTGATATATTAAGTCTGGCGTGAATACAATTATTTCACTTGAATGTATGTAAACTGAGTACAGACTTAACTTAGCATTCGCTAATATAATTGGACGTGGGATAGGCGTTCTGTGTTCTACAGAATTATTATATTACCAGCGAACCGGTCGCCACTTCACCCGTGTGAACTATAAATGTTTCGTATTTTCGGAATTCTTGTCGTATAACAATAACATTCCTGAAAAAAAGAAGCCTTAGATAATCTTAAGATCCTCATGTATCACTATATACAACTTAAACACAATAGGTCCAGCGGCTTGGCCGTGATGACCTCACAGACAGACAGTTACTTTCGCATTTACAATATTAGCATCAGTAAAGCTAAGAGGCACGTAAGTGGGTTATTTTGAAATTTTTCATTATTACATTATAAGTTATTGTAAAATACGATACGATACGATGTGGGTCACGACATAGGAAACGTAGAGCAAACAAATAGTATTAGTAAATTGTAGGCCACCCTCGGCTCGGGGCTGCACCGCCCACCCGGATCGTGACGCACTGCCTACTGTACTACAATAAGAATTCCTTAATGCGGAAGCAAAACATTCAGTATTCGCAACGTCGTTCCTATGAACATTTTAATCAAGTATCTACCATCTTATTTTGTTGGCTACTTTACTGTTTCTATATTTATTGTTGTCTGGTGAAATAACAAAGGTAAAATCTTTTGTTCTGCGTTCATTTTTAAGGAAACGATGCTTGATATCAATTGGTATGGTTTTTTACTTATATTGCTTCAAATTCCAGAATTAATTTTATAAAAAATGTAAACAGTAGGTACCTAACATATTTTAAGAAAGCGTATACAAATTTGAATTTAGCGGGATTCGAATGCGTTCTACATCCCGCTGCGTTCAAATTCTTTTATACGTTTTCTATAAATAGGTTTTTCAATTTCCTAAGTGTGCGATTAAAACTAATAAACGTTAAAAATATGCACCAAATAAGAATATTTTACTTTTGTTTGATTAGTTTTTAATTTACACAACTATCTTTTAATTTCTTTAATCGTATTATCATCGGTCCTTGATAATTGTTAAAAGTAGATAGAAATCGAGTTTACATAGTCTGTTACATAGGTCTTACATAGGTCAAGCTAGTATAATTGTGGTAAAAATTTTAAAAATACGCTCAGATGGCTAACATATTACAAAATCTAACAACGTAATATCGGAACAGATCTCCCTTTAGCTTTTGGCCCCAAACTTTCAGTATCCAGTTATGAACTTTATTATTTCGGGCCGACTTTTATTGTGCTGTAAATATTTTATTCGGCGATAAGAGGTACCCAAAGATAAAGCAAATTGATCGAACCATACAAAGAACGGAGGTTTATGTTTATGTGGGCGGGTTAATTGAAACGATGAGATTGTGCGAACGACGCCTTACATATATTAATATTTAATATCCTATTAAGAAGACTAACGCATAATTATTGAAGATAAACTATCAAATACGAAGCGTTGCATTGAAATGTATCCGTTTGGTGATTACATCTAAATTCAAGAACGTTACTTAGTTTGTGTTTACCTTTGATACATAATCTAGTAGACTTCATGTATATAATATATCTCATTTCTACAGATTGGAATTCCCATCCACATATTTGTCGAACAGCACAGCAACTAATTTGGAATATATTAGCTTTGGTTGCCTGTGATGATAAGTCAGGTATCAAATTTTATGAATAATTATCTTTTTATTATTAGTAATAACTGTTTTTTCCTAACTAGTCAGTCTTAATTAGTCGGTCAATCTTGAACAGTTTATAAATGAAATACAATTCCTATATCTGGATAAATTAATCTTGATTCATTGACTATGCTGAATATCGACATTTTATTTTCCTGGTATATAGAAACTATTCGTTTTTTTTTACATTTATTAAATAAATGTAAAAAAAAAACGATTTGCTATAAAATTGTACTTTTTCTTCTTATTTATTTCACTCCTGACAAAGTGGTCCTGGTCAACATGGTGTTTTAATTTTGAGGGGCAGGTATAAATTATGAGATCTTTGGTTTTAGTTATTTTACACATTTTGTAATTAAACAATTTTTAATTGAACTAATCGCGTATATTATTAGTAATCGAAAATACATTTCAGAAACCCGACGTTTCGAACACTTTACAGTAGTCCGGGGTCACATGTAAAAACAGTTTCATTTCAAACAGGTATGATTAATAATACATTATACCTAAATACAAGTAGTGCTGTACAGACAAATATATTGCAATTTTATTACATGTCTATGCAATGTAAAATGTAAATATATAATATCGTATATTATAAATTTCATCTAATTCATTCCGATCGCTTTATTAAATATTTTAAAAATTATCTCAAAAGATCGAGATGCAAAGTGGAAGATATGATATTTTAATTATTAACATAGCATTAAGTATTCCCCTTTTCACTGAAGTCTTTTTATTGGGATTTAATTAAGAAGCAAAAGCTTCTAACATTAAGCGCGCGTGCGTAGAGATTACGTCGAGGCGATGGCAAACGCCCCATATTGTTAATAGTAAGCTGTATTAAATATGCCTTAACCCTAATAGTACGTTATCGAGCATCTTATGTTTTATTCAAAGGAGATTAACGGTGGGCGCTGCGAGCCGCACGCCTCTAAGACATTTTCTTCGTACTGATATTAAAACAATTTCAATAAGAAAATATGTACATATTACCATATGTATTAGGTTATGAGGCAAGTGCAGCGTGCGATAGTCTAGTGTGTTCGATTGGTTGTAGGTTCCATTTCTGCTCGGAGGAATGATTGTATTCAAATTATTTTCATTTCTTTGTGGCTAAGACTAAGCCTGGCTCACTCAACTCGCATTCATTTCAGGCGGAAAGTACAGAACGGAGTGTCTTGACACTAAGTTCTATCTGACTAACCTGATAAGCGTAAAAAGTATGATAATGAAAAGAAAAATAATTCATACATACATATTTACTACCTGTAGGTTGTTAAACGCACGATGCAGTTCGTTGAAAACAGTATTGAAGTGATTTGAACGTTATTAAGTATTTCTAACCGACTATAATACAAAGTTATAAGCTTAGGAAAAAAATATTTACTATAATATAAATTTAAATATACTTGATACAAATATATTTTAAAATATACTTTATATAAATAGAATTAATGTACAATAAAAGATAATTATCAATTAAAACTATATATACTCAGATATATTTCAAAAACAATCACTGTATCTAAATAGCTATTAAAATAATTATATTCAATAACAAATTACAGACTACTGTAATAAAAACATAAATTTGAAAGTGGCATTAAAGCCTCGAGCTACATTTATTCAAATCTCTTGTTAATGTTCATATCGGGGCTATCATACAATCATAGCAGACATAAGTCAGCTAATTCGGCGTAACGTCAGAAAATACCATCTAATTACTACTCACGCCGAGCGTAACCGAACACAAATTAAAAATAATGACTGTCGGTTGAAATTTTTCTGGAATTCATTATTACAAAAGGAACAGGCAATGCGAGCTCAGACCGCCGCTTGACGGGCAGCTGCAGAATTAAATTATGACCATTTTTATCCCTCCGCAGGCTGGACGGTACACCTGCTGGGTCCGCACCGATTGACACCTATCCCATTATACAAACCCACGTAAGTCTGAAAAAATCCTAACAATGATCCTTTTACAGCCATGTGAGAAATTATTATTGGCCCTTTACAAACTGAACCATTCATTTTTACATCTTTATACAATCCTAGCCATTAGTAGAGGCGTGTGGGCAGCGAATGCTACAGCCAAATAAAATATTGTATTGTTGAACCTAACAAAGGCTCAAAGTGAACATCTTCATACGGAGACATCTCTATCATTGCCTATTGTTAACTAAAATTTTCGACGCCAGAACATTATTTTTTTAATCACAATTTATTGCCAACGTGACAACTGCGATAGTACTGCTTAATCATGTATTCTAAGGTTCTATTTTCATTCAAAATAAATATATATATATATCTATATTAATTACGATTATATTGAAGCTATTGTAGCGCAGCTCGAATCTAGCAAAGGGTATTTTTAAAAATACCAATATAAACATCTAGTCTAAATGGAATAATGTAACACTCGACTCCCTCCCTCTGTCTATTGAATAAACTGCAGTATATTATCTGTAAACTAAAATTTACGTTAGAAACAACGTTCAGTTTGCGTGTATTTTTTTCATATTTAAGAAGAACTGATGGAATTATAGGCGAATCACTTATTGTAATTAAATAAAAGCCGCCAGACTGAAAGCATCCGATGAAAGGCGACGTAGTCGTAAGGAGGACTGTTTGATGGTAATGATTTATGGCGACAGAAGAACGACGCGATTTCGCGTGTTTATGTTGAGAAGATAAATGCGCTGTGATTTTTGTAAGGTCAGCAAAAGTGCAGAATTTAAGTAAATTAATGATTCGTTGGCAATTGTATGTTATTATTTGAGAAAGTATTTTTACTACGTATAGTAAAAAATGTTATGGCTTTCTAGTACGAAATAGACACTATAACTGGAACGAGCCGTGCATGAGCAGAAAAAATGTATAACCACAGAGGCGGCAAACAGACCGCAAAACTCGTTCGACTGCAATCATCTCGCGATACAATTCTATATTTAGATCAACATACCGTACTGGATTAGCAAAGCTGCAAGGTGCAAATTGTCAGGAACAAAGACGTGCTAGCGACACAAAGTATATCGCTTATCGCTTATTGGAACCATAAGCCAGCGTGTTATAGCTCGTTTTACTTTCCAAGAAAGATTAGTAAACACAATATTTTAATGACCTGGAAATGTATACATTACCTATACATATATATTCACTCCCGTAAAAGTAATTAAATGTAACTACATGTACACAGTTATCTTTTACCACAGAAAACTTGATTTTAATGATTGCAGTAAAAGAAATTGAACCTTATATGACGGTACAGACGTCCATCTACATGCCTATAGTGATATCAGTCCAATTCGAGAAAAACACTTGCAAACGAAAACACACAGGTAAATTTATTGCACGTCGAAAACGTAAACGAAACACAAAACTAAATAATATTCAAATTTGAACGCGACAATAAGAAGAACGAGCGTCAAGAGATCACATCAAATGGGCCGCTATAAATCACATCAGACAATAAATTCTCGATTAAATAGATATTTTATTCGATTTTAAATGTGTCCTCATTCGTATTCATCAACGCGCCGATTCTTCCTATCACGAAGTCATTATATCCGCCCATATTTAAAACCGCCATTATTCCAGAAAATCACGTGCATTCATCCTGTCGAAAATATCTCCTTTTAATCAGACGTGAGTCTAGAATTAATATTTGCAATCACAACGCGGATTTACTTTGAAAATTCACAAAAGCTACTTAATATTCTCTACAAAGCAAGTTTCTCTTATTTGTAACTATTAAGGCTTTTATTGTTTTGAATATTTCTTGGAGAATATGTCTGTCAGATCAAGATAATTCAAATTAAAAGCACCTACCGCACGCAGGCGCCTCGTGAATGCTAAAAGCGTGGCTGCACTCCTTCCCTGGAATTGTAAATGAGTACGGTTCATGTTTTGTTTTAATAAACTCACATATTAGCCTTCAAAGTAGAAGCTTTTTATTTGATTTGTTCGCGAGTAAACGGAGTTCCAGTAAAACAGATTGTGTAAAGACTGGAGCATTGTTTCTTTGCGATATAAAGTTGAATCCAAGTGATAGATATTCAATGTAAATTAAAGTTTTATTTATATATTAGAATTTGTTTTGAATATTTTATATATTTTAGCTAAAATATATAATATAGATTTTGTTATTATTTAGAGTTTTATGTAGGACAAAATCTATTTAAATTTCATACTAAAATCGCTACAAGATATGTACCGTCTAGACCAGCAAGAACGTGGTGAGAGCAAAATGAATCTAGCGCCGGATCCAGCTCATTGCACTCCAGAAACAATCCTATTGTTAGCGTGATGCGCCACAGTAAATCTCACGAAGAAACATCAATATCTATCCCATAGATTACTATATAATTAACTATAATTATACTGTGGCAGTAATATATCTTGATATGGAAGTCATCTAATTTTATTATTTTAATTAAATGTAATTTGCAGATATTCTTACTTCATTAAGTTTTTAATAGAACCGTTCAAAATGAAGTTTGGATGACGCACGTAGCCAATCATTGAACAGGACATGGGTCACTTTTTATTCTAGTTTCGGATGGTATTCCCGTGGGGACGACTGCTTCACAATATCAATTATTTGAAACCATAATTATGCGTTGAGACTATCTATCTACACAATTAATGTGAATAGAAATAGCACTTTATACCGCACTGAGTTTGAATGGCAGTCAACAATTAGGCGTCCAAATAAGTAGAAATATAAAATAAATAATATTTTTTTTGTACTTTTTTTTTAACTTCACGCTTTATCTATTTCGTTCTCTATTTACGTCCGAAACTGAATTACGTGTTGAGTAGCGCAACTTAACGCCGCGTTTTTGCCTTGCTAGAGCGGAGAAACTCGTAGAATAATTTTAGTATAATCAGCCCCCCGAGTAGGCACCGAACCTACTACCAATCATGTTTACAGTCAGACGTCACACTGGCAACGATGCTGTACTCGAATAAATCTATTTACAGTACTTTTTGAGACCTCATAAACAATCTTAGCTTATAAAATATAATTTTCAAAAATATATAAAATTAGTATATAGATGGAAGTGTTTCATAAATTAACTGCATTGAAATTAGTCTTTTTATATCTCCGCACCAATTATAATGAAATGATTATGCAGTATGTTCCCCGGCATACGTCTGACGGTGAAGGTTTTAATTAAGGAGTATTGTTCAACGACTCGCGGCGTGACTTTTAAAAACTTCGTCTTGGCGTTTCAATTCCTCACATTAAATCGTCTTGACTTCACCATACCCACTTACTTATTCACTTTACAGAAATGTTATAAAAGTATTTTACTTCATTATAATTTCCGCCTGTCTCGTGGAAAGGAGCCAGCAAATTGAAAACGGAGTGTTCTAACACCTAACTTCTCTATGTGATATATGTGTGAAAATAAATAAAAACGTCTATACTAAATACATATTATGTATAACAAATATATATTATGAATCAAATAGCAAGATGATACAATCCTTTCCAATATTTAGTTTGAAAAAACAGTTACACATCGAGCTCATAAATAGAGCAATTCTAAAAGAAACAAAAGGGCATGGAAGTGAAAAAGTTTTAAACACAACTACGGCCCGTTATTCTATCAATGGAGATTCGGACACGCTTCTATATTGATTTGATGTTTTGATATCGCAATCCGTTTGAATGCCTGTTGTAATTTCTTATAACAATAGCTTCGCTTTTTAATACTTCGATGTCCGATGTTAATTGATTTTTTTTGTGGGCGAACTCTTCATTTCACTCGTAGATAAAAAAATGAATCATTGATAAGGCATTAAATAGAAATATTTATAAAATTGACAATTTGAAACTATTTATTTATTTTACTAAAAGTAAGTGGAACTCAATCGAAACTAATAATCAAATAGCAAGCTATGCAAGACGAACGCCAGACAAAAGTAAAAATAAAAACTGCGAGAAAGCGAATAACGCTTGGGGCCATGCGAGAGAGTTAGGGGGTTAAAATCAAAACGTTAGACAGACACGAACTTACACCTGCTTACTGATTTTTTATTACACATCTCCTGCATTTAGTGCTGTGACACCACGTTTTTCACTTTAGGTCCGTTTTCAAGACTCTTGTAACTAGTTGGTCTAGCTGAAGAGATAAAGATTTTAAACATCATCCTCAGACCATTGGGGCGCAATTTGTCTGGCCTGGACAAATGCGATTGTTTTGAGGTTCGAGCCTCATTAGAGATGAATGAGAATGAATATGAATATTTCAATTATTTACAATACAAAGTTCTGGTACAATATAAAGCACGACGTTCCGCCACTCAAAATAAAAATGTTTAAAATTCAAACGAAAAGTGAAAAACAGAGTGTCTCGGCACTAGGTTCACTTTGACCACCGTGTTATGCGTAAAATGGGGATGAGAATTTCTAAAATTGTTTTCTTTTTATCTTAAACAATCTCCAAGCGGTAATCGAACCTGTAACTATATTTTTACACTCAGACATATTTTATTGTCTGCGTAACAATATCATAGCAAAATGTTGTTTAAGAATAAGTCGCAGCCGCCTGAATACCGAGTTCATCTCAAACATGAAATTCCGATAGTTTTTGCGTCACTAAAAACTGATATTCCATCGGCTGCGTTCCCTATATTGAGTTAATGTCGGCTGTGATTGTATAGCCGTCTCTGTTCCCCATAGGGCAAGACATAGTATTGTTTCAGTCGGGGTAGGTTGGAATCGCATTTTATGTTAAGTTGGCGGGTCGGCAGGTGTACGCGTTGCACCTGCGACGCGGTCGGATGGACCGTGAGATGCGAGGTACAACGAACTCACCGTAATACTTGACCGAGATCATATCTGAATATATTTTAGAGATAAATTCGTTGAGATTATATCTATGGTATACTGAAATAATAATGTTAGTTATTTAGTATAACTAACATAAATAATTTAGTTATCTTTAATTAAAATGATAAAAACATTAAATTAATTCAAAATCTCTAATTCTTAACCTCTGATTCAGGCAGAAATTGGGGAACGGAGTGTCTTCACACTAGGTTCTCCCTGGTTAGCCTGCTATGCGGGACGAAGCATAAAGCTGAAAAGCTCTAATTTATTAGACAATGTAGCAAAATCGCATTTACGAATCAAACATTAATTTAACCTCAAATCTTTGAAATCGCTGAATTTAAATTAAATGCAATTGCATGCGAATCGAGAATCTATCGCATAACTGGTAGAATTTCTCCACTAACAACTTAACCAAGTAGCGAGGCGTCTTAACGAGTATCTTAACGGATAAGATTCAACACGCAAGCAGTTCTAGCGGATCTAACATAAATTAGCTAATGTGAGGAAGTACATAGTCCTGTAGACTGAAGCTGCTGGCTGCCACGATGCTAGATTAGGCAGCTTCTAATTTAAATTAAACGACTACGTTGTATACGTACGTAAACTATATGAAAATTCATAGAAATTTATTTATGAAATAGTTTCTGACATTTATTGTTATAATGCGGTGGTATCAAAAATTAATAATTTGACTAGATAGCTAGTAATAATAATAATAAAACTCTTTATTATACAAATAGAAATAAAAACATGCGAAAAGAAAACAAAATAAAAGAATACTCGCGTTGTGTACATGTTCTAAGTATTTTAAGTTTTAAGTATATATAAAAATACCTTTTATATATATATATATATATAAACAAAATTGAAGTGAGCGAAATATTAATTACTAAGTTTGAACACAGTTTGTAAGAAGCTTTAACTTTTAATTTTGTTTATTAGACGACGAGGGAAAATTTCAATAATAGTGTTTGCGAAGTTTCCTCGCGTGTGTACCTATTTAATGTCGACCCGGCAAGTTATACACTGTACGACACAAAATTTGAAAGCGCTCACTTTTCTTATTAAATCTCCCAAGTACACTACATTATATGTGCCTATATAATAAATATATGTTTAGTATAGCCTACATACATACATAAGCCCATTTTCCATCAAAGAATTTAGACTATAAGCTATATTTTTCTTTTAACAAACAAAGCTGTAGCTCATCATTTATATTTTATGTTGATGTCTGATAATTATTATACACTAGCGACCCACTCGCGGCTTAGCCTGCGTAAACTACATGACTAAACTATGTTCCATGTACAGACAACGATCAGTTACTTTTTATATATATATATATATATATATATCTATATATACTCGTCGAATCGTCATCTATCATTTATGTTTGAAACATTAGGTATTACATAATATTGTAGTAATACAATTTTAATTTCTAAAAATATCAAAAATTAAGTAGTATTAAATATTACAAAAATCTCTATAAATATTATTATTTGATAACCAAAGTGATCTTGTATTTCAGTTTCCACTGATAGTTGATTATCATTGAAATGAAAACGAAAATACAAAAATATTAATATTTTATAAAATATGTATAACACATATTTGTATAGTTGCTTAGTTTGTATATCCGCAAACGGAAGAGACGAATTCTATCCGGATATTGAATATTGATCGCACACCCTTAACCCTGATGTATCGGTCGTTAACGACTGAGATAAAGGGCGTTCGGTGCTTCATTTTAAAAACTGAAGTCGAGTTTTAAATGATATTTTAGTAGATTTTGGGATATATAAAATTATACAAGATGACTTTTATTTCTTTACATTTCCCGCACCATGTGAAGTAGGCTTAGAGATCCGGCCCAATACATAATATATTAAGCTAGGAAACCGGTAAGCGAAATATTTTAAATGTCGAACACTGACAATTCACAGCTATTGAGCACAATCTAATTGCCTAACTGATCTTACTATATTTATATACCTATAATCTATACTATAATAATATATTATAAAGTTTTATATTTAACAACATGTTTATTAAAAACATTTAACAATTTGTTCTTTATATATTAAATGAAAACTTGAGTTCTTTAGTACGAAAACATTATAAATTTAAAAAATAGACGATATAACCTTATTGTACCTAATCAAAATATAAGCTCGAATTTCATATGATATGTTTTGGAATCGTTTGTACTTGTTCACCCTAATATGCCGGGGTTAATTATAATTAATCTCAGGAAGGGTGCCTTTCACGATTGTTATATATGAAGACTTATTGAAAATAACAACCGTTAGATGATTTCTTGTTTAAATTATTCGCAATTAAGTTTGTGTTATCAAATCAATCATCTGATATGCGGAAAAAAGCAACGCGAAGCAGTAACATAAAGCTAGAAAAAAATCCTTTGTGTTCTCTGAATCGAGCAAAAATATTAGTAGGAATATTTCAAGATTTCTTTTCAAGGCTATAGGATTTCTCTTAGCATAACGCTCTCTGCATAAACAAAACTTGTGTAGCGCATATTCCATGGCGATCACTATGGAACAAATAAACATACCTTTTATCTAAAACTAAACTATTCTTACACAAATAATTACTTAAAATCAATATCAAGTCAAGAGTTATTATTCAAAAATGTTTTAAACAGCCATTACTGCATATTTTAAATCATATGGTGTCACCATATGGTCGAATTTATAAGGCTTTAATATGAAATACTGCTTAACCTTCTTGCAAACACAGAGATAATAACCTACGAGACCAGAGAGAAGCTCAAAAAAATTAAATTTTAATGGTTAGTTAATCAGTAGCTAACTGAGGTTTTGAGTAATGGTTAAATATATAATAGCAAAATTTAATAAAAAGTGAAGTTATAGCGCAGTTAGGAAATGTTAGACAAGGGTTCACCCTTAATGGTTGTAATTTTTTATAAAACTTGGGGAAAAAATATTGAAATTCTCCAGAAAGAGATTCGTCCACCGCGATATTTGAGTTTTTGTCACCCATCATGCAATATTCTTGAACTTACAAGGACTGTTTAAGCACTACGTTTTTTCTGCCTTCCTAACAAAAGAAAGAGAGATTGGAGATTAAAAAAAATTATAAAACTGGTATACGAATGCTTTTCAGATAAGTTATTCGCGTAAGTTTGCTTTGAAGTTTATGCTATTGCCTCTAGTGAATACTTATTTATTTTTACTCTGTGTAATTATTTAATTAAATATTGCGGTATTTTCCGTATCGATTTTCAATTTGAATAAATGCTCTATATTTCCTTATATTTTTTCTAATTTTATGTAGACAATTAAGATAAGTATGCATGTTCGTCTTTTACATTTTAGAGTTATTGTATAATGGTGTATGTCTATTTCTATTTCTAATTTTATATTATGCTTTGTGCATCGTCAAAAAGTTATGAATCATATAGGAAGTTAGAACTTGTATATATTTCTTTTTATTACTATTTTTAAACATATTTTAAAGTGTTAATTCCACACTTAGGTAATTGAAAAATATAATTTTAGAAAACGTAAAAAAATTTAAACACAGCGGGAGTCGAACTCGCGCCTCTTGGAAACCGTCCAAGCGCTCTGACCGCTAAGCCATGCGTTCTACATCCAGCTGCATCGAAATTCTTATACGCTTATTACACAGAGATGCTAACAATAATAATAAGTTGTAAAAAGTAATAATTAGTATTTTTATTGAAATGATTAAAATCATTTCATAGTTGCTAACAAAATATATTTAGAATATAAGAATGAATTCAAAGGACAACAGCTGATTTTTATCTATTTAGTGTGCATTTTTTTTTAGTTTCACGCTTTTTCCCGCATAGCCGTGTAATCTGAGACAACCTAGTGTCAAAACACTCCGTTCTCCACTTTCCGCCCTAATTTGAGACACACGTTTTGAGTTGTGGAACGCCTCACTTTATCTTACCAGAATGGAGAAATGAAAACAATTTAAATATAATTATTCCTCCGCGTGGAAATCGAACCCACATCAAATCGCGTTAAGACGCTGTCCAACTGTGCCATGATGGCGTCAATAAAAGACTATTAAAATCCCCGCTCGCATACTCGCTCTCATACCCTATAATTATTTAATTTTGGGCACTAATTTCTAAAATATTTATTTCCAGTTTTATTTCCAAAACACAACGTGCGATATATATTTGTAAAGATTTATGAATGTAAGGTGTTCATAAAGTTAAACCAGAACTTAAACTTGCCCTTGCTTTGGCATATAATTTTATAAATACGAAACAGTAAAATATAGGCTCTACATTTCGAAATTTCGATCAAAGCACAAAAACACATAAATTTTGTGAATAGTAATTTAAGCGTTTATTATTTATGAAGATGAATCGCTGCCTAAAAATTTTGAAAAGTTGTTATATAATATAACTTCGTAAGAAATTTTATAACCACTTAAGGCGCCTATTAACTTACGTTCGAGTTCTATAAGCGGTTGTAAAATTAGCCAATAAAGGACGTTATTTCACTGATAACTGACAGTTTATTTGAATAAAAGCCGATATGGGACGTCATAACATAGCTTTACGTACTATAAAACCAATATCTTCGTATTTTATTACAATATTTTTGACTTGGAACTCTTAATTGTCGGTTTTTAAAAAAAAACATTAAAAAATAATGAGGAAGTTTTATTATATAAGCTTTGTATTCTTTATGTTTCGATATAGATGTAATTAAACTCTCAGAGCTCAAATTACTTAATTCTTTATCAATTAAAATATTTTAATAATAACTTTAGGCCTTTCACCTCACCTTTTGGTTTCGTAATAATAAAAAAACTATGAATATTATGAGTATTGTATTGTATATAAATTTAAAATATAATCCGCATAACAATATTTTAAATATACTTAATATTATAATATTTTATATACTGTAACGAAATAAAGTATAACGTTTAGTATATTATGAACACTAGGTTGTCTCAAACTACCCTATTCGTAAACGATTTTGAAATTTTTTAAATAAGACTAATTTATAAATAAACCATGAAACTGACACTAGAGTTACAGACAAGGCAGAGAGAACCTAGTGTCAAGACACTCCGTTCTCCACTTTCATCCCGACTCCGAGACATTGCGTGCTGTCTAATCACCAGAGCGGTAAATTGTAAATTATTTAATTATAATCATTCCCCGTGTAGGAATAGAACACACAACCATTGCCTATTCAGTCAAACGCTGTCACACTGTGCTATGACGACTTTGCAACAAAATGTTTAACATAAAAAAAGAATCACCACTTCTATAGCGGTCACTCATATAAAATATGCAGAATAACGCCTTTTGTTTTGAGTGTAAAATATTAAGTATACGGGATTTGCAGTTAGCAAAGTAAAATGTTTATGAATGTAAGAAGAAAGTTTCAGTTGGAAACTTTTAACGCCTTTACGTGAAATGAGGATTACATGAGAACTGCGTCAGGTCAAGCTTTTACCCTGTACTTATAACAGTTTCTTTACTTTACAAACTTTTTATAAATCATATTCGTTGTTAATTATTATATTAATTATTATTTTTAAATACATTAAACTTAAAAAACATATTTTTAGACAACGTATAATAATTTTAAAGCAACGGGAATCGAACCCGCGCCTCTTGGAAACCGTCTGAGCGCTGAGTGTTTTCTAAAAATATGTTTTTCAATTTCCTAAGTGTGGATTCACACTTTAAAATATGTTAAAAACATTGAACTTAATGAACAATTTAATATTTCATTAATTATAGCAGCACGTGTTGTTATCACAAGCAAATAGGTCAGTACGAGTACATTATGTATGAAACTAATGATTAAAATTATAATTATAATTTCGCTCAATCGCTTACAGGATATTTAAAACGAAAATAAATATATATTTTTTTTTTTTATATACAGTAATTTACCTTAAAAATAACTGTTCAAAGTAAATTAAAAAACCAATATAATACAAAAATGTTTCCGTATAAATTCTAATTGAATAGTTTTGTCTACTGTATTCACTAGTTGTGACCCGTTACTTTGTTCGCATGACTTAATGACTCTTGAGTCTTGATATACTATAATATACTACCTCTTGTAGTTTAGGCTGTAAAACATATATTATATCATTTGACATGTCGTATTTTCTTCGTCGTTTCTAGTATGCCTCGTCTGTCAGTCATCCAGTGAGTAGCGGAAAAGATTTTTTATATTTTTGATGTCTTTATATACTTTTCATGTGTCGTTTTCGTGTAGTTAGAGCGTTTTTAACTGTACTCAAATGTCGATTGGAGGACTTTAAAAAAAAATATTATTATAAGTAGTAGTATATCTATACAAACAAATAAAATTGAAGTGTCTGTTTGTTATAATAAAATAAACGCATTTTACTAAATGCATACACGGTACGTATACCAAAATATTTTACAATTTCCGACTGTCTGACTGTCTGTTCCGGCTAATATCTGAAACGACTGTACTGATTTTGATACCTGTTCACTAGCAGATAGCCGATATGATAAGAAGTAACGTAGGCTACTTTTATTTCAGAAATCCACGCGTACGAAGTCGCAGGCACAAATAGTTTAGTAATAAAAATAGCATACTAATATATAATAATATATTTAAATTTAATATTTTAGATATAAGCGTTTTGGTTTTATGATATATGATATATATGTAGAATAAATAAAAGTATAGCATGACGCTGTTACACAGGAGTGTAAAAGATAATTGAACCTTATGTGAAAGCCTCATATATAAGAAAGCCTTATTTATTAGGTATAGGTTGAATAACGTTTTCAAAAAAGTTATACAAATTGAACAATGAATTTTCTGGAAACAGTGTACTTAAAATATAAAAACAAACTTTTAAGTAAAGTAAATAACATACCTACTTGAAAAGTTATTACCTACATACGAAAGTTTCAGACGAGGAAACTACAATACTAATGTGGTACAATTTAAGAGAGGAAAATTGTATAGAAACATTTTAATGCAGTACAAATATTCGAATTTTCAAGGAATTCATTTCACTAATTTTATTTTATGTTGAACACTTGTTCATGTATGTCATAATGGACAACTCGCGATTTTTCTTTTTTTAATACTGTACAGAGAGAGACAGCCGATATAAATCATAGTCTATTAAAAAAAATACTAGAATGAAATTAACACTACATTTCATTTATCTATTCTATATACAGTAGCAAAATATGGAAGGAACTAAAATAAAAGAAAAACAATACTTCCGTTATTGCTTTCATAATTAAGTCTTACATAAATCATGTATTGACCACAAGAAGCAACTAATTGGCTGGTTTATTATTAAGATTCTATCGATTTAATTACATGGGAGCTAATTAGTGATTTCAAGTGCATTGTTGATGGGGGTGCCGATATCGATATTAAACTAGATTCGTTCAATGAGTCATTCTCCAGGGCGGTCCTCACTCTAGTTCGATCAATTTAATGTTTACAACCGTCTTACTGATATCAAAGAAAACCGCCTCTCACTGACTAATTGGTGGTAATAGTATACAGACCTCTCGAGCGTCTATTAAATTTTAAGGCTAAGTCATTTCATATCATCTTTCAACGTACAATAACCTCGCTATTGATGAATTGTAGGTATATGGAGTTTCTCTTGGAGAAAATTTTGTATTATATTTCTTAACAGCGACGTTGTGGTCTTAGTATCAAATATCTGAGACTTAGATGCATCATATATTTAAATATAAATTATCTTTCCTTTAAAACATATTGAAACTAAAATACAATAATTACATGTAAAACAACTTGCAATAAAAATATCTAAAATCAGAATATTATGAATACGAAATATTTTCAAGCTTCACAAAGCTTTTAAAATGTAACGATATATGTATGTATACGGTATACTTCTAACGATTTTTTGCTCGAAAAATTCTTGAAAGAGATCCGACATAAATTATAAAACAAGACGTCGTACTTTCTATGAAAGATTGAACAGCATGGTTCAATGCACGCGTAATTTATGTATTTATTTCATATATTTCAATATTTTCTATAAACATCTGATAGGCCTTCAAAAGTTTCGAAAACAAAAATATCACAAAATAAGTTCAAATAAATGATTTTCTAGAAAACTCTACTATTTAAAATTTTTAATACACCTTGCCTTAAGCTTGTTTTTTTTCAATTGTAATATTATTATAAACGAACACTTTCAGACCGGATTTGTTACTTGTTTTAGTCAGTTAAATATACGGACGGGATTCTTATAGCTATTATTTGAAGGTGAATTTTCCTGTTGGCGTCCGTAAAGTGGTAATTCCTCACATGCTTTGCTACAGAGTTCGCTGACCGGAAATCATATATTTAAACATGAAAAAGCTACACCAAAAAAACGTATCATAGCCACGTCATATTTGCAATATAATATGACATAGCGGCGTCATATAAATCAAAACGCTTTGTTGCGTCGTTACGAATATTGTCTATTTGTTCAAACATTTACTGTATATCAAGTGTCGCTTGTCAAATATGTAATAATTTATGAATTTTATATTGTTGAACGTTTTACTTAGGACGTGTTCAGTTCAGTGAAATAGTTCTCGAGACTACGGAAGCTGTTTCTTAAGACAAACAGAGAAGTTTAATTAGTTTTGCCAAGAGTCAACATCAACAACAATAAAACGAACAAACAATAAATTTCTTCTTATATTCATAATAAAATTGTATTTACTTGTAATCATGGTATCGTTGTCACAAAGGCTTTGATATCTTGTGGACCTCAATAAATAATGCCGTCTAAAGATAATAGGGTAATAAAAATCCTGATATGCATAACATTAAAAGTTAAATGGAACTTGATATAAAATTAGTAGCAATATTGAATGATAAGCACGTACATACCTACAATACTCTTGTGATACTTCAAGTTTCAATGGTTCACTAACAAATAAACAGTAACGAAGTTTAAATAATTCAGTCACTACAATTGTGAGACACAGGCACTTCCAAATCCAGTCCAGGGCACTAAACACGGAAATAATGGTAATGTGTATTATTTTTCAGTTATGTTAATTGCGATCGGGCGTGCGTCGAAGTCGGAGCGAGTGAAATAGGTACGTGCTCTCAGCCCGCGAGTGGAACGTAGACTGAGGATCTACGGCTTGAAACATTCTAAATATACACCCCCCGATGTTTCCCGCGCACCCTACGAGCGCAACGCGTGTTCATGCAATTTTCTATAAATTTTCGCATAAGCTCCAAAGCCAAGCTGTCAAAAGCTGTTTTTGCAGAAGCTCAGCGGAGCCCGCTTTTGGCTGCATTCACCATAATTGAATTACCTTTACCTAATACAAAATTTACCAAAATTGCTTTTAAACTTTTGTATTTAATTATTTTTTAACTTTTATATACGATTTAATACGATGTTATTATTATTCCTCAGCTTCACGATTTTTCACACAGTCAGAGAGAACCGAGTGTCAAGATTTTTATATATAACTTTCTATATATAACAAATAATATTAAATAAGTGCCCAATTTCAACTATATTTACGTGATCAAGCATTGATAGACATTACATAATAATGCAAGAAAACAAAATAATCTATAATATAATAAAATTATAACCTTTTTATGCTATTATATATTCTGTTCCCTTGTTTTTGTTGTTAACAAAACGTGGTTTTGAATATCACCAACCACATCTACTCTATATCTTCAAACGGAAAGGAAAGTGGCGAACGCAATGACTTATCACCAAGAATACTTACTTTATATATACATCGTCGTCGTTGTCTAAGCCGTTCGACGACCACAGCTGGTCTCAGGCCTCCCCTAAGGATCTAGATCTTCCTGCATTCAGACCGATCATCCGATGACCTTGACCAAATATAACTACTTCAGTTAAGTAGAAATACAGACGCGAACACTTTTAGCTAGCTTCGATTTCCTTTTATTCTTTTAACATATATGCATGAGATAAATAAAGTTAATAATCTGAATAATATCCATATTTGTTATAGATTGTGACACTATTTGTATGAGGATAAAACGGAATTTTTAAAATTAATTAACCATACAAATACATAGTGGCTACATCTATATTCTATTATCCAGTCATTTTGGAACATTGCCATGTCCAGGAGCGCCAAGTTCATTGTTTTTTTTACTAGCAAACCGCGTTAATTGTTATCTCTTTCAGGAAATTCTGCAATAGTATTCTATTTGTGAAACCAACAAATTAACAATATTTACGTTAAGTTTGAAACATGTCTTCTATAAAATTATGTATGTTTAAAATAGATTTTTTACTAATAATATATAATTTATAATTTATTTAGCGATCCACTAGCGAACTACAGCTGTTTCGTATTTTCAGCGGCATATTAGTAAAACGATGAAATATCCGGAAAACTGCTAAAAAAAAGGGGCTGGTAAAACGAAAAAAATAATAGTAAAAAGAAGCCCATGTTTATCCCAGGACCCTCATTTATCTCTATATATAATATCATCACAATCGATTCAGCGGATCGGCCGTGATGACATCACAGATACACCAGACAGACAGAGTTGCTTTCGCATTTATAATATTCGTATGGATATAAAACTTTTGATACTATTGTAATACAGTTGGGGCGTGTCTGGAGGCGATAGTTAGGAGCTCAAATCTGTTGGAGTTTACTGTTAGTTAAAGAAATTACGTTGATATACTTATTAAAAAAATAGTGCTCGAGATTGTAAAAAGTGAAGTTAAAGAGAATACAAGAATACGTTCTTCTATTCGTGTGTTAATATAAAATATTTATATAATAATTTACTGGCTAAAAGAACGCATCTTCGTATAATATACTGAAATAACTGAACATCAAATCTAACATTCTTACATATTTATATATTTGCTTAATTGTTTATACTGGATACCTAATAATTATTATTTCTATTGTATTAATAACATCTATACTTAGAAACCTAAAATTTCATTTACTCTTAACAACTAAAAATATTTCATTATGACAAAAGCAATCAAAACCTTTTGAAATTATCCGTAAACATTTATATATACACATTTATTTTACGTACTGTAGTAACCCAAAATACGAATATTTTCTTAGAAGGAAAGAAAACTACTAGCCAACATATATTTATTCTAGGACAGTTAACAATACGCATTTTTGTATGTTTCCTTTTCTTTTATTATCTTATTTGGCCTCGTGCCAATATGATGGTGGAGTTAACTTCAACTGACTGTTACTGGGCGATGCTGCGTTTGTCACCGCCCACTGAACGTTTGGAAGCCGATGAGATTGCAATCTATGAGTCAGAATAACAATGACAAATTCAATTAAAATAGTTGATTTATTTCATTGATAAGTTAGATCTGCTAATAAATTTAATAAAAATTAAAGGCCAATTTAATAACACAACAGTTATTATGTATATTATAAGTATTTTTCTGTTTTTCTCATTTTACCGCATACCATAACATCAGATTTGTACTGTGAATTTTTTTTATTCTTATCGAATTCGGGCACGACCAAGGTAAATTTTTTTTTTTTTACGTTCAGCAGGTAGATATAGATGAAGTTAATAAAAACGAGTAAGTAATAAATTATAATTTTCCCAATACAGTAGGGTCTTACGGTCCTTATTAATAAAAATGAAGAAAATACAAAAAAAGATTTCTTGAAGAAACACATTACGAAAATACAATACAAGATATAAATAATTTTCTTATGCTACCACACTCTGGCCTAACATATTAAGCTAAGCAATTGTAAGCTCTATTTGCTAATTTCTAAAACATAGTGTTCGTTATAGTCCCAATAGGAGTTCTGTTGAGTAATTTTGAATAACTCTTTAGAAATATTGCCCTTATTACAATATATTTTTTTGTTTTTCACCATCTATACACAAATATAATTGGAGTGTCTGTGTGTAATATAAAAATTAAAGCTTTTTACTAAATACATCATATACACGGTACATATATCAAAATAAATTATTTAAAATTTTTGTGTCTGTCCTTTCCTGCTAATCTGCGGAATGTCTGGACCGTAGACTGTAAACTCAACGCCGCGCTTTGACGTAGGTAGCAGAGCGGAGAAAATATAATACTTTCGAGTGGGAACCGAACCCACAACCAATCGTGTTACAGTCAGACTTCTTTCTATTGGGCCTTGAAAAATAAATTAAATTAAATAAATCTATTAAATTCATTTTTTTTAATAAAATTTTTAAAACCCGTGAAATTTCAACAACAAGAAGTTTAAGTACAATATAAACTAACATAAATAGCAAGTGTAATACAAGACAGTATATCAGTTCCGACTTATGCGACATAGATAATCTATTTGATAGACTAACGAGCTTCTAATCTGCAGCCGAGGGTTTGTTTACATAGGGCTATCCGTTTATATGACAACAAAGGCGACATGGTGTTTGCACTGTCTTGATTATATATATATATATATATATATATATATAGAGTAGTTTGTGGTAAAAATAGATTAGGAATATTAATTATGTTTACTAATTAGCTGTATAGTGGTTTTAATTTATTAACTGACTGATTTAGGAAATTTAAGCGTTAAAGGTGTTTGTTCTAAAATTATAAAAATAGTCGAAACTCTGAAGAACTTACTTAAAATGATTAAACGTTATTTATATGAGATTATTTTTGATATATATACAACCACGGACGTAAATCATTGAACTGGGAATGGTTCTTACACATCAACTTGAGGATATATATATATGTATATGTGTGTGTGTGTGTGTGTGTGTTTGTGTGTGTGTGTGTATGTGTGAGTGTGTGTGAGTGTGTGTATGTGCGTGTGTGTGAGAAGAGTCACGATCACTAGGCACCGCCGTCTTTCTCGGTGTTGAAGTAGTTCATGCATTCGACAGTGTGCCTACTGATAGCGAGGACAGCATGTGACGTTGTCGTATATGGAACTCTTAGTGGTCTTTGTCTCAATGATGACTACAGACTTCTTATGTTAATCCCTGGGACTCGATGATGGTAAGGGTGTGTGAGTTGTCTCCCCTTCCGTACCCTAAGTGTATGAGGTCTGCCTTCTCCACCTGTGCTTGGACCAAGTATAGTTTATTTGGGGAGTTTGAAGTAATGAATGCACCCGTATATCTCCTTCTTCTCATGGAAAACTTGTTGACTAGGCTGAGAATATTCAATCATTAACCTGGTTTCCAGCGTAAGTAACGTGCAGAGGACACCTGTAAGTCCTTGAGATCTCCTGACAGATGGACGTCACGAGGTTTGGGGCGATATCATACATTTAACCTTTCATTCGTTATCCTATTTTTCAAAAATCTCATTAGTCACACTATAATAATTAGCGTATAAATCGATCGAAACTAATGTCTACAGAGAAATCGATAAGAAATTCAAAAGTTGATTGTTTCGAAGTTGAAAATTCTTTTCAGATTCACTTTCTTACTTACTTCACCGATTAAATGGAAACACATAATATATAAATTCTATTTTATTATAAAATATTATCTAAAAAATATTTTAGCTACAAAACTTTTGATTTTCTTTGGTCAATTTATATTCAATTTAAAATAAAAATCCCACTTAAGAAATAATGAATCGCCTACCAATGAGTAATACAATAGCAGATTGGTAACAGCAAAAACTAAACGAAGACCAAACACGTGTGTGAATCTGCACAGCTATTTTCATAACATTTATGTACACACCAAAGTCGTAGGTTCGATTCGATAATTTGATACATAACTTATATAGCGTTGTTGAAATGACTAATTTCGGTGTTTTTATTGTTGGAGATTTTAATTTGAGCTGTGTTGAATCAATAATCAGTCTGTAGTAATAGGTATATCCGATGTTGCTAAAACCTTATTTAGATTTTTGTCTTGTTAACAATTTCACGGAATTTAATCACGATAGAAATAACCAAAATAAACTTTTGGGTCCCGTTTTGCTTAACAGGATCATGAACGCCCCCCTAGAGAACTAGTTCGAATTGATTCGTGTATCCACAACTATTAATAAACATTAGTATGTCGAAAAAGAAAATTGCTCCCACGCTAAAAATAAATGGTTCTAATTTTAAATATGTCTACTCAAAAGCTATAATACATAACAATAAATATTTGCCTGCAGTAAATTTCCAATTCTTATAACCAAAATGAAATATGATAATACGAGTATTATTGAATCAGGAGGTCCAAATATCAGTAACCTATTCGCATCACATTTCTCATCCATTTATACTCGAAACGATGACTTACATTATGATTATCACAATATCGAACAAAATATAGTAAGAATATGGTATGGTAATTTTTTTTGAAATATTGATAGATACTAAAAGTCTAGATGTCATTTATAGTGACTTCAGTAAGCGTTTGATTTGGTGCCCATTTCCATACTACTACATAAGTTGTCCATACATAGTATAGTTAACTCTATGCTAAATTGGTTGAAATTGTACCTTACAGAAAGGCAGTTCTACGTAGTAGCGAATCTGTAAATCATAACTTAACATCTGGAGTACCGCAAGGTTCACATTAGGTCCTCTTTTGTTTAATATATTTATAAATTACTTGCTAAATTGTTTTGTATCCTATACACCATTTATATTTGTAGACGACCTCAAAATTATAAATAAATAAGTAATTCGAAACATATTTACCTGCTACAGAATAATCTAACTAAGAGAGCTTAAATAATTCGTGTATAATACCAACCAAAGTGAATGGTATGATACCAACAAATGGTCTCATAACTGTCACCAAGGCGAAAATCTGTATAATAAACAAATGTTGTTTGAAAGACTTGCCTATTGCTACAGTAGTTACTGTTAGAGATTTTTAGAACTAAAACTTTTGTAAGTCATAGACGCTATTTTTGGTAAGGCCAGTAAAATGTGAGGTTTTGTATTACAAAATTCAAAACTATTTAAAAAAATACAAAAATAGCCCTATACGAAAGCTTAGTAGTATATTAAAGTAAGGTTTGGTTATGCTACTCTATCTTAGGATAGAAAGGCTCCAAAAGCGTGTTTTACACCATCTTGCTCTCTCACTAGGTAGATCAAGATCTTAGACTTATTACACCTATAGGCTTATTTACTTCGAATCGGACAGTCTTGATAGAGGAGATATATTGGACTCGCTTTTCGTATATTTAAGTATAGTGTCTATTAGTGTGTCTTTTTAGTGTGATTTCACGTGGATAATGTTGTGGGTAATAACTCCCCTTTATCTCGTTTTTGCAAAATTATAAACAAGCGTTTAGCAACCATTCTCGCTCCACCTGAATATCGTAGGAATGCTATAAAACGTTTTTAAATTTAATTTTTTTTTTATTATTTTTAAATATTTTTTATAAATATATATATATATATACATATATATATATATATATATATATATATATATATATATATTGTGTAATATATAAAAATATATATAGGTATTATATAAAAAAGTGTATTTGTGTTAATATCGATCGTTGCTTGCGGTATTGACCTTATAAGGCAAATTAAATATTATAACTATTATACAATTTTTATTAATGTCATTACCACTGATGAAACAAATAAATAAATAAAAGAGAAAAAGACGAGAAAAGGTTTTAACTTCGTGTAAAGATGTTGCACTCTGAAATCTGACACGTTGTAGGATTTATTTTAATTTAAAATGCCCCGTAGCATAAAACGGCAATTTCATATTTAGACCCCTATTATTTAAAATGCTACTACAGTACAAAATATAAAACGAAATATTTGTATGAGTACGAAAAACAAGCATTGTGGCTTACAGCACCTGCGTAACCCTTTAAAATTGTAAACCGAAAGAAAGAAAATAAAAGGCCTAATAACTACCTTCTTTCAATATCCCAAAGCAAATTTAAAAATATTATTTTAAAATTTACGTTCATATCTTAATACGGATGAAATGATCCGTCCAATTTCTATTGTTGCGAGGGTTTGTTTACTTGGGGCTCAATTATATTATTAAAAGACCACAACGTGTAAATGTAAATTACTCAGGTAAATGATTAGGTGGATATTGTAGCTTGAATTATAGGCATTAGGTACTACTCGTTTTATTTTACCGACGTTGCCTGTTAAGTGGCGGAACTCAACACCGCGCTTTGTCTTAGATACCGGAGCTAAGAAATGTGAAAAAATAAATATAATCACTCCCCCGAGCGGCCCACAATCATTTGCGTTTACAGCCTTTACACTACGCCAAGAAGGCCTTGTTTTAATGCAGTTGGCAAAAATTGTAATATATATTTATTTTGCCACAACTGAACGGAACTGTATTTATTTAGTTTACTATATATCTTGATTCAAGAATAAAAATAAGCTACTAAGGAAATATTTTACTAAAAGTGTTTATATTGCTCAACACTTTAAATAATAAATATTTTTAGAATATTAATGAAATCGTTAATTCTTCATAATGGTTTATGACTAATACAATGAGCAAAATAAACAAAATGCGCGTTATGAGGCAGTAATTCTTAATATCGTTATATTAAAACGCGATGGAAACCCTTTAGACTACTTTAACGAAAATTATGGCATAGTTTATAGAAGAATTGTAAAAATATTTTTTAAATATGCATTTCAAAAAGATTAACTATAAAAATAAATATAAAATTATTATTACACACACTACTACTTATTTGACATTCACTTTTGTATAAAGTGACTATGTAAAATAAACGTTGCTAAGGCAACGCGTGTTTTACACGTCAAATCAAATTTTATAAATAATATTAAAATAAAGCCCCTTCCAACTTTTCACTTTGCAATAGGAAGCCCGTCCTATCACTCCTTCAATATTGCATACGCACGTATATATAACTTCACTTGCATCTAAAAACATTATAATAATATAAACTATGAACACATTTTAATAGTATTAAGTATAAGCGAGTATACCATTCTAAAATGATAAAGCATTTCGTAGAAGACGTATCAATTCGCTCGACCTCGAATGAAATATTACTAAGTAGAATACACGCTTTAAAGCTCACAGCGGGGAGTGCAAACTTTTTTTGTCACTAACAATAGATATTCGTGTGACGATATATCTTCTGTGTCCCATATATTTTTATGCCCATTCTTGATCCATCTGTCAACACAGTATAGCATCCGCCCACTTTTTCGTTCTTAAAAGTTTCACTCAGCTGTTATATTCTTCATTAAGCTTTGTAAATATTTATGTTTCATAAAATGGAATTGAGCGGTTGTTATTGTAATAATTTATAAAGTTTGATAGAACATATTATTTAGTTGCTGGTTTTTTAAGTAATAACGTATTCTATTTTAGTCTATTTTAGTATTTATGAGTTTATCTGTTTATTACGGAAGGAAGTTCACCATTATCGTGCTTAAAGTTAAAAAAATACGTAATATCGCATCATTTTATATTAATATGATATAAATTCAAACATTTTTTTAAATATATATTGAAATACATTTTTTCAGCTTCAGGATTGCTTTTTCCCGCATCGCAAGGTGGTCAGAAATAACCTAGTGTCATTACATTCTCCACTCTCCGCCTGAAATCGGAACATTGTGTATTGAGTGGCGGAACTCTACGACGCGCACTAAATGTAATTAGCACTAAATATCACCTAAGAGATCATTAATTACTTTACTTAGGAACCAATAAAATTCAAAAAAAGTCAGTAAGACGTGTGTAAATAGAAGTAAAAATAATTGAATTAATAAACTGTACTAATAGACGTGTATAATAATAATGTCACTGCCTTTGCAAAGTGTATGTATGTCACTTTATATATTACACATTATATGTATGTCAAATATAATATGGTTATATGTGTAATATCTATGAGTTTAATGTATTTGTCATGCACCATTATAAAAAACATATTGAACTCAATGAACGCGCTTTGGCTTCAAACTACTTAAAGGATTTCATATGATCTCGAAAGAATCTCAAAGAAAAAGTTATTGTTTCTTACGAAATTAAATTTTAAGTTCAAAGTAATACGTCAAAGAATGAAATTATTTGTTTAAGCTCTGCTCTATAAATGCGTAATGAAGGTTAAATGAACTATATAATGAGTACACATTTTAATCGTTTTAACAAATTCTTAAGCAACGACCTCTTGTAGTGACTGCAACGTTTCACAAACTGTTTACGCAGTTTTTGTATTTATCGCTAGAGGTCGCTTTACGATATTAAATATTTATATGTTACTTCAATATATTATAAGATTTGTTTTTTTCCGCATAGCCACTCCGTTCCCTACTTTCCGCTCGAATATGCGTGTGACATTCGACATTGCGTTTTAGTGGCGGGACTCAACGCCGCGCTCTGTCATCAGAGCGGAAAAATTAATATAATTAAAATATAATCATTCCCCCAACTGGGCAATCGAATCCACAATTATCACGTATACAGACATATGCCACACTGCGCAATGATGACGGCATTTATAGCAAAATTATTATTTTATATCTAATTATTATTTTAGATTTAAATTTAACAATTTTTTTCCTCATAATACGGATGCCATCGTGACGAAAAAAAAAAGGTGTTAAAGTACTTAATGATTATAGATTCGATCCATCAGTTAAGTGTTTAAAATTTCAAATATTTTCAAATCCCTTGGCTTGCCAGATTCTAGGTTTTTAGAATGGACGTATAGTGGAATAACAAATAGCAAAACTTACTTTACTTCAACTTTGAATTTGGCAAAATGCTTGCCGATAAAAGAATTTAAAATCACTTTGAATTACTAAATTACAGCGTACTCAGTTCTACTTAAATCAACAGAATGTCAAAATACGCTATAGAAATGTGTAACTTCTTCGCACAGAGTGGGTGTCCTCTAAATGGTTGCTAATGAATTTGAGAGCCAATTAGTGCGAGCAGTATATTTTGTAATTTACAAGTTCACACGGACTTTACTGTGATTCGTTAAGAAAATTGCTTGAACTACTTCTACTACATACGGTCAATGTGTGTTTCTGTACTTATTAGTTATTTACGTGTATTATATACACATGTATAAAATTGCAGTGTCTGTTTGTAATATTAAAATAACCAAGCTTTGATAAATGTATATTATTTTATTTGTGTTTGTCTGCCTGTTTGTGCCGACTAATCTCTGAAACGCCTGCATCGATTTTGACAGGACTTTGACAGGATTTGGAAAAAGTTTGACGTACTTTGAGCTGAAGTAATGAGAAGCAGCGGGATTTGAAACTGCGCCTCTTGCACGGTTTTCAAGAGGCGCGGGTTCATATCTCGCTGTATTCAAATTTTTATACGTTTTCTAAATATGTATTTTTTAATGAGGAGTAACTTAGGCCTATAAGTACTTTTATTTTAAAATTTAACGTTAACGAAGTCGCGGGCACACCTAGCTTTTTATATTTAAAATCTATAGCTGTATTGCATCGATGTCAATCCTGTGCAAAATAATCAATATTCAACTAGTCAATAATAGTAATTGTTATTTAATAATTATAATATCTTATACTTATATACTTCTTGAAAGGAAATTATTATATTTAAATTATTTTTATTTCTTCGCTCTCGTACAAAACAAAAGGGTTGACTACAGCCACTCAACACACACGCAATTTCGGACTGAAAGTGGAGAACGGAGTGTCTTGACACTAGGTTCTCTCTGACTACCCTGCTATGCGGGAAAAAGTGTGACGTACTTTTAGTTGCTTAAAAAACTTCACGCTATAAAAATCTTTGAAAATGATATATTCTAACATTAACATTTGATTCAAGCAAATGTTATTTAATCTTTTAACGTTAAGTCCAATTTTAACTCACATTTTAGTATAAATTTAATATTTTTAACTACCAATGTTGTGCATTCACTCACAGATACTATACAAATTTTCTTAAATGTATAAAAATTTAATCAATCATGCATGCGGGGTGAATATACGCTCGAAGAATACTAATAATTCACGATGCCCAGTGCCGTACCGACCAAATCCACAGTTGCAATAGTGAACAAGTAAGAACAGTGACAGTCTCATTTGAAAATGCAGCAATAAGGTGCCACATCGACCGCCTCTCCCACACAAGCAGTGGCGGGAATAGTTGAAGAAAGTGAGAATGGTGATCGCAATGAGCAACGGTGAAAGGCATTGTAGAGTATAATATGTTGATGATAGTTGTAAAAAGTAGAAACGAGGACTTCGTTCATATCTATTCTGTTGATTACGTCATAAATAACCAAGCATCGGATGTAAACTTAAAATCCCGTAAAAATTATTACACAGCTACTGTGTAGTATCAATATTATTTAAATTATATTATTTTATTATATTATTTTAATAATATTATTATATTTTTTAATAATATTATTTTATTATTTTAATAGTCTTCAGTTTTTCTTTCACGTACCAATATCATTGATCAATAAACTTAATTTATTAATAAAAAAATATGAAACACGTGTTCGTGGTGATATCATTGATCAATAAACTTAATTTATTAATAAAAAAATATGAAACACGTGTTCGTGGTGATAAGGTGAAATACAAAAATAAAATCACATTACTATTTACAGTACATTACACCTTATATTATACTATATATATTTTAATATATAAAGAAAATTTTTGTATTTTTTTTAATTTAAACAATCGTATATATTTTGTTACGAATATTTGCATCTCCAGCAATTTTTCTACCAAATATAAATTATAACGCTTTTAAATGCTTATTCCTACACGAGAATTACACATGTAACTAATAGTTAACTAGCATCTAAAAAAAGGATTATCACCGATTAAGTAATAAGGAAACTAAGATATAAAAATTTGAAGACGCCTTTGTATATATTTGAAATACACATGTACATAATAATATTACATAGTATGACGATATATATATCGTATCTTGAAATCGTTAACTGTACAGTACAAAGAGTCACTCATTAATAAAGTGTGAATAAGATAGATTTCAAAGAAGGCATCATTTGGTTTCTGTCCTCACACTTAGTTGGTATCTAGAATAGAGAGCGTGTAATTTCTAGCCCACATATTGTATCACGTATTTTTAATCATATTATCTGGGCTTATTAGAATCTTGTTTTATATCTTTTTACCAATTTGTACAATGTAAATGAAATCTGTTTAGAAATCATATGTTAGCGTAATTCATCACTGATGAACTGATTGGAACCTGCTTTGATAAAATTTATCGCAATCAAGTAATTCCTTCGTCCGACAAGTGGCGCTTATCAATTAATTATCATTGGACTAAGCCAATTTCTTGTTCAGTCGTTGTATTGAGTATGTCCTAGTGTACTCTTGTATTTGTGTTGTGTTTTGGCTTCTTACAAGCATGTTCCTAAGCAACTAACAAATATGGTAAGTCATTTGTTTATTAATGAATCATATCATTTTCTAAACATTCCTTTAGATAACGTTTTGTGTTTAGACTTAATTCTGGCTTATTATTATATCTATTGTGTATTGGACGTTTGACTATAATTTTGTTATTATAAATTAATTAGTAATATTATTAAATTAAAATTAACGAGTAAATTACAATTTAAAATTCAGTTTTACTATACTATAATGCTTCATAATATACTACAATTGTTTAGTTTCTTTAAAAATGAAAAGGAATTAATTCAAATATAAAACCTCTATATATATTACATATATTACATGTATGTACCGCTTTAGTGTAATAAAAATATAATGTTTGTTTATAGGTATACTTAACGTATGGGTAAATTGAATGCGTCATTTAAACTCTACATACTTATGTTCTAGCAAGATAACTTAAAAAAACTTTACTAAAATGACGCATAGAAATTAATGAAAATCGATTAAGATTAAATGGATTACTATTTAATTATTTATATTATATTTTACAAGGACTGTATTTTTTTGTATATTCATATCTTTCTTGGACGAACAATAATATTTATAACTAGTAGCTGCCCCTAACTTGGTTCGCGTGGACTTTTAAACATTTCCACCAAAATACCCATCAAGCTGTCCAATTTTTGTTAGCATTAGCGCAATTTTCTTTTGTTTTATTTCATAGCTGTTCTATTATGGTTCTACATCAAGTGTCACTCGTCAAAATCATCAATCATCATTGTAGCCTAAATCCTAAGTTTGAAAGCTATTTAACAAAAGTGCTTTTATTCAAATTCGTCCAGTACTTCCGAAGATGTCCATACATTCTAGTATACTGTTTCATTATTATTAAGATGCAAGAGGGGTTCTTTTCCCCTTTATTCGCTATGTGTCGGAACACTAAAACATCTTGACCTATTAAGGAAAATATGTTGAGAAGTGAAAATGACCTGGACATACTTTTAATTAATTAGACTATTCACTTTCTATCCATATATAGTAATATGAATCTAGTGTTTCTTACTTGCTTTGAAAATTATAGAATTTATTAGCATTTCAGGAAAGAAGTATAAGATTTTATAATTATTAAATTTATAACGATTACTATTATTGACAAGCCGGCTATTATTGCACAGCATTGGCATCGATAGTTATATTTAAAAACTAGGTGCGCCTGCGAAAATTTTTAAAATAAAAGTAGCCTAAATTACACTTTATTATTTCAGCTATCAGCTTGTGAATGTTTCATCAAAATAGGTGCAGCAGTTCCTGAAATTAGCTCTAACAAACTGAACGAACAAACTGAACTAAAAAAGCGTTTATTTAAATTGAAATGTACACCTCAATCAATAATAAGTACCCTAAATGGCAAAAAAATATTATTGATAAAGTTTTCTATTATAATAATATTCAATATCAAAATTGTCACCAAATTGAAAGTAGCACAGTGAATAGTTAACAGTCCAACAAAGAACTGACTGAGTAATATTACTATTCATAGAATCTCCGAAATCCAAGTACTTGCGCCTTAACTTAACTCAACTGTAGTTTGAAGTAGCCAGATTTACGTAGTAGCGTTTGATTAATACTCACGGTTTAAGATAAATTCTTAGTGCACCGGTCTCGAGCTAGTAACCTAATCTGCTTTAGAAGTGGTAAAATTTACATATACAAGTGTTGAGCTTGTTGCTTTAGCTCCTTAAAATTACGAATTAAATATTCTACAATATTATTATAAATATATATATATATGTATAATATATATATAATATAAAAATTTTCGTGTAATAATATTAAAAAGTTAAAAACGTTAAGTAAAGTTTTCTTAGCCTGTCTTTAAATTATTGGTGTCATTTGGATATAGCCATATCGTAGTCTGTATGGGTATATAGGCAGAGAACAGAAAATGAAATTAATAGTCACAATAAAATTTATGTACATTCAGAGACAAAATTATCTTCAAATTTTAATTTTTTTATCAAAATCTTATATAAAAAGAACAGTTTTATTTCAACAGGGCGATGGAAACTTATCAAGAACAACAGGCTCAGTAGTGCTTCAAGTTGGGGCACTAGAATTGCTAGCTCGATATTCTATGAACTCTGGCAGAGCTACAAGTGTATTATCATCCCTTCACGATTTTAGGACACAGGAAGCTGAGCAGACTGGTGGAAAACAATGGAATTGGAAATATTTAAGGGTGATTATAAAAATAAATAAGAAGTTGGCTTAGAATATAAAAATTAGGTTAAAATAACGGCATTGTGAAAATTTGAGAAGTACATAAACGCGCGTGTGATACATATCTCAATTTTATTTTATTTTATATTTATGTGTACATATGTAGATAAAAAATATTTAGTTTCGCTACCTGAATTACTTTAAACGTTTTGGATGGGCGTGACTATTCACGTCTCTATAGACGTCACTAAAAGTACACGCCCATATTTAATATTAAATATGATCCATAATAAACAGTAAAACGTAATAGTATAGGTATTTTTACAAAGTTAATTTCTTATCGAATATTATTTTCAGTAGATTTGTTTGCCATATTTTAGATGATTAACGATAAGAATTAAAAAGTTATATTTTTTGCACATAAATTCATATATATATATATATATATAAATATACAATTATTTTACCATGAATCACTTATATTTTGCGAGGTGGATTGACACGAGTGCTATATTACTCCGTTCTCCATTTGATATGCATAATTAAAGATATTATTTAATATAACAGGCCATCTCTGCTATGTGGGAGAAAGTATGAAAGTACTTTTTCTACAGCACAGTGGCGATGTGTGACTGTAACCGAATTTGGTTGTTGATAGCATTTTCACTTTAGAGTTTGTTTATATTTAAATTATATTTATTGCTCCGTTCTAGGAAGACATAGGTTCATAGGACATGCTTTAGGTTCCGTCACTAATCGCACAATGACTTTTTGAGTTTTGGGCGGAAAGTATAGAACGCCACTAAGTTCTCTGTGGAACTGGGAAAGATAAAACTTTTATATATTTTTTCCATTTAAAAATATGCTTGAATTACATTTGAATAGACTCATCACAATTGCACCACGAATATATATTGTAAATCATTTTTAAAATTCAACAAGTAGTTGCGTTTTCTTACATATAAGTGTTAGGTGATAATATAATTATAATAAGAAAGGTTGCATTAAAGAAACTGGTTTCGTAGTAGCAATTTGAGGCTTCCGTATAATAATACCTACAATTTACCCGCTATAAGTAATAATCTGTAATGATCTTTCTCTATAATATTCGAAAGTGGCCTAAGGCAAAAAATAACATAAATAAATGAAATAGTGAAAAAGATAAAAAAAAATTCTATGACTTATTTATAAACGATATATGTTACGAGTATTACAGTCATTCATTTACAAATGATTTTATTGATTTCATTGCTCCATATAATGTGAAAATAACTGAATCAAAATTCAGCATATAATATAGAAGAATAATTATTTGTTTTAAATTTTTTGCTCATATTATCTCTATTCTTTACATTTAGTTACATACAGTTCATGCTTTCTATTCAAAGTCAAACATGAAAATCATAATGCACTTTTATATGAATTTTTTAATATAGTAGAGTCAACTCGTGTGTTTGCAACGCTTCTTTATTCTTATAAATGTTTAACTCATGCTTGCTCCATTAAATCACCCTTGCAGTTGCTTTAACAGGTACTTTAAAAGCTGTCAACGTCGATTCCACCTTATTGTTAAGTCAATTTCACTATTAGTATACATAGTACAATTTATTTTAAATAGGATTTCATTAGCCTCATTTATATCTAACGTAGTGGGACAGTGTCTCACTGTAATCGCAATCCGTTGTGGGTTCGATTCTCTATTGGTGAAGAAGACATCCATCGAATTCAAAATGTGTTGAATTCGGGTGAAAACTAAGTTCTGTCTGACTAGCCTGCTATGCGGGAAACAGCGTGAGGCGTGAATTTATATCTATATATCTAACTATCTATGTAAGAAAGTCTTGCAACTCTGTTTTATTTGTTTTTTTCCACTTCATGCCGACCAATTTAATGTCCAGATCCGACGACAGTACAATATTGTCCTATCATAAACCTGATGTCAATATCTGGTGCTTCAAGGTCACCTTGGAATTCAAACCCCAATATATAACGGTTCCAATAGATAACGAGAAATTATTTTAAGCGTGTTCCTTTAATTTTTTTTTAAACTCATGTCAATATTATGCTAAATTACGCACCGCCTAATATTTAAAAGCGATCAAATAAAATCTAGTGAAAGGCAACTTAGTTATTCTTTTAAGTATTTTTTTTATATTTTTGTATGTGTTCACCTACCTATATAGATTGTATATTTAACTTAAGTTTGACCTTCATCGTGGCTCTACCTAAGCTAGAGTCTCAGTTATATATATATTTATTACTTTTTAGCTTTACGCTTTTTCATGGATATTTCGGTAGTCGGAGTTCTCTCTGACTACTGAAATATCAATTGGTCAAAACACTTCGTTCTCCACTTTCTGTCCGAAATCAAGACATTTGATGTTGGGTGGCGGAACTCAATAAGCGGCATTCGAACCCACAACCGATCGCATTAAGGTGTTATTGCGTCAATAATATTTATTTCATTTTATATATAATTATAGATTTTCTTTATAGGTGTTATATAATTATAGATTTTCTGCTCTTTTTACAGGATCAGTTTTATCAAAAAGATTTGGAAGGACTGTACCGGAAGTATGATGACAAATTAAGGGAAACATTTATTTACATTTATGTATCATTGTTGGTATTTTTTTCGACGGTGCATGTAGTTTTAGTTGTTATAAGCACTTATAATGAGGTGAGTTTTCTTTTCAAATATATTAATTTCCTATAGTAATGCGATTAGGGTGTAATATATAACATACTAGCGACCCTCTCGCGGTTTCGCCCACGTGAACCACAGCTGTTGTGTATTTATGGCGGCCTTATCGCAACAAATTTAAATTTCTGTAAAAATCAAAAAAAACACAAGAAAATGTTCATCTCTAGACCCTCAAGTATCCCTATATGATTTCATCACAATCGGTTCAGCAGTTTGGCCGTGATGACGTTACAAACAGACAAACAGAGTCGCTTTCGCATTAATAGTATTAACATATGACTAAACTTGATCGTTCTAAATTCAAATCTTACAAGAATGTTTGTTTATTCATAATTTTAATTATATTAACGCCACGATAGTGACATATGAAAGCAGCTTCACGCTATTTTCACAGCTTTTTTCTTAGCCGGGTAGTCAGAGAGAACTTAGTGTCAAGACACTTCGTTTTTCACTTTCCGTTACGTGTTGGTTGGCGGAACTCAACCACGCATTTAATCCTAGCAAAGTGGGTAGATAAAAATAAATTTAATATAGTCGTCTCCCTAGTGGGACCCACTCCCACCACTTTCGCCGTTAATATTATATTAAATTTGAATTTTATAGCAAATTCAATGGAAATCCACTTATTTATCATTGGGAATGTTCATATTAAGGATATCTGTACCAGTTCTATCTTTTTGGAAATGCCTCTACAATCCGCTTAAGGAGAGATGGTTTTGGATTCCTATTATCGTCACATTTGTACTTACTACAGATCTCGTAATCTCAGGTGAGTAGAGTTTATTTTTAAGATATAATAGAAACGGTGATTTAGGTATGTAATGTATTTAACGAATCAGTGACTAGATTAGTTGTTCAAAAATATCTAATAATTTTTATTACTAATACATATAAATAATATATGTAACACGCTTTTATTGCCCACGCAATATATCTATTTAAAAAGCCTTGCAACGCTATTGTGATTAGAAAACTTGTACCCGTGTCCGGATCCAATGACAACAAAATAATTTCCTAATGTCCTTACCAGGACGACCGGGATAGCAAGAAAATAAATTAAAGTGTGTCTCTTAGTTTTGTTAAGTTAATTTATTTTTTATTAATATTATTATTAATGACTATGCTTCAATTAAATTTGCTATAAAAAATGCTTTTTACAAGTATATTTTCTAATCAAAAAAATTTTCAGACAAAACGAAGACTCTCATTGTGCTTGTTTTAGTTCGTAATGATAATTTTTAGTAATCAGAGAAATTTCTATTGATAATATGTACATAGTACGATATTTGTTAATATTTTGATAAGACCTTCCTAATAGTAATGTTATCTACATTCAACAGAAGCTCCATATTGCTACTTTTTATTTGATTAAAGTTAATAAGTATAAGGTTCAATTTGGTTAATATAAAAATGCTATGTAAGTATATTTTTTTTACGACATAACCATTTCATGTACATATTGTTAGTATTTCTACCCCTTTTTACAAAAATTATGTGGACAAAGGAGTATGTTACTTAACATTTGGAATGTTCCTGAGAAAAATAAGTGTAGAATGCCTATATGTTCCATAACAATGCATTAGAAATCATTAAATTGGTAAAATAATGATTAAAAATGTGTCATATATACCGTTGCTAAGCCCAATCATACTTTACGCGTCAAGGGAGTTTCTTATTTGTAGTACTTTTTTAACATAGATACCTATATAGTACCATCATACCTATCATTTACCTATACAAATTACACAATTTAACTCATATTTTTTTAAGACTAATATTATAATTAGGTTCCTTGTAGAGTATTACAGATTACTTGGCCATGAGACCAGGCAGTGTGACATCGTTTTACTCATCATTCATCGTTTTACTGTATTCGTAAAGTTAGAGAGGTTCCATTTTTTCTCAAAGGAATAAATTATATTTAAATGATTTTAATTTCTTTGTTCTGGTGACAACACCAAGTGCAGCGTTCAAATTTGACACTCAAAACGCATTGTCTTGGATTCGGGCGGAAAGTGGACACCGGAGTGTCTTGATACTAGGTTATCTCTGCCTACCCTGCTATGGGGAAAAACGAAAACGGGAACCTGAAATGAAAAAACTACAAAAGATATATTTTATATTCACTAACTTCCCCTTATTTTGCCCTTTCAAATATATTTTATCTAGTCAATTTCAAATATATATCGATTATATCGATGTTTACCAATTATGATGATATAAACCGTCTCTGCCAGTATTAGGTGATTAATCATTAAGTGGGCTTACACTTTAGTATAAACCAGAAATATTTTAACTAGCGACCCGCTCGCGGCTTTGCCTGCATAAACTGTACGAATATAATTTTAATTGAATTTTACTTTTTTATTTATAAACCGATTGAAATAAATGTTAAAACACTAAATGTCAAGGAAAGCTTACCAAAATACAATAGACAATACTGCATTTAAATCAGTTAAGCCGTTTCTGAGATTAGCGTGCACAAACGCACAGATAAATAGAAAAAACTATATTCGGGGCTCTATTACATTGATAAATGACCTCATTAACGTTTTTTGGTCATATATCTTCCATGTACAGACAGCGTTTAAGTTTTATATATATGTATATATATAATACAATATACTTCTCTATCCTGTATTTTGTATTATTTTACAGATGTAACTGTCGCAATATTTACGTCACTTGAAGGTATGTATTTAAGGCCAGCTTACTCAACTATGGCCCTCTTAGCAGTTTACATATTTTTACCAATGAGGAACAATTACCTGGCAATTATCCTGGGAGTTTTAGTTAGTCTAGTGTATATTTTTGTATTCGCTTTCTTCACCTACATTGAGGACCCGCAATTGGAGGTGGTGGTAAGGGATATCTTTATTTATATGTTATAATAATTTTAAATATCTCTTGCGTAATACTATATATAATATATATATTTCTGAGGCTATAGTTGTCTTATAAAACACCGTCTGATTATTCGATCCTCACTTGGTATAATTATATTTAAATAATTTGATGTGACCGCTCTGGCAAAGGGCTATGTTAAGTTACGCCAACACGGAAAGCGGAGTTCAAAGTGTACACTAGGTTTTCTAGTTTACTAGACTTCTATGCGGAAACGATCGTGAAACTGGTATATTTTTCTTCTAGGTTTATTTATTTTCAGTTACCAATATGTCACTGTGTGTCAATATACTGTGCTTTTTCAACTTATCAGATCCAAAAACGTTTCATTCTTTACATTAAATTTACAAAATGTATTTAAGGTCATTCAATGACTATTATTTGTTTGTTTTTATTATATGCAACAAAGGCAGCACAGAAATGCAATGATTAACCAGTAATTACGACGATTAGTGCTTGAGGTATTACATTCGAAGCACATAAGCCGCTATCAATCATCAATAAAACTCTTTAGCATAGATAATACTCACAAACATATCTAAAGAAGTTTATTTTGTATTAATATATTTAAAATTTTAAGCTTAACATTTTGTATGTCAGTCACAAAGTAACTAAATAAAAATACTAAATAAAACTTATTAAAAGCACATTTTTATTATTACAAAAACATCATTAGCCAATTTTTTTAACATTTTTTTTAGTGTTATTTCCACACTAAGGAAATTGAAAAAGACATATTTATAAAACGTATAAAAATTAAAACACAACGGGATTTGAACCCGCGCCTCTTGAAAATCGTTCAATAGTGGCTTGCCGTTGCGTTCAAATTTTTATACGTTTTCTAAATATGTCTTTATCATTACCCAAATTTCTACAAAAAAATCATAATTGCAATTATCTCATTGCAGGTTTCATGCGAAGTTATCTTTCTAATTGGCGTCAACCTCATGGGCATATACTTCAGGCTGATGAACGAGATCGTCACGCGACGCTCGTTTTTAGACAGACGAGCCTGCGTGGAAAGTACTTTACGGTTGAAATTCGTTAAAGACCAGGAGGTAATGATAATTGCATTTAAAATAACTATCATTTAAAAATTATATTTTATTAAGTTAACTATACAAGAAAAATCAATATTATGTTTTTTGCACCAACTTTATTTTGTATAATAATTATCGTTACGCAAACTTTTTACTAATTTATTTAATTATACATATTAAAATATTTTTTAATCAAGTAATAGTATTTAAAATAAAAACAGAATAAAATGTACCAAGCATGAGCTTCTATGAAGAACGATGTTGAATGCAAAATTTGTACATAACTTCGTAACATCCATTTAAATATTTTTCAGGAACGTCTAATGTTAAGCATTTTGCCCGAGCATATCGTATCAAGAGTCCGCCACGATATCCGAAATATGTTCTTGGATATTCGGTCACAAAGCCACAGCCATAATATGAAATCTTTTAGGTAATACCTTATTTCAGTGCAATAAATTAATATAATAGATTTCAATATATATATTTGCTGTTATTTTCAAACTTTTACAATTTCAAATTATAATGGTTTGTTTTAAGTTTTAACTTCTGTCAGCAATCCTCATAACTGCCTCTTTTTTTTCACATTCTGTTACATACCCTTAGGGAACTTTGTGGCTCAGGGACAGCGTCTAACTGTAAACGCGATTGGTGTGGGTTCGATTCCAACTCGGGGGAATGTTTTTTTTTTAAGTTTTCCTTACTGATATCTAAGAAAAAGCAAGACGTTTACCTCCACTTAAATGGACAAATACGTTAGAAAATATATAACAAAAAAAGTAAATATATTTTTTTACAGTCAATTATATGTGGAAGAACATGACAACGTCAGCATATTATATGCAGATGTGGTAAATTATACTAAAATATCAACTACTTTGTCACCCATGCGAATGGTAGAGCTGCTTAATGAACTCTTCGGGAGATTTGACGAGGCTTCTGAAGTACGTAGAATTAATTTAAATTTTATTTATTTTCATATACATAATAAACGTATTTAACAAGACTTGACTTCTGTGAAGTGGGGAAATAAAAATAATCATGCCTAGAATGGGGATCAGGTTCATAACCAATAAATACTTAATAATAATATATAATAAATAATATATAATAAATAATATATAATAAATTATATAATATAAAATATATTGTATAATATTAACAATATATATTTTAAGTAATTTTTTTAACTAATATAGCTGTAGATTTTTTCTATACAATATGTAATCAATGCTCACTTTTAGGTCCACATTTTTCCCGCATAGCAGGGAATGATGGCAGATGACAGAGAGAATGTAGTATCAAGTAACTTTTCCCCCGAATCCGAGACATTGCGTGTTGAGTGGCGCAACGCAACGGCGCGCCTTGTTACCAAAATGAAAATTTAAATATAACCATTCCCCCGAGTGGGATCGAACCCACAACCATGGCATATATACTCGTATAGTCAGACGCTGTCGCATTGCGCCCCGATGGACTCATAAGCTTTGTGAAAAGTTAAAAGTAAACAAACTAGGGTCTAAACAACGGTTGCATAACTAAGACAGATAGACTGCACGCGATAATTTTTATGATTAAATCTAGTTACAAAGAACGTTTTCATTAATAATATAGATGCATCCTAATTTTGTAAGATGAAGTACTCCATCGTAAAGCAGTGGCACAGCGTTAGACTGTGAACACGATTGATTATGGATTCGATTTCCCCTCAGGGAAAGATTATATTTAAATTATGTGCATGTCTCTGCTCTGTTATTAATGTACTGAGTTAAGTAACATCAGTCGAGAAACAATGTCTCGAATTTGGCCGGAAATTAGAAATGTCTGAAACTAGTGCCTAAAAATTATAGACTTGTAGACGTAATCTTTTTATATAATCGCATAGGATTTTAATCCCCCTATTTATTGGTGATCTATCTCATCATTCTAGTAAGAAAAATGATTTTTCTTCTATGAATATATTTTTCTTTTACCCATATAGCAGGGTAGTCAGAGAGAACTTAGTGTCAAGACACTCCGTTCTCCACTTTGTCCTCGAAATCGAAACATTACGTGTTGGGTGGCGAAACTCAACGCCACGCTTAAAACTAGAGCGGAGAAATGAAAATATTTTAAATATAATCATTCCCCGATTGGAAGTCGAAGAACTCACAATAACTTATTTATAACTTAAATCCTAAATTATTATAAAAACCAATTTTATTTAAATTTAAATTTAATTGGACGATTTAACCCAGGAACATGACGTACTAAGAATAAAGTTTTTGGGAGACTGCTATTACTGTGTCAGTGGTATACCGAAACCGACGTCGCAGCACGCGAAGAACTGCGTCGATTTAGGACTCGAAATGATCCACATAATTAAAGATGTCAGGTAATTTAATTTCATGATATTTAACGATAATGTTTGAAGTTTATTTTCACATAACTTAATAAAATTGATTGTGAAAGAAAGTAAGATTAACTTATATTCGTATTGGGATGATTGTGACACGTAGTGAAATAAATTCTTATGCCCTATTTTTGACTATACATATGTTCGGAAATTATATCAAATATGTATGAGAAAAGAAACAAATATAAAAACAGAATATATTGCTAATTTACATGCGAATTAATTATATACAAATGAACCCACACATACAAAATCCAAAGAACCAAAACAATAAGAACGCTCGCCCCCTAATCCGTTTTATTTATTTACTTTTTCTCATTTAGAAAATTACAGAAGAAAAAAAATACATTTTATTTAATTCATCAAATAAAGTACTAATTCGCAATAAAATTTATCGTATTCAATATATTTCTTAAGATAACGACTAATATTATTATTGTATTTAATCCTACAACTATTTTATGACCAATAATTAAAGTTTATTACCAACAAGCTTATATTATCGAAATACAAGGTAAAGTGTATAAAAATGCATGTTATATGAATATAACAGTTTACGTGAAACAATAATCTGTTTGGCAACCAGCCAACTCAGCTACTCAATTTAAGTCCTGGGCTTAGTTGGTATCTCCTTGAGACTTAAGAATGTAATATATTAAACTTATGCATAACTCCATTATTATCCATAATATTTGCGGTAACTAACGGTTTATTTCACATATTTCACTAATTTGTACCATATAGTTGCGGAAACTTTCTTCTTAAGTTCTTTGTATTGGTTATTCAAATAGGAATTTTATAACTTGTCCGCTTACCGCCTAAATTCGAGACATCGTGTGTAGAGTGGTGGAACTCAACACCTATGCAATGTCTTACTAGAACATGGAAATGAAAACAATTTAAATATGATCATTCCTCTGGTTGGAGAATGAACCCACAACCATCGTGTTTACAATCAGGTGCTGTCCCACTGTACCATTAGGTCATTAGAAATTTCATTACAAATACATATTAATAAAAAGAAATCTTAGACAGGTATATATTTTTAATCAATAAAATTAAATGCAATATTCTAAGTATAAGTTAAGTTTGCTCTAGATGAGTACATACATACAACATCATACAACAAATAACACAAAATAATTGAGTCCAAGAATTAAAATAGTTCTAAAATTAATTTCAATGTAAAATTTGATATTCAACATATACAAATGATGTGTATAAGGACTACAAATCTTAAAATATTTCAGAGAAAAGCGCTCCTTGAATATTGATATGAGAATCGGCGTGCATTCGGGAAAAATTCTAAGCGGTTTGATCGGTATTCGGAAATGGCAATTCGATATATGGTCAAAGGACGTCACTATTGCAAATAAAATGGAATCTACTGGCAAAGCGGGGTAAGGTTAAAAAATACTTGTAAGCTGTATTGTTAGTCAGTTGTATGAAAAAATATCTTTAGATATCTTTCTTTAAAAATTAACTAAGCTTAAAATTCGTGGCTGGAACACTACATCTTACTATAAACACGATTGGTTGTAGAGTTAATATATTTAAATTATTTTCATTTACCTATTCTGGTAAGATAAAACGAATTGATATTTTTTAAAGTGAACACACTTAGTAAATTTTAAAAACTTTTTACAAAAGTTGTAAAAATTTGAACGCAGCTGGTTTCAAACCCGCGTTCTTGGAAACCGTCGAAGAAGAAAAAGGGAAGAAAGTAAATTGAGTTGAAAAGTAAATTGAGATTGAGTACAGAAAGTGAAGAATTATGAGTCTTGACATTAGGGTTCAAATATGTACAACAAATACCCTTTAAATAATATGTATTTTCCTAATATTTTTAAAAAATCTAAATATAATTTAGAATCACAAGTTGACATTTATTTTAAGTACAGAAGCGCTCGGTTCTATCTACAACTAACTAGTGACCTGGGAATCTAATCCTATATATCAACAGAGCACGTACGGTCTCATAATTGTTTTGGCCCACAATATATCCTGGCGCACATGCACAAAGACTGAATTGCTTGTCATTAAAACAATAGTTCTGCAGTTTCATGCAGACAGACCGACATGGGACAGAAAGATTGATTATCTGCACGCAACAAAATGTTGAACGTTGGAACTTGATTTGTTGGAAGGCTGCAGTGTAATTGAATGAATGAATCTGGTGCAATTTAGAATGAATTGCGGCCCTCCGTTTTTATTGCATTGGCCAAAAAATAACCAGGATTCATAGTTGATAACTTGAATTTGAAATGCCCTTTTTGGTCCATGAAACAGGAACAAACTAAACGTATTTTATTTAAGCTTTTGTAGTATTTTATTAGTAATTTGTTTAATATAACATATGAATAGGTACATAACTACATGTTACAGAAAAGTTCACGTAACAAAGCAAACACTAGAACTGCTCTTGGATTATGCACGAGAATATATTATTGAACCAAACTTTGCGTCTCAAAGCGACCCATTTATAATGAAGAATAAGCTGGAAACATTCCTACTCTCGAGACCACCAAAGGTAAATTCGAAATATCTACTATTATTTTAATAACATGTATAAAATTCAACGTGGGTTCTAACTATCGTTAAAAGTAATAGTCGACGATATCTAAATTTTCAATTTGTTTTTGTAGCCTCCAGCGGATTACAAACCATTTCGACGAGCTTCTGTTGGTTTTAACAAAATAATCACCTCTCGTTCCCGTCCTAGAGTAAGTACTTACTATTTTTTTCAGAAATTTTCATTCACTTCTCTAATTTTTGATTATGGGTGCCAGTAAAGTACAAGAAAACTTAAAATCCCTAAAAAATATGCTTTATATTATATAATTTAAATTTTAACACATTTGATATAAGCTATACTTATTTAAATTAATATATATAGAACTAATCAATACAATAATATATTGATATTATTGTATTATATTATATGTATTTTTAGTAGCGATCGGAAAATAAAAGTTCATCAACTTTTCGCCGAACGACCGCTTTTATGGATGAAAATTTGGTTGAGTACCAACAGATGTTAAAGGCTGCGGATGCTCAAATGGCAAAAGAAATTGAAGACATGACTAATGGAAAGTACGGACGTAAAATATTTATATGTACTACGATGAGGCACTAAATTTAAGCTTTAAGTAATATTAATATGAATTACAACCAGAAAGTTGCCATAAAAATATTTATCACTGTTCTTTGTAAGGTTCGCAATGTAAAATCTATAAAATGTTGAATTTCTTTGCTGAACTTGCTTAATTTAGCATTATAAAACAATACTTTGCCTATAACTTTGAATTGATATATAAATAAAAAACCAGTTTATCTATTAATGACAAATTAGGTTGAAAATAAACTAAAAACACACTTTGTTTATTTATTTATGTATGTATGTTTGGGTTATGTGTTATTACAACACAAAAGCGTGGTATTGAGTTCGACCACTTAACACGTCATGGCTCGGATTCGGGCAGAAAGTGGAGAGCGGAGTGTTTGGACATTAGGTCCTCTCTAACGACCCTGCTATGCGGGAGAACGCGTGAAGCTGATAAAAATCATTAGTTAGATTGATACAAGTGAAGTAATAAAAGCGTGTTAATAATATTAATATTATTTTCTAGAGAGCACTTAAAACATGAATCCAGGCTGAACAGGTTTACACTGATGTACAAGAATCTAAATCTAGAAAAATCTTTTATTCAACAATCAGATCCATTATTTAAATACTACATTACTTGTTGCCTTATAATACTCTTCTTAATCATGATGATTAATGGACTAACTACGAGGTGGTATGATATATGCACTTAATTATTTATGTACAAAAATTAGTTCATTAATAAGTATTATAATGAATTCAGCCATCGTGGCGTGGTATAAGTGGTAATAGGGTTCGATTTTTTTTGCAATAAATTCTTCCAGTACAGAAGACAGACGTAAATTAAAGTTATTTGCAATATATATATATAGGATAAAATTAATAATATCGGAAGTTAATTATAATGACATTTTTGTGTGTATTTTTGCATTCATGTACCTTTATTAATTAAATCATCGTCGTATATCATCGTAAATATAAGATCGAAAGGTTAATATAATAGAACCCGAAAGAAGGTGTAAAATAAGGATACTATGATTTTTACAGGCTAAACGAGTTCAGATGTTACTCACGGATTTTAATAAGCCTACTTGTGATAGTATTACTGATATTGCAACCATTGACTTGGTTTCAATTTATATGGAGAAAGTACAAAGGGGTGGATGAACCAAGAAACCAATATGTTCGGCGTATCTACGATTTGTCGTTACTGATTATCAAATCGGCGACAATAAGGACAGGAGTGTATTTACTAATTAGTTTGGCACTAGCTGCTACTTCAATGCTAAATGTTATAGCGTGTACGGAAGTTGAAGTGGATCCAGCCGTACAGCTTGTACTGTCGAATTGCATGTCATCTTGGGTTTGTTTTTATATATTACTAAACTGTTTATATTATTTACATAAGACTAAATTTATCAAACTATCATATATATATAGTGGAACAGTGTCTGGTTCAGATATGGCTGTGGTCTAGATCGCCTCTCGGTGGAGTATTTGTTTTCATATCCAAACTCTGATAAGACAAAGCCTGGCGTTATGGTCCGCCACCCAACACGCAAAAACTCTAAGAACGGACGGAGCTTAGGGAATGGTGTGTGTTGACTTTAGTTTCCCTCTGCATACACTGCTATGTAGGAAAGAAGCATAAAGCTGAAACATATATATCAATTAGATTGTAAATTTAAAAATTATATACCCAAGAGAAAAATTAGATATATACAAAAGAAAAGTTTAAATCATAATTAAATAACAAGAATAAAAAATAACATAACTACATAAAATAGCACCTGCATTATAAATAAATATTATAACTTAATATATCAATTTTATTTCAGCACGTCACACAATGTTGGAGCTTGGCATTGCTCTTAAACTTTTTATTCAGCCGAGTTTTCTTTATATTCAAATGGATAGTAGCTGGTGGCATGACTATTTTCTACTTATGGGTTGTATGGGAAATCAAAACTTCGTTCTTCGCATCGGACCTTACATGGAACGTCGGATTAGATCCACGTGTGTCCCATACGCTTTCTGTAGTATTCATTACATTTACATTATATTGGATTGACAGAACTACTGAATACAGGAATCGACTAGACCATCTATGGCAAATACAATTAAGTGAAGAGCAAGACGAAGCTGAGACTATGTTAAAAGTCAATAACATGTTATTGGAAAATATTTTGCCAGCACATGTTGGTAAGTTTATTTTGTACCTATGAATGAATAAATAGATGAGGCCATTGTGACGCAGTGGGTCTCACTGTTTACGGGATGGTCGTGGTTTCAATTGCCACACGGGGGTAACATTATATTTAAGTTATTTTAATTTCTTCGCTCTTGTGAAAATACAAAGCGCAGCATTGAGTTCCACCACTCAACACGCAATGCCTTGGATTCATACGGAAAGTGGAGAGCGGAGTGTCTTGACACTAGATTCTCTCTGACTACCCTATTACGTGACAAAATAGCGTAACCAAAAAAATATATAGATATTTCTTGTGTATGTATCAGTCTTCTTTTTGGAATATTTAAACTGTAATAACTAAATTTACAAGCTACAGTAAAACGCTCAAGACATGCGATCCCAAATTATTTAGGGGGAAAAGTAGGGATGTACGAACGAAGGAACGTCGTATTGAATTTAATATGTCCTTTACTAAGGAACATTATTATCTACATACGGGTTTTTGTAAATTGAATAGAATACCATCGTATGTGAGGAGGAGGTCTTAATTACCCTCAACAAAAAAAACACGCGAACCGTAAATTTCTTGTAGCCAATGGGTGTAAGGTAATTGTGGCGTTATAAGCAAACACTATGGTTGTAGGCTCCACTCGGTCTTTGATTATATGTAAATTATTTTATATTTCCTCGTTGCTAGTAAGATAAAGTGAGACGTTGAGTTTTATCTCTCAAGAAGCAACACTCAATGTCTCCAATTCTGCCGAAACGCTGCGAACGGTCTTGACATAAGGTTCGCTATACCAATGGTTTTATATATAGAATTATTATATTTCCAGTACAAGTGTATTTAGATCTCAATAGATCTATAGACGAGTTGTATTACGAAAAATATGACAATGTGGCAGTTATGTTTGCATCTCTCACCGATTATAAGCTCGGTCTGGAAAGTGACGAAGATTTGAGCGATAAATTTGTTTTAGGCATTTTAGATGAAGTAATTTCCGATTTCGATAGAGTAAGTTTGTTCTTTGTTCAATTTAGCTAGTTCATTTATATATTATTCTAAATTAATTAATTTTATATTTATGAAAATATTGATAGATTTTGAAAAAAATATCATATATTTCAAATTATTATCTTATCCGTCAAATATCCTTATAAACATTAGATCCTAATTTAAAAAATCTATTTTATTTAAATAAATTTATTTAATTTGTTCCGTGTGTCAGTTCCAAAGTCATATATGTTAAGAAAATTGTGGCAACAATCTGTTTTTTTACGTGATTGTGTTCGGTGCCCACTCAGTTCATTAAATATAATTAAATTATTTACATTTCTTCTATCTGGTGACAAGACAAAGCGCGGAGTTGAGTTCCACCACTCAACGCGAAATATCTCGATCTCGGGTGGAAAGTGGAGAACGAATTGTCTTGCCACTAGGTTCTTTAGAACTACCCTGCTATGCGGGAAAAAGCTTTTTTTATTAGGTTAAATATAATTAATTGCGAGTTATTTAATTTGAACATTATTATCATTTCCACTTTAAAAGTATATCAACAATAACTTCGACAGTATGAATAATAGTTTCTCCTTTCCCCTTTCAAGCTTCTTCTAACAGGTAACTCAGTTCACAAAGTTGAAAAAATCAAAATGGCAGGTTGGACATACATGGCAGCGTGTGGGTTAGACCCTACCCGACGTGATTCGTTCGATTCAACCTCCTTTAGCTCAATCGTCGATAGGAACAAAAATACACCTTACAATAGAACAATAGTACTTACAATGGTAGAATTTGCTGCAGCGATGATGATGCAGCTACATAATTTCAACCGTGGTTCTTTTCAAAGTTTTGAAGGATTAAATTTACGCATAGGTTTGTTATTGAATGAATATATATCCAAACGCCAAAACTTTATTTTTAACTGATAAAGAATCTTGATATATGATGGGTTGATATAATAATATACAAAATAAAGAAGAATACGTCTTTTTTTTCTTACTCATATATGCACATATACAGTTTAATTATAGAAGGATTTCAATTTTTATTGTGAAGAAATAACGATAAATTCGCAATAATTATATATTTTATTATGATTTAATGATATCCATTTAGATTTTTTTTATGAAGAAAAGTATTTTCCGTTAAATTATAGGTATTTCCAACGGTGAAGTAGCTGCAGGTGTGGTCGGCTCTCTCAAGCCCCTCTATGATATATGGGGCAATGCTGTTAACATGGCGTCACGTATGGATTCTACTGGAGAAACTGGCAGGATACAAGTACATTTATAATACAAAATATTAAAATTTCATAAATAAATTCCAAAAGTAGCTAATTTGAATCTGTTTCCCTCTTTAATAGTTAGTTCACCTTCGAGATTTTTTTTAAGAGCTTTTAAGACTGAATAACATTGCTAATAAAAAACATATGAGAAGACAGCCTGGCTGACTGTAATACTTGACTTGTAATATTTATTTTTTGTTACAAAATATTATTTTAATTTACGAATCTATATTTTAATAAACAAATAAGGAAAGTCAAATATAATTCGATCTTTTACAATATATTGATTGTTATTTTTTAGAAGAGGTAAAGTTTTTAAATAATTTATATATAGTTATTGACGGATATTTTAATCTGTGTATATGTATATACATAAAATAATTAAAGAAAAATAGCAACTAAACAATGTACTGGAAACTATACTGGGTACCTACAATTCATTATAATATACTAACGCGCAATACGAAATTCAAGATTATATAGGCGAATTTCAAGATACCTTGAAAATTATAAGTATATTATTAACTAGGGACGCTCGAGGCTTTGCCTGCGTCAACTTCACGGCTATAACTATTTAGTTTTTTCGCCCGCTCCCTTACTTACTTAAATCACAAACTATATTATAGAAATTCAAATAATAACTTTTGTCCGGTTGAAATAATTTAAATACTAAATATTAAGGAAAGACCAAAATTGAATAGTCAAAACTTCCTACATAAATAAATGCCCCCAATAATATTGTTTCTCATATATGTTCCATGTATATTATATGTGTACATAGTACAATACTATAATTGTTATTTTTGCATTCTTTAGTTAATAATAAAATTAGGTGAGTTCATTTTAAACATTACTATTATTTTGTTGACATTTTTTAAAGTGTTATTCCCACACTTAGGAAATTGAAAAAGACATATTTAGAAAACGTATAAAAATTTGAACGCAGCGGGATTTGAACCCGCGCCTCTTGAAAATCGTTTTTGGACGCATGGCTTAGCTGTCAGAGCGCTTGAACGGTTTTCAAGAGGCGTGGGTTCAAATCCCGCTGCGTTCAAGTTTTTATACGTTTTCTAAATATTACTATTATTATAAAAATAAAAGTGCATTTGCAATAAGTATCATCATTTTTTTGTTAGATAAGCATTTAGTGAAGCAGGTTTAGCAAAATGCACACTTCCGACCTTGGATACTACGATTAGGCTATTGATGACTTGTTGATTTCATATCTTGCCTTTCTTGGGTATTTTTCATATATATATATATATATATATATATATAATCATTATGTGCACAGGATTAAATCCAGTATTAATACATATTATATATTTTTAATTTGCTTCTTTAGGGTAGTCAGAGAGAAGAATCTAGTTTCAAGACACTGCGAATCTAGTTTCCACCCGAAATCGGTTGATTGGCGGACCTGAACGCCTCGCTTTGTCTGGTGGAGAATTGAAAATAATGAAATTATGATCATTCCCCTAAGTGAGAATTGAACTCGCAACCAATAGTGACACTGTCCAACGATGGCCTCTTATATATATGCAACTAAAAATTATTACTAGACCGAAAATATTTTTATATATTTTGGTCTAGCAATAATTATTATTTGTATTCTGGAAATCACATGTATTCTCTATTTGTATTAATTCCTTATATTTTACGCTAAATTACAATAGTTTAGTTTGTGGTTGCAGGCAAACTTAAACCAGCGAACCTCTTTAAACGTCAGATTTTCAAATATTTAACAAATATACACGATTAGTCCGTTTACAATAATTTCGTTTTATTTATGACGTGTACAAAATCACGAAAATCAAAGATCTTATTTCTTCATAATTGTTGCAGGTGACAGAAAATACAGCATTAATCTTAGACGAGTGTGGAATTCTAACAACGTATCGCGGTGAAACGTTTGTAAAAGGCAGAGGCTATATAAAAACGTTTTTTGTACCACTGGATGAAAACTACAATTTAGTTAAGAAACAAGACAGTATTAATTATTATAATACTGGAAGAATAGGACGAAATCACAATACGAACCAATCTACAATTACTTTAACTTCTGATCAAATTGATTCAATTTCTCAAAATTCTACATACAATGCTCAAGATCTCCCAAATGAAGATGTAATATATACTGGAGTAGACGGAGCTAGTTATAAAAGTTTTGACTTTAGCAGATTTAGCAGAGACAGCCTTGTAAGCGAATCTATAGCGCCTAGAGACGGTCTCAGTTATTCATCCTCAGAAACTGACATAGTAGAAACTCGTTGTTGAATTTTATTATTTAAATGTACGATTGATTCGAATATAATTCATTTTAATCTCATTGTAAATATATTCTTCTTAAATTAATAAAAATGTCATAAATAAAGAGACTTAGACTTCTTTATTTTCACAATTAAGCTTTAGCAATTAAGTATAAATAATCTTTTTTTGTATTTTATTCATTAAAATTGTACAAGAATGTAATTAATAAAATTGAAATACATATTTAATACAACATGGCGTTTTCGTTAGCATTTAGGTAAAACAGGTTTGACAAAATGTATTTAGTGTTAATTATTAATGGACAATAGTAGAAATACTAAATTCAAATTAATTTAGGCATAAAAACTACAATTAATCAGAGAAATTAAATGAATATTAAAAAGTGATTCACAATGATGAATGTTTTCAGTTTTAATAGCAAAAAAAAATAAAAAAAACTATTTTTTATTTGTGTTTATTTATAATATAATAACAAATCAACATATACCGAATAATCTTGAAGGTATATTTACTTTAAAGTTTATAGAAAATTATTTAATATATAGATATATATCATCTTTTTCCCGTAAAGTAGTTCACTTTCCGCCCGCCATTGCCAACGTCGCGCTTTGTCTTAGGTACTAGAGCGAAGAAATGAAAATATTTGAAATATAACCATTTCGCATTTCCGAGTGGGAATTGATCCCACAACCTATTGCGTTTACAACCAGACGCTGCACCACTAAGCCGCCATGACTTTTAATTATTATATAACAAATATTTTGCAATAATTTTAAATAAACAGATATTTATAAATAAAAATATTATATATTCAATTTATATTTATTTTCACCCATACCATACCACGTATTGAAATAAAAGGAATTATAGGCAGCCATTTCACAATATAAAATTCTTCATTACAAGTACCTCATTTACTAAAGCATCAAACACGTAAAAAGAGAAGTTGTTCGTCGCGGATACAAGAGACGATTTTGTATAATGTATCGTACTTATCGCTTCCCTCTAGACCGTTGCAGTGTTTAATTGCATCAGTTAAAGTTTTTCTTTTTTTCGGAATTGTCATTTTCTCCGCTGCTTCTATAATAATGTGACCTTTTTTATCTATACTTCTTAACGCAGTTCCAAAACAAAAAAGTAGCTTTTTGGTTGGCTCATTATTATCTAATTGCCATTCGATTAGTCGATTAAGTATGTTTTCTTTTACTCCAGTGCTGGCAATACAATCAGATGATGCTTTAATAAGTTGAGGCATATAGTCTGGATCCACCGGAATATTTATCTGAAAAAGACAATGGTATTGAAGTGAATTATTTTTTTCAGCTGCTTTAGTAAGTATAGTATAAGTATAGTCTCCATTTTAGTTTTGGTTTTGGTGGATATTGAAACACTGCCTTATCAAACGATATATATCTTTATTATAAATATATATAATAAATCTATTATGCTATCTCTCTATCTATCCTGCTATGCGAGAAAAAATAAAATTCATTTTTTGCAATGGTCGACATATTTTAGCCATATAAAATTTGTCAAAAACGATGGTACCTGTAGGTAGGTAGGTGTGGTTTTCATTGTGATGCCTCGAAAAGTTTAATTTAAAAACACACATTGATTATGATTTTTTTGTCCAATACAAAATTAAACATCAAATCAAACTAAATAAAATAAGCAAATAAAAAATCTTAATAGTACCTATAGCGGCGCCTCTAATGCACCGTAAAATGGCGGTATAAGTAAGACAAAAAAGTGTAAAATCTGCTGGTAAATTTACAATATGTATAATTGATTGATTACCTTAAAATTTAAATAAAATATAAATGTTTACCGAGTTATGTAAAATTTTAAAAATATAGTATTTTTTTTGTACTTACATTTTTCCCATCAATAAGTGCAATGTACAGAAACAGAAAACATAACAAAGGACCCATCTTTGATGTTATTAGAGAGAGTTTAGACTGATGAAATATAATGGACAGTCGATTTCATAAGGTATTTATACACTTTAAAGTCATAAAATTATACAATAAACGCAAGATTTAGCCTTATTACAAATAGAAAAAAGGAAACATTTAATATTAGAGGAAGATTATAATGATAATAATAACAATACTTTATTGCACACAATATTTACAGCTCATTTCGATATACATAAAAAAATATATGTGTGCAATGGCCTCGCTATAAGCAACCAATAATGTATTAGAGATTTGTTGTTAAAAACACAGAAAGGTGCAAAATATTTAATTAAATATTTAACGATTATTAGAAGTTACATATTTATTAAACCAGAAATTTCGCTACAGAATGTTATTCAGTAATAACGTTTTGATGGCCCAATCAATTTGCCATTACTTAACACACCCAATTATTGCAGAGTTAACTAAACTTTAGCATTTTAACTACGCAACCCTTAGTCTGGACAATAAGACGAGAAACTTTTATGAAATTGTAAGTCATAAAGTCCAAAAGTTTTATCAATAATAATTGATTAATTAATCTAAAAAAGCAATACAGACGGACGGACTTCTGCACATATTAATAAATTTATTGAAACATGTAAAGTTATTAAAAATTATTGTTGTTTTAATAATATGTATAATAAACTGAAGGTAACTGGAAAATTACTGTAATAAATTGTCACAAAACTAATAATTTTGAAATATATTACTTACTCGAAAAGCCTATAATATTTTAGAGTTCAAAGCAATTAATATTGTAGAGTTCATACAATCATTTATTTCGTAAAACAGTATTTCATGGATACGCCGTGGGGGTGCCGGGTCCATTTCGTTATAAAGAGGGGAGTTCGGGGCAGTGCCTGGGACCTGTGGCCCGAGTGTAGGCTCAAGGGAATCCTTTAAAATGTCCCTACTAATGCAGCCTTCGAAATACGTGCTAAACTAGTAAATTATAGAGAAATTTCGCTGTTATACCTCTCGCGCCTACTTCTAACGCGTATTAGTTAACTCTAAGCCTAAGCCTAGTAAGTTCCTTCGTTTGTTTGAAGTACTTGTTTACTTTCAAGTGATGGTATTTTGGAATATTTTTTTCCCACGAAACTGTGAGTTCTACCAGAATTATGCATTTTTGGAGTCTAGAGTAAAGAAAAATATCCGGTCTGAATGACGAAGTAATAATATCCTCAAGGATTTTGTTCTGTTTCTCATATGTGTCCATCATGTGAGTTGATTCAGGAGCTGATTCTAAAATTTGTTAAGGTTTTTGTGTACATTTCTCAGATAAGCCTTCTTTAATAAACTCTATTAAAAAAAATCATCTATCAAAAAATTTTTGATCCCATAAGACAAAGCATTAGTTATGTAACACGCAAAGTCAAAATGGAGTAAGAAATGCTATTTAATCATTTGATTAACGTAAGTATTTCATAAAAATCGCATAATATATTTTACTTTACAGTTAACATTACATTTAGCAAACCGACTACTAAAAGCAACAGACGACCTATCACACGTCTGCGACCTGTGTGAGTTGAATGATCCAAATAATAGTACTTTACATTGCAAAATAATTATTTACATAATTTTAAACACTGCATTTGGTATTTAACACATATACTTAAACCCAATACTAGCTGAATTCTGTGATTTTGTGCGATCTCATTTTATTGTTAAAAATTGAAAATTAGAAATTTCTTAGAGTGGGGTACTCAGCGCTGCCCTTTGTATTTCTTACCAGAGCAAGGAAATGACAAAAATTTAAATATAATCATTCCTATCACGTTTACAGTCAGACGATGACCCATAAAACGATTTTTATATCATTTTTAACAATGTTTCTTATATCCTACATGTGTGAATAACACTTTAAAAAGTATATTAAAAATATTTAATAAATAGCATTCACTCCTGCCATACGATTGTTCTTAGAAATAATCTATGGGTACAAAAATTTGTACATAAGTTCACTAATAAGTTGTAACGAGCGTATAAAATAAAATTTCTACGGGGAACTTAGCGGTCAGAGCGCTTGGACGCTTCCAAAAAGACACGGGTCCGTTACATTCAAATTTTTACACGTTAAAAGAAATATCTTATATAAAATTTTATGAAATTAAATATTATATATCATATCATAATATGATATCATATATCATATATTATTATTTGTCTTAAATGTATACCTTATATTATAAACAAAAATAGATTTTAAAAAAATTTGTTAGTCCCATCTACTTAAATTTCAAGATTTTTCAAGACCAATACTTCTTCTTCTACTCAGGGAAATGATTATGTCTAAACTTTTTCTACTTTACCAAGAAAAAGCGCGGTATTAAATTGCGGCTCTCAATGCAGAAGGTTTCGAATCAGGCGACTAGTGGAGAATTGTGTCTTGGAATAATAATAATAATTTAGCCGATGATCCATGTAAAGGAGCTTTTGAAACATTTCACGAAGTTCATATTTTTAGAAAACATATAAAAATTTTAACGTAGCGGAATTCGAACCCGCGCGACTCTTGAAATGCGTTCTACATACAGCTGCGTCGAAATCCTAATACAATTATTATAACTTTTTTTTGTTGTTAGCATCTCTGTAAAGAGATTTTTACAAATTTCTGCCATCCAAAGATTATTCTACGAACATTTGTTTCTCAAGAGAACGCCATTTATGAAATATTTTTAACATTTTTAAATTTTCATGTTAATCACAAACTTAGGAAATTCAAAAACGTTTTAAAAATTTTATGCCTTTTCTTCATCTTTGAAACAAAAACACAACCATTCATGTACATTCAGACACTCTGAATTCGAAACGTTGCGTCTTGAATAGCGGAATTTAACGCCGCGCTTAAAATACAAATTTATATAATACATTCACACATTTGTAAATGCATTTATATATACAAAATATTTTTACTTATATTGCGCACAATAATCATAAATATGTAATAGAATGAGAATAAATCAAAAACAATAAGTATACAAAAATCAAATATCGTTAGCAACGTATTGATAACAATGTACTTAATAAGTATATAAAGACGGATTGAATATGTTTTTATATAACACCTGTTTGATCGCTCTAAATGAATACTAGCAAAATGAGGGCTGTCTGGTGCTTAGTTGTTGTGTCCGTCGCAGTCGTTTATGGGAAAAGTCTTGACAGTGTAAGTTTTCTGATAACATATAAGTGGTTTTCTGGTAATATTTTCAATACTTATTTTTACTATTGAGTTTTAATTTACTCTCTTAGAGCTGTATCAAAAAAATATTTATATATCAATATATTCGTGTACAAATTCTCGTATACCGTCCGTACTGGACGTCCTTATCTTTCCTTTTGGGGGCTTGCATCTAATTGTTATGGAACTCTTAAGCTAGAGAATTCGTCTTCTTGGATGGTTCAAAGTAACTTGTCAAAACATAACTTTGTTCAAATTTTATTTTATTACATGCATTACTGTATCATCGATGCGAGATCAATGTTGTGATAAGATACTAAATTAATCACATGCCGGAATAGGTCTGCACTAAACCCAACACAAAAAAAACACAAATTTACTTTTCTATTTAAAATTAAATTGTCTTAGTAGTTTTCCGTTTAGAGATTGAGCCCATTAAATATCTTATAAATCTTATAAGATATTTAATGAAATCCCAGTTTAATCTCTTATACAAATACTTGTAACCATCAATCTACTACCAGATTTATTTAATTCAACGTTAGCAACTTTTTCTTATAATAACATCTAATTTTCTACATCTAATTCATAATATCATAAATAAAATAAAGATTAGATTATTAACTAAGTAATTTAAGTTATCAATTCAAATTATTTAGCAATTTTATTATGATTTTTCTTATTTATTTTAAATTAAAAAAAATGTCGTGATAATATCAAGATCTGTAAAAATTATAGCATCCTCTTTGTATTTACGTTCTTACTGGAAAAAAGCTTATTCTCTACAGGGATTATTTTTAATTATATCCACAAAACATTTTAACATGCTATACTTAGATTTAATTTAACAAAAATATAATTTCAGATCGTCGTTATCTCCCCAGAACGTGCTCCCGGAATTGCAAAAGCATCATCAGAATGCATTAAAAAATTTAATTTAGACAAAGAAATTATGCAGAAATTTTTCGCATGGGAATTAACTGACTCCGAGGATACCCGAAACTATATGTACTGCCTTGGTGTTGAGTCTGGATATATTGCTGAAGATGGAAGCATGGTGAAAAACGAAGTGCTCTCACTTGTTGGCAACCACAGGGATAGAATGGTCGATGTCATTGATGAATGTAACAAGTCTAAATATGATGACAAACACGAAGCGGTGTACCGTATTGTAATGTGTTTCCGCGATAAATCCGGATTGCAGTTGAAAGTCTATTAAATATATGCATACAATCGCAATTTAATATAACATGACTTTGTATGACTTATAATATTGTTTTACATTTGAATATTTTAAATAAATCCTTTTGTGTTGTTGATATGTCGAATTTTATTACCACTGAAAGGTGATTGTATAATGCGCATGTAATGTAACGCCCTGTTTTAACCATCAAAATTCGTAAAAAAAAATTGAAATACATTATTGGCAACTGAACGGACAAATTCAAGTTTAATACCGAAATAACAAGGATACAAATGAAAGTTATACAAAAAAAAATATTGATAAAATAAAGAACCTGCGATGTAATTGGATTGGTTCTGTACTTGGGTGGTCATTGTGGCAACTTCGTACAAATACTTTATCCTCAGTACGTACCGACAGTCAATAAGGCATCTCTGCATTGATTGCAGGACAACCCAACTATAGATCGTGTCGAAGGCTTTGTCGTAGTCCACATACGCTAGGCATGAGGCTTTTGAACGATTTGCCCAAGGATGTGTGATATCCACGGACTAAAGCCTTTTTGAAATCCAGCCTGCTCCAGATGTTGGAAGTCATCGAATTTATGGGCAAGACGGTTCGTAATAACCCTCGAAAGCAAGTTATATACATGGCTCAGGAGTGTTATGGAACGGTAGTTCTTCAATAAGGCTTAATCGCCCTATTTGAAGAATAATAGTTCCCCTGTTCCATGCCTCCGATGTAATGCCACTGTGAAGGATAGAATTAAAGAGCCTCGCTAAGTTTAGCAAAACTGATGTACTTCCTGCTTTTAAAAGCTCTGCGGTTATTTCATCCTCTCCCGAAGCTTTATGTTCCTAAGTTGTTGGAGAGATACTTTATTACGCCCATATCAATGTCAGGAAGCTCATCTGATAGGTGGCGGCTGAGTCTGGCTCGTGGGTTATCTGAGCTGCATAAGTCTCCATGAAATTTCGATTTCAGCGTAAATTGCTGGCTTTGAGGTGACGGTGATTCCTTGTGGGTTTCTCAGTTTTGCCAGATGACAACAGGAGATATGAAACACGGCTAAGATCTTCGAACCCCTGTTTGTGCAATAGCATGCTCAATGTTCCGGGTATTTGAACGCCTTAAGTTATGCATTATTAGTGTTTTTACCTTCCTGTTAAGTATCAGACGTTCAGATGTCAGATGCTCAGATGTTCCAGAGTCTCGCTTTTGGGGCTTCTTTTGGAAAAAAGAATTCATGCAAATAGTCCCTGGGACTCTAGGAAGTTTACTAACAATTGTCCTCGGTAGTTCCTACGCCCATAGCCAAATTCTCCTACCCTAGATTCACCATATTCTTGTACTCCCATTTTAGTATTGTAGTCATCTATAACAACCGTGTAGTACGTATTGGTACGAGACATAGCTTTAGCTATGTCTTCATCATGTATAAAGTTTCGACCTCCGACTTCGTCGTCATGGTATACACCCTGACGATGAAGTCGAACATACGGTCGAAGACGAGGTCGTCCATACGGACGTACACTTGAATAAACTTCAGGCTATACCTATCGGCTATCCTTATGACAAGGTACGCCACCCTCGCCGAGACACTGCCAACATCTACGACGTCGCTCTAGAGGTCTACTTACTATGACTTCTACTTATGGATCATAAATCCAACGGCACCGATAGTTGATGGTTTTCTCTGAAGTAGAGTATTTACTCTACGATACGATACGATACGATAACGATACGATAACACTAGACGCTGGTCATTTGACCAGCGTCTAGTGTTATAGTCTCCTCCTCCTGTCTTCAGAATTTTGATAAGCCCACTATCTGCCAGTGTTTTACTCCCAGCTGTCAGGTGTTCCTTAAGCCGTAGAGTGTGTCCGTTGTACGTCACCAAATGCAGTCGTTGCTTTTGGTACCCTGCCGTAGCCCGGGGATTCTTAGCACCTCCTGTCGCACCGTTACCATGGCCGGTATTGTGGCCAGGAATAGTGCGACTACCGGGAATTGGGGACCGTAGATTTAAGTCGTCGCTCACTTGAGGGGGATTGGCCTTAGTCACCACGCTTGGCTAGCAGTTTGGTGCAGCAGTTTCTGGAATCTTTCCACTAATGACGCTGCTACCCGTCATCAGGTTTGATATTTGATATTATAAGTAAAAGCTAGCCTATGGAAATTCTAATTTTATATTTATTTTTTACTTGTTAATAAATTTAAAATATATATTAAAGCTGAAGTCAGCATCTGCGCGTATGGCTATTGAATTCAACTCTCTTTTTTTCAGATTTATGTTTAATGCGATATAAGTTCTTTTTAAAGGTAAGGTTACTATGTAAAAACCCAAATCGCTTTACTAATTTTGAAGAGTTCTTTCGATTTTTCTATACTCTAGAGAAATAAAAATCGGTCATTAAATCCTATGTCAATAACTTTATGATGACATTGAAAATATCGCGTTTTAAAGAAATAAAAAATTTCAATCTGTGGTTCAATCAATGGTTAATGATAGACATTTCTCTGGCCCCAAATTTGATTTTTTTTAAATGCCTTTCTTCAAATTTTAAGCTTTCTGGATTATTTATAATTGTTTATTTCGTTAATATTTCCTGTATAAAATATGGTGTTCTAGAAAATAAAGAAAATTTATAATAAAGTAAGTTTTATTCACTCTGCAGGAGGTTGTACAAATATGAATTTTAAAACAACTCTTTAACGGCACAATGAACAAAAATAACTCAGAATATGTAGAATACCTGGAAAATAAATAAGATATGTTTTATTAATGGGATACTATGTATTATATTATTTAAAAATTAATTCCTTCAAATTTATGTCAAGGCTGGAATTTTACGCCAAAATATGGGTCAGCAACAATGTATAACATAATAGCTTTATTTCATTGAAAAACCCATAAGTGCTAAAAGCCATAGAAATACATCGTTTTATTAGAATTGGTTATGGATACTTAACACTACTATTAATAATATAATATCATATTAATGTAATGACAAAGTTAAGTTACAAGCTTTCTGCAGAAATCTTGGAAGGTCTGCGTCTGTTATATTGTCTTCTTATAAATTAATAAATCTTTGTTTCATTTTTAAAGCAATAATAAATGAGATATACAAATACAAAATCAGTACTTTTGAAATAATTATGATATTATGTTAAAAAAATCTTGGTGTACATTATAAATCTTGTTTATAATGTACTGCCTATTTACGTTGTTTGTGGATTCTAATGCCACTTTAATTGTGCGTTAATGAGATAAATTTCATCAGTTAGTTGGAACTAAGTAGATCGGAGTGATGCTTCACAAGAATACGTAGAAAATATATGGGAATATAAACAAAACATGACAGGAGCAAGAAACACCACAATTAATTAATTGTTGTTATTTTAAAGTTACGTAGCTTCGGCAGTATAATTCATTTATTTATTTGATCCACCAACATTTGCTTCCAAAAATAAACATAGTAAACGGAACTTAATCTAAGTGCAAACACTTACAGGCGGATACAGCATGAAAGAAAGAAAAAACATAATGAGCTCCTAAGGGGAGCTTCAGCAAAACAAACAAAACAATTAAACCAAAATGAAATAAAAGACAATTCCTTAGGATAATACATACATTTTTAAGAAAATCAGAGTTTATAATTTAACAAGAGTTGTAAGAGTTAAGTTTGTCGAATCAGCGTTAATATCTAGTAGGTCACTGTACTCATTAACAAATCTGCAGAGCTTAGGAACAGGAGAGTTTGATCCAAAAACTGTTTTCCGAGGCGGTGGGCAAAGGGGAGTGATTTTACAACGTGGGAGCCTCATTGGTACGCAACTAGGTATCACAAGAATCTTTTTTGCAATCGTTCTATTTGTAGCGAATGAGTTGCATAGTGAAGCCTCCATACCACTGAACAATATTCTAAGACACTGTGCACAAGAGAGTTGTACAACAGTATCTGAACCCTGTTTACACGTAACCCTTTTAGGTTAGGTATAAATGTCAACGTTTTACCAAACAGTACACCCAAGTCACGGATTTGCTCTACTTCTTAGATGTTACTCTGAGCAATACTATACTGGAATGTAATGAGATTTCTTTTTCGACCATATCTTCAACTAAGTATATGGAACATTTTTATATAAAATATGGTCGAATCCCATCGGGTCCTGCACCCTTGTTCCTATCAATATCCTTCAGTTTTCTCAGTAGTGACATAGTCTTTTGTAGGTAGCATTGAATATTGGCTGCTAGTATCGGTGTGTTCTGATGAATGTCTATAATCAGAGTTAAGAGGAGCATTATCGATGTATACGGATGCAAAATGAGAAGCGAACATTTCGCATATTTGTTTACCGTCTGAGGAAGCCACTAATCCATCAGTCATACAAATCGGGTAAGAGCTCGTGCCACCACGTTTACTTTTAACAAAAGTCCTGAAAAATTTAGGGTCTTAAGAAATATTTTTTTCTGATTCACTTATGTACTTGTTATAGCAGTCAATAGCCAAACGTGTGCAACGTGAGTTTAATAACCGTAACTCTAGTTCTTATATTTATATTTTATTGTAGTTTTATATTTTTTAAAGCGACGCCTAAGATTATATTTTTCTTTTGAGCGTCGTTTTCACATCATTGCAATCCCCAAATATCTGTACCCAATCACATTTTTGAAGTTATTTATGAATACTTAAGAAATCGGAAATTTAAAATAATGTAGGAATAAAAAATTGAATGTATAAATAATACATTGTAGGTATATGTTAACACATTGTAAAAATAATGAGTCAGAATAAATCTTGTACAAATGACCTGATGTCCAGATTTTACCACTACTTAGAAAAATATCGTTGAGGGTTAGATGCTATTCGGGGAAATGATTATGTCTTAATTATTTCTATTCTTCTACTTTGGAAAGACAAAGCGCGGTGTTAAGTTGCGTCTCAAAATGCAGAACGTTTTCAATTCAGGTGAAAAGTGGAGAATCGTGTTCCTGTCATTAACTTAAGTTCTCTCCCTGTTAACCCCCTTCAGGCCCTGGTAATATGGGTGAAAAACCGTAACGCCGTTTTTTGGAGTTGTTTCGTTTAATCCGCGTTGTTTTCGTTTTTTCGTTTATATCACATCCCTTGTTTTGTTTTGTAGAATGGCCAGGGTTGCTTCTAAACCGCAGGGGTTAAGATTTAAGACTAAGACCGTGAGGTTTTAGATTTAGCGTAAACGGACGGTCGGCATCTGCCACTCCGGAGTCCTACATAACCCGTCCGAGTCCCCAACCGGAAGGATACCTTCAGCGGATTTCCTCACGTAAAATGTGTTGCGCCCAATTCTCTGTTTTGTTTCATAAAACCATAAAAAAGAAAATAAACATAGCCAGTCCCAATTTTGAAACAAAAACTCAACCATTTCGTGTACATTGAGACACTCTGCGCATTCGAAACGTTGTGTTGTGAATTTAACGCCGCGCTTAAAATACAAATTCATGTAATACACACAATGGGTGTTGTAAATGCATTTATGCAAAACACGATATTTCTACTTTTATTTTTAATAGCATGAATATGTAGTAGAATTGACTATAATCAAAATCAATACTCATACAAAAATGCAAATATCGTTAACAATGAAATGATTTATAACGATGTGCTTGATTAGTATATAAAAGCGAATTGAATACACTTTTATATTACACCTGTTTGATCGCTCTAAGTGAATACCAGCAAAATGAGGGCTGTCTGGTGCTTAGTTGTTGTGTCCATCGCCGTCGTTTATGGGAAGAGTCTTGACAGTGTAAGTTTTCTAACAATATATTAGTGAAAATATTTTTTTTTACTATTAGGTTTTGATTTACTCTCTTAGAGCTGTATCAAAAAATATATTTATATTAATATCTTCGAGTATTATTCTTAGCCAGATTTGCAATTGCACCTCTTGTGTATCGTCTGTACTGGACTTTCTCATTTTGCCATTTTGAGGCTTGCATCTAATTGTTATAACTTTTATTATGGAACGGTTTAGCTAGAGAATTTGTCTTCTAGTTCAAAAGAAACTTGTCAAAACATAACTTAGTTTAAGCTTTATTTTATTAGACTTTGCGAGATTGATGTTGTCATAAGATACTAGATTGAACACCTTTTGCTCATATAAAGATGTCGGGATAGGTCAGCACTAAGACCGGGCACATGTAACTCCTTTTCCAATGAAATTGTATTATTAATTCTCCGTGTAGAGATTGAGTCCTCATGCTATAAATCTTCTTAAACGTTTAATGAAATCTCAGTTACAAAATACTTGTAACCATCAACCGATTACCGATTATTTTATAGAAAAAAATCTTACTTTTTCTTATGATACCATCCGACGTTAGCAACTTTTGTGATATTATCTAATTTTCTACATCTTATATAGAATATCATAAACCAAAAAAATAAAGATTTGTGTTTAGAATTGGAATTATGTTTCACTAATTCAACTAATTAATATAATCGTTGAATTAGTAAAGTTATCAATTCAAACTATTTAACAATTTTATTAAATTATTTTTGTTTATTTTCATTTAATAAAATATAATAATATTATTTTCGGTAAAGAGAGTTTTTCGTGTAGAGATGAAGCCCTCAATCGCAATAAATCTTATAAGACATGTAATGAAATCCCAGTTTAATCTCTTATACAAAATACTTGTAACCATCAATTCATTTAACGTTAGCAACTTTTTCTTATGATAACGTCTAATTTTCTACATCTAATATATAATATCATAAATAAATTAAGATTTGGTTTTATTAATCAAATTATTTAGCATTTTTATTATGAAATTTCTTATTTATTTTAATTTTTTAAAAATTTCGTGATAATATCAATTTCTGTAAATATAATAATAGCATCCTCATTTCATTTACGTCCTTATTTGGAAGTTCTTGGGCAGTCCATTTTGTTACCATTTTTTGAACCTGTATAGAGTTCTTAATCATATATATAAAACATTCTAACATGCTACTTAGATTTTATTTAACAAAAATATAATTTCAGATTGTCGTTATCCCTCCAGAACGTGCTCCTGGCATTGCAAAAGCATCAACAGATTGCATTAAAAAATTTAATTTAGACAAAGACACTATGCAGAAATTTCTTGCGTGGAAACTAACTGACTCCGAGGATACCAGAAACTTTATGTACTGTCTTGGAGTTGAGTCTGGATATACTGCTGATGATGGACACATGCTGAAAAACGAAGTGCTCTCACTTATTAGCAACGACAAAGATAGAATAGGCGGTGTCATTGATGAATGCAACAAGTTGAAATATGATGACAAACACGAAGCGGTATACCGTATTGTAATGTGTTTCCGCGATAATTCTGGATTGCAGTTCGAAATCTAATTGAATATATTCAAACCTCTCGCATGCATCTTCATCATCCTTTAATGTAACATGACTTTGTATGATTTATAATATTGTTTTGCATTTAAATATTTTAAATAAAGCTTTTTGTGTTGTTGATATGTCGAATTTTATTTTAATTTATTTAATCTCTTCTTACGCCTTACACCTTTTTTAAACCATCATATTTCGTAGACACAAATTAAAATATATTATATGTCACTGTACTTAATATGGATCAGGAACGATTTCAATTTTAATAACGAAATAAGTACGTGTTTTTCATTCCGGACACAAGTAAAAGTGATACAAAAAACATAGATCGATAAAGTAAAATTTAAATTGTTTAAAATCCAACCCAATTATCAAATAATATTAAGTTCAAATAATTATTAATTTTTTGAAGAAAATTAGAAATTTGAGTATTATATTTGTATTGAGTTTTTTCACTCTTAAAAATCTTTTGATAAACAAATGAGGATAAGAATCAAAATACGACCCAAAAATATATGTTGGTAATACTATATTGAAAAACTTTTAAATGTAATAATAGCAATTTAGCAAGTATGCGTATATTTTTAATAGATTGCTCACGGTTTTCATAATGTTAACGTCTGTGTTTGGAGTATCATATACAAGTTGTATATTGTTATATGGTGTTATGTGTGATAATGTATTTTTTCAGCTTCGCTCAGCATAGGGTAGGTAAAACTCCGTTATCCGATTTCCGTCCGAACTCAAAAAACTGCGTGTCGAGTGGTAGATTGCAACGTTATGCTGAGAGCATTGAAAATGAAAATAATTTAAGTATAATCAATTATATAATAGATTGTTTCACAATATAGGGCATAAAAATTAAGTTCAAAATTTTATCAACCTTTGCTCGCCTTCTGAGTCTAAGTTGTATTAAAGGCATATTTACAAAATTCGCTGATATAAGGTAATATTAAGAGGTTGCACAGTTTAATCACTTTTTAAAAAATACGGCAACCAAAATAATGTTTGTAAAAATTTTCATTTCACACGGTACACACCTCTAGAAATAATCAAGTATTACAACATACGGTACTATCAAAAGACACGCGAATGATATTTTTATGTAACTTAAATCGGTCTGCTTCCTGAATAGCTACTTCAGTACCTTTTAGAGCTACAGGATACAAGCAAATTCTCAAATTCTTTGCAAGTCACAAGACAGATTAGGGACTCTATTTTCCAAAGTCTTAACACTCATATGGAACTGATGGCAAAAGTTTACTATCCCAATGTAATATAAGAACAATTGGGAAGGTTTTTCTTAAAGAATGTCTTAAATTTTTGTTCTTCAAGTTTTAAAGTGTTAATCACACGCTTAGGAAATTGAAAGACACATTTCTGAAAGCGGTATTTGATCCCGCGCCTGTTGGAAACCGTCGAAGTGATTTGACCGCTAAGCTATGCGTTCTATGTTTATACGTTTTCCTAAAATACAGTCTTCAATTTTTTTTGATAGTTTACGTCTATTGGTCACCCGAGCTCGGTATACAGTGAATGACACAATAATGTGTGCACCATCGTGGCCAAGGCTCTTTGCAGCTGCAATAAATTAAAAACTTGGTTATCGAATAGATAGCTGTTCACAATCCCAAGTAAAAAAGTAGTGTCTGATCAAGAGTTTTTCCTTTAGAACTTGTCACAGGTGGTTGGAAAGTGACATCGTCTATACTAAATGCTGATGATGATGTAGATGAGCCGTCTTAAGTAATAATTTAATTTTTTTTTGCTTTTATTTTGTAATGTTTATCCTTGTATGACTTAATTTTATCCTCTTTTGAACTGAACTTTTTATTTTTGAAGCGAACACCATATTTACTCCACTCATTTACGAGTCATCTTCTCTTTGTGAATTAAGAAATTCTTTGTCTTCTTGAAAAAAGACAAATATCTCAACGAAGTCAATTTCATATTTGATGTCTTTAATTTTGGTACTTTTTGTTTAATTTTGGTATTCTTTGTACAATCTCTGTATATTCTCGTATATTCTCCTCCGTTAGAACAGGAGTATTTCCTTTCCTGCAAATTTCTTGTAATTTTGCACTGGTAGATTTAGCAGCATTTGAATAAGTTTTTTTCATTTCCTTGATGATGATAAATAAACGGCAAAAGTACTTGTTCTTATGAAGGAAGCTGAGCTCCTAAAAGCTCATAACAGGACACTTTTCCTATTAACCAAATATCTTTCTTAGTTCTCATTTCCTCAGTTAGGTTATTAAAGTGCAAAAGATAAAGAAACTTACATGAGAATAGTAAGAAGAAAACATTAATTAATAGAAACAAATCTAAATATTACAAAACTAACTAGTTTAAAATAAAATTGACCAATATGTATGTGCAACTTCCAAATATTGTCGAATCTTAATAAATTGCATTTGGTATTACGTACGTACCTTTGGTATTATAAAGACTCAGAGGAAAAGCAAAGTCATGTGAAACTCACAGCTTTTGAAAAACGAAACACCCTAATCCTAATAATCATTCCCCCTAAGGGAGGTCGATCTGCAAACATCGCGTTTGGAGTGTCATTATGGCCTTGATAAAATATAAAATATTGGGGTTCTAGTAAATAAAAATTATTTATAAGAAAGTAAATTTTAATCACACTGCACAATGTTGCCTAAATATGAAATTTAAAACAACTGTCAACAATTAACAAAAGTATCCTACATAAAGTAATTTTTTAAAAAGCTTTAATATTTTTTTTTCCATAAGAATATAGGTCCTAGGTCTTCTATTAAACATTTCCTTTTCCTGCCCTTGCAAATTGCTAAGGTCAGCAAAAAGACAATTGGCTTGTTAAAACGCTGGAAACACCTGTTACTCATTAAATCTTTGGCCCATACTCTCATACTTCCTATACTGGATTATGCAGACAGCTGCTATCCGGACTTAACAGAGGACCAGCTTAATAAGCTGGATCGGCTAGAAAGTATGTGTATTAAGTTTATTTTTGGCTTACATAAATTTGATCGATAAAAGCTTAAATGGCTTATTGTAAGCCACCGTCACAATTTACACATCCTTTCACTCCTTTATTCTATCCTATACAATCCTTTCTCTTCTAAATACTTCGCTTCGCTTTAAATTCATGGAGGCTGAAACATCTTGTCAATTCTATCTCAGGTCAAGAAGTGATAATCGCCTAATGTTTCCAACTGCTCACACACGTTTTTATGGTAATTCATATTCATCATGAAGGCTATAAAACAATGGAATATGATTCCATCAGATATTCGTCATACTAAATCTTAATATATATTTAAAAGTCATGTCACTAATTATTTCCTTTTGTTGCAATAATATTATGTCCTTCTTATGTACAATACAGGTGTATTTATTATTAAATTATATATTTAGGGGAAAGTAGGGTAGATTGATGGACAAAAAATCTAAATCAAATGATATGTCAATAAATGTAATATTTTTGATTAAATTTCAAGTCCAAATTTGGCTACAAGTATAAATATTATAATAACAAGATTAGCGCGTGTTTTATAAAAAATGGAATTTGAATCATACTGTCACACCAACGGGGCACTAAGATACATCAGTTGGGGCACATTAATACAAAATGGACATGGTATAAAATTGTTTAAATTATAACACTTTCATGAAAAAAATACTTTATTATTATGAAAATTCTGTAATCAGTCTTACAAAATACTTGTAACTTAACCAATTTACATTACATACTACATCTTGATTCTTAGGAACAGGTTTATCAAGACTATCCTTTTATTAAAAAAAAAAAACTCAGAAATCAATACAAAAACAATCGTAATTAAAAAACTCTAGTACTTTAACAAAATAGTAAACTTAAGTAACATTATTAAGAATGCTTCTATTGCTACTTTTATTGCACATTGTATGAACTTAAATTAAATGAAAGAGTATACATAGAAGATGTTCGAGCTGTGCTTTCGTAAAATTTGGTTTAGGCATGTGTAAAACAACATCTTGCTTGGTCTCCTACATCAGGAAGAACAAAAATATAAGATTTATTAGAACGAAATCCCCAATATTAATATTTTCTGGATTAGGAATGTCAAACTCTTCTACACCTCCTTCGTCTGACACTTTATCATCGTCATCATCGCTTAATTTCAATAACTCATTCTCACTGGAATCCGAATCTGATATGGGCTTCAAACGAAGACTGACATTTTTCTTTTTAGGTTTTTTAGTATCTGTGAGTCCCAATAAATTTTTTGCTGTTTTTAACTCTTTTGTTTTTTGCTTCATCAACTCAACTTCAGCCAAAACTTTAGGCGTCGGTAAGACTGTATTAATGCCTGTTTCATCTAAGTTTACTCTACGGCCAGGAGTAAATTTAGAGCGTAACATTACACGCTCAGAATTATCAAAAAATTCAGCCACTGCAGTCTTATTAAATGCAAAACTTCTTGCGGCGCTAGTATTTTCAGGCTTTCTTAGGCTGAGCTGCTGGTTTCTGTTTCTAAATTCTGCTGCCCAATCTTTCCCGGCACGCTTATTTTTTGTCTGGATGATGACTGATGATGAATGTGATTCTGGATATTTGCATCCCAAATATTCTGCATACTCATAAGCTAATGTTAAAAGTTGCTGCAAGGATAAACCATAATGCCTCTTGCTGCAAGTCAACAAATATTCTGAAAATAATTTCCTTTGCTGGGCAGTAAATACTTGAGCTACAGTATATTTCGACCCATACAAATTAGGAGAGGACGATTGGTTTTCCTCAGAAGCTTCCCTAAATTTTTCAACATGATGTTGCAGAGTTGCAGGTTTCATTCCATATTTTCCGGTTGCTTTCCTAATAGATTGCTTTGCTTTGTTGCTTCAAAGTAACTTCAGATACGGCGGTTTTGATTTTATCTTCATCTAAACTACGTCTTTCAGTCTTGGGCTTGTATGTGCGCACCATTTTCTGATGAGAACAAATATATTATGTATAAATTTTAATTCAAAACATTTTACAGAATTTATAGGGGCACTTTGATACACACCGATGTGCCCCGTACCTTGCTGTGTCTAAGTGCCCAAAATGTTTTTTTTTCAAAATGCAAATTATACTAAAAAAACTAATTACTAACTTTTAAAAAAATACTTAATCCATAATATTTGATGCTCAGACTTACCTTTTGTATGTATAGATCCTCAGAAGATGGTATAAAAGGCCGGAGAAACACTTTTACATTTTACTTAATTTTTTAGTTGGCCGCACTCGGAACACGTTACAACTTGTAGAACAGCAACGGCTGACTGCCTGTCGGCACGAACGAATGGGATGCGTTTAAGCATTTCTATGTCCGTTTTAGAGATGTCACCATTTGAATACATTTAATTGATTTTTAAATAATGCTTGTGTATCTATGCATCATCCCCTGCCTCCCTAAGTATTTGTATGTTACATTTACTGTTTTATATATTGGTATTTATTTATTTACTTATGTAAGTGATATTACTAGTTCAGTGAGCATAGAATAAGTTAATAATTTGTTTTTTTTTACATATATTAATTATTATTATTTTGCCTTTTTTACTTGCGTTAACCCTTATGAGGTAACACCATGCTCCCCTCACCAAAGGTTGTCTCACAGAGTAGTAACTCTGTACTACTTATCAAATCTTGTGTACTGATTGTTCCTGGCATTGTCTTTGTGTGCAATCAAGTTTTACTATCTATCTTTCTATCTACGTTAATCAAAATACAGAATTAAATGTATTATGTTAATATATACTTAGAAGCTCATGAAAATCGTTTAAATAAATTTTTTTTTGCACACTATAACTTTATCTTTAAGCTCATGAGATATTTTTACAATTATACATATTATACATATACATTATACAGTTATAATTATTATAAATCATAAAACGAAATATACAGGAGAATTATCTTAAAAACAAAGTGATGTTTTATACATTGTTTCAAAGCGTTTCCACCTTCGCTTTTGTTGCAGAGATTAACGGCACCAATAAACTTAGATTTGTCCTTGTGATCTCCAATAAGTTTTGTAACTTTATCCACAATTAAGTGCCCATCATTGTCTACATATCCGGATTTAGAAGAAAAAAAATAAAGGAACTGCTTGAATGTTTCAGTGTCTACGAGATCCGCATCAATAACTTTTTGTAGAGAATTAGATTCAACTCCCGTACTATATTTAAATACAATCTGCTGCGGCTTCTCAACATAATCTTGAGGAACTTTGTAGTATATCTGAATAAAAGAAAATATTATTGGGAGACTATTTATTATATTATTTAAAAATAAATTTATGTCATGACTGAATTCACGCCATAATATTGTTCACGAATAATAATTACGGGTAAATCAAGTACAATGTATAAGATAATAACTTATTTCAAGTTACAATGTATAAGATAATAACTTTATTTAATTGAAATACCCATAAGTGCTGTTGCATAAGTATCGCTTATGGACACTAATACGACTATTAATAATTTACTATCAAATAAATGTAATGATAAAGTTAAGTTACAAGCTTTTTACAAGGTCAGAGAGTCTGTTATATTGTTTTTTATATTTATAAATTAATAAATTATTATTAAAAAATCATTGTTTCATTTTTTAATTAATAATAAATGAGATAAAGATTTTTTTTGTTATAACTTGCCGATAATGTCAAATTATAAGATTTAAAATATATATATATTTATAATAAAAATGACACCATGGTGTATTTTTATAATGTACCATCTACATACGATAATTGCGGATTCAAATTATAACAATTATGAGTGAAAATAAATCTTATACAAAATTTACAGTATTACTTTTTTCCTTATCAGATTGTTGCTTATATAGAATATAATATTATTGTTTTTTTATTCATAGTGAATAGAATCTTATTGGCTTTCCATGGATTCACCGTACAATGTCCATACATCTGAAACGGTAACCACGTACCGGGCTCATCATGTTCCAGTGAGAGGAGCTTGAGGCAGTCCTCGGCTAGTATGTCTACTCAACCAGATTAGAAAAAATACTACTAATGTCGTCTTCGAAATACATGCTGAAATGAACTGATAATAGTTCTAGATCCCTTATACCTTTAAGTAGATTAAAGATCGTTGGTATACCTCTCGCGTCTACTTCTATCACGTATAAATTAACTCCAAACCTTTTCCAGGTAAGTTCGTTGGTTAGTTCCGAGTACTTGTAACTTTGAAATAATGGTAGGTAGTTTCCCCATCTACAACTAAATTAGTTTAAAGCATTATCGATATATCTGGGTTTTGTTTGTATTATTGGTTACATTTTGTTATTTTTACTTGTAAAATTATACTAGCAAAATATCGAATCTGCGTATATTTTTAATTTCTTCCTTATATAATTTTTTATATCAAAAAGGGCTTAGAAAGCAATTGAAACTACTATTATTAAGTAAGAAGACAGAGAATAGAAAAGCTTAAACATCAGTCTGAATAGTGTGTTAAACTGATATTTTTGATTATCGAAGCGTCATAAAAAGTATAAACTATGACAGGAGTCGTATATTTATTTAAAATAAAATTTATGGATGAAGAAATTCGGTAAATGTTTAGTCGTTGATAAGTTAAGTCATCACAAGAAGCGACTACCGTTCAAACTTATACACAAGTACCTGTAACCTATTAACTAGACGATGCTTCAGAACATTTAGTGGAAGAGTAATCAAAAGGCATTGACTACATGTAATTGATTATATCGAAAAATGGGCTAACTGGCTCAACGTCTCCCAAGAACTGAGGAAGTCATCTACTAATGTAAACGAACATGTACACAAAAAGCTAAATTAATAATTATGTGTAAGTTCATATTTTTTTACTTCAATATTTCGTCTATTATATATTTTAATAAGGGAAATATTTTAAGACATTTTTATTAATTTTTATATGACTTAATAATAATTAAAATAAATATCTCCTCTCCATCTCTACACTCCACAACTGCAATGCCACATGCAATGAGCATACTTATTACGCACGCACCATAGTGCACTTAAGTCAATTAAAATTTAAAATTTAAAATTTAAGTGATTTACCAATAACTTGCCGACATAACTTGACTACGGCTACTCTAAATATTGTAAAACAAAAGCCCCAACTATGTCTGTCTGACTTTTTGTTCGCAACAAGCTCAGAAACTAACAGGCTAACCAACTTTCAGACAATTTTCACCAATAAATTGCCATTCTTGAGGAAGGTTTTGGTATATAATTAGGTTTTGCGAAAGGATTTTGACACTTTGGCGTTGCGTAGAGATGTTCTTCGCTGTGCGTTCTCTACCCCATTTATCAAAGAGAATGTTCGGTGAACTGTTTGACCTGATTCGGTCAGCTGAATTTTCCAACCACACAGTACGTAATAGACTGAAATACCATCCTCACCGTCTGGATACGTGACACTACTACTGTGGCGGTTTTGAAGGAACTTCCTTCCACGTGCCATACAAACAGTTGTATGGCACGTGGAAGGAAGGAAGAAGACCGCCGCTGATACGCCATTCCACAGGGAATGGCGTATCAGCGGCGGTGTTTCCTGACCTATTATCCACCTTAAAGATCGGCAAACACTGCAGATCGTCTGGTGTCGTGGGTGGCGGTGTTAGCTTACTCGTTTGCTTTGTATATAGTATAAAAGAACAATATTTGTTTAATATGTAAGTAAAAATAAGCTAATTGGTAGCTCTTAAAATAGAAAGAGAAAATACCTCCAAAACAAGGGTTTTCGGGACTCCAAGGGCAGTTGATTATTATAAATGTACGAAATAGTCCGCATATCAAGGTATTCTTAAAATACAGATGGTCTAGGTTTATCTTTTGAGAATACTTTTATATACCCATTCTAACTTTAAGTAGTCACATCTAATGGGCTAATTGTGAAATCATTTATATATTATAAATTAAATACGGTAGGTACCTTAAGCATATCATCCATAATATAATTGCTATTTACACTTCCTAATTACATTAAATATCTTAAAAGTTATTAAAAATAAAAATTCCCATGAAAGAAATAAAATAGTCAATTATGAAAACACGGAGCGAGGATATCGGGGCTCACTTGCTCGCCCACAAAAATATAGGAAAATATGAACTGTATTGTCTGAACGAAGCCAGGCCGGGACAATAGTTTTAAATCTGCTTATTTATCAATCAAATTAATCACTTATCGCAAGTATTATACATATGTTACCACGAAGTACACACTCTTAAGTATTCGAAATGTCGAATTTTTAAAAACGTATTATCAAATATGAAAATATACGCTTTTAATCGGGTTAAATAGATTTAAATAAAGACTTTTAAATTACCTTATCGGTATATATAAATATAAAACTACATTTTGTTTTATTAACCATTAAATGTCTTTCTACGACAATTCAAAAGTGTTATAAACACACATTCATTATAAGTAAAGGACATGTTAAGAATCCCTTCATAGAGTATGAAATTTAGCATACCTCAAAGTGTATATGGAAAATAAGTGTAGAATGCCAATACTTTTGATAACAATGAATTAGAAATAGAAATTACATATACTACCACAATGTTATGGTTTAATTACAATTTTGTACAAAGTGACTTACTTACACTTTGCTAACGCAAGAATTATTTTACTCGTCTATGAGGATATATTAATAAATATTTGTGTATTCATACAATAAAAAAGAATAAATAGTAAAAAGCTTTTTAAAAACAAGCTTTCTTCAACTTATATTTAGCAAGTTCTTTCATTTGATATCCATATTATAGGAGTACAAAAATAACTAGTCGGCCGTATTGAGTGTTGCGCCAAGTGAGATTTCGAATGACGTCACAAAGTTAACCATCTTGTCATCTAAACTGAACGTGTATACAAAATTTAAGGTTATAGGCTCTATAGGTAACATATTTTGCTTTAAATTGCCATTGAAAAACCGGCTCTTTACAAGTTTTCCAAAAAAATATTAAGTAATTTACTAAAGTTTAGCCCACATATTATCTTAGATAGTATGTATAATAATATTATATAAATAGGAATCATTTATACATTTGTATATAGTTCCTCAGAAAATTTATAACAAAATTGCATTCTGTATAAATAACATATGAAAAAAAATCTAAATCAAATAAAATACGAACATATTTTTTTATGTAACTTAGTAGATATATCTCATAAAAACCATTTATTAAATGGGTCGTTGAATGAAGTTAAAATAATGTTCAATATTATACCGTACACCAATTTTTAAGTTACATATGCCTACTTCATTTTATACAAAAGAGTACAGAGTGTCAAACAAATGGGTGAATTAAAAAAATTTCAATACCCAAGTGTGTGAATAGCACTTTAAAAATGTTAAAACGGTTAAATTAATTTTATTGGTTAACAAATATTATGTGTAAAATGTATTTCATCATTTTTATACATTGTTACAATAAAGTATGTTCAACAAATCAATTCTGAACCAGCCACTTTCTCTCCGTCCACCATCTTCTACCAACAAGTACTTTCATACTTTGGCCATATAGCTCAAACACAGCCAGACAATCTTGACAATCTCATTGTTGTTGACAAACAAGACGGTAGAAGACCTACAAGCAGATTACCTGGCCGATGGTCTGATGACGAGATTACAGAACTTCCCATTACTGCAGCTTTAATACCAACAGAAGACAAGGTGGCATAAAAGCAGCTCGTCACCTTCAACAATGCCTATCATTCGATCGGGCTCAACCTTCAGCAATGAAGAACACGACGAAGAAAAAGACTATAATTATGTTCTTCATGTACTTTCATACATATATTCAAGGTATTATCGATGACGTAATGTTGATAATTATTTTAAAGGCACAATGAAATATTAAGATTTTTTAAAGAGGCAAATATTTAATCTTTCAATAATTATTTTGTTCTAAACTTTGTTTATACATATTATTAATTTCTTTGCTAACTGAAGCATTATCTTTGTAGTTATTAACATCAAATTATACTAATATACAGCATATAATATTAAAACTTATATAGTGAAATATATAGGTGATGTATCTTTGAAACAGACTGCTGTTTTAAACATTGTTTCGTGAGCGTTAACACTTTTAATCTCGTTACATAGATTAAGGGCATCAATAAACTTAGATTTGTTCTTATGATTTCCAATAAGCTTAGTCATTTTATCTACAATGAAGTGCCCATCATTATCTACATATCCAGATTTAATAGAAAAGCAATAAAGGAACTTCTTGAATGGTTCACTGTTCTCGAGATTTGCAGAGATAAGTTTTTGTACAGCATCATGTCCCGTTTCCGGAGCATTACTACAATCTGCTGCGGCTTTTAATATACTCTGGACGTACTCTTGAGGAACATTATGGAGAACCTGGAAAAATTAAAAATATCTATTTTTTAAAGAAGAAAGATTTAGCTATTTACCTTTAAAATTATTTCCTGATTGAATTTCTTGACAAAATTTTTTTTAGCATTGCGCTTTTATTTCAGGGTCGTCAGAGAAACTAAAATCAAGACACTCCATTCTCCACTTTCCGCCCTAATCCGTTTAATTGCGTGTTTAGTGACGGAACAAAGCCGCGCTTTGTCTTGTCTCCAGAGCGGAGAAATGAAAATAAGATAAATATAATCATTCCCCCGAGTAGGAATCGAACCCACAAATATCGCATACACAGTCAGATGCGCCTATCCCTATCACAATGCGCCTCGATGGTCTCAAAAATTATATTTTATTAGAATAACGAAAGAGGCCATCATATTAAATTTAATTTAATTTATTAATTTCATAATTTTTTATATGTTTTCTTTTAGTTGGAACATATATCCTAAATATATAAATATATTAAATAAAAAAATACATACATTTATACGACCATAAAGAACAAAAACAAACTTTATTTAATTTTGAATTCGATATGATGGGCAGGTATATATTTTGTTTTTTATTATAAAGTGTAATATCGTGAAATATGTAAAAACGTTATTGCATCTAAATTTTATTTGTTTCATTCAATACTTAACATTTAAGCATATTTTATAAAAAAGAAAAATAATAAAATCATTATGAAAGTTTTTTAATGTAGCGGTTGCACACCTGGGTTAATTTTGTAACATAAATAGTGTCACTAATCTCCGCCACCCATATAAACTTTTATATTGTGACAAAAGTATAGTAAAAAGACATATTTAGAAAACGTATAAAAATTTAAACGCAGCGGGATTTGAACCCGCGCCTCTTGCAAACCGTTCAAGCGCTCTGACCGCTAATCCATGCGTTCTACATCCAGCTACGTTGAAATTCTTATACACTTATTACAACTTATATTTGTTGTTCTCTCTCTGTAGAGAGATTCTTACAAATTTCTGCTACCCAAAGATTATTCTACGAACAATCGTCTAGCAAGAGAGAATGCTATTTATTAAATATATATTTTGTTAACATTTTTTAAAGTGTTATTTCAATTTCCTTAGTGTGGGAATAACACTTAAATAACACAAAAAAAGTACAGTACTTTGGAGAATCACTAAGAATACACGAAAAATGTATGAAAACGTCCCTTAAAATATACTTACAGATTTTCCTTCAACTAAAGCGATGGCCAGAAACACGAAACACCACAACAATTTCATTGCTGTATTATTTAATTGTTACTTCTACTATGTTAATCAAAATAATGAAGACATAAATATATCAGGCTGTATTTATATTACGTAGAAGATCGTTGTTTTTATTAATTAGTGGCGAAACACATGAATCCTATTACAAATTCGCAGGAAATATTAATGTTTCAAATTAAAAACTGTGCGTTTAGATTAGATTAGTATTTTTGTAACGTTCTTTTTGCAGTGTCATTATAAGTGCACGTAGGCAATTGAATAACATATATTTAAAAAACATATTATAATATATAAAAATCCCGCTGCGTTCAATTTTTTATACTTTTTTTAAATATATGTTTTACTAATAACTTAGTTTATCATAGGTTACTAATTTTATGAGCATTGAAAACTGATTTAGATAAATGTTTTTAATTTATTAGCAGTCTTAGGTTATGAATTATTCAATGAAATTCGTGAATCAATTGACAGTGTCTTTATTTTTTAAGAGAAAAATTAAATTGTGTTAGCTACCAATGTAAAATTACTTTGCCTTAGATCGTGCTTTCTAAAATTGTGCTATACAAACAAGTTCTAGAATTTTCCAAAATCTGTTGTGTCAATTGCCAGTATCAATTGTATGGCTATCAAATAAGCATACATATAATTGAACGTTGTATGTATATGCATAAAAACGAATCCCTATTTTCCTCGATCACGCCGTAACTTACGATAACTTTTATAAGTTTTTATAAGTTTTTATGAAAAACAATACATTTTAGCATTGATTATTTACAACAAGATGACGTCAGTCTAGTCACCTTGTAGTTGATAAAAAATTATAAGCTCTGTAGTATCAGATATATATTTGTATATATATGAGTATGTTATGATATCGAAAAAATCTTTGGTACTCATTTTTACAAATATTACTCAAACGGAGTCCAAAGTTTATTTAGAGAATAAGTGCAAAAAGCCATTTTGTATAATGAATATATATTTTACAATATATATCACACACACTACTATGTGTTTTGCATACACTTTTGTATAAAGTAACATACACGTCGCTAATAACGATATTTTACGTGTAAATATAATAATTATTTTATGTGTAAACATACTTTTAATATTCTTTAATTTTATTATTATGAGGTATTTTTATATACCATAATGAATATAATAATTATGGTATAATATACACTTTATATTAAAAAATGAATATCATAATAATAAATTATTTTTGAGTGTTTTTACCTAACCTGAGCGTTCAACCGGTTTTTGTTTAGTTATTGTTAACTTATATTTATTAAAGCAAGTATGCTTCTTTTTTTTTTACTTGTTAATTGAGGTTAAGATCCAACATCTTCAGCTTATGTATAGATTGTCGCTGATAACGTGTAGTAACCTCTACAAGTAAATTAAATTGAAATGTCTGTTTGTAATATTAGAATAAACTTTTTACTAAATGCATGCCTTTTACATGTATGTAGTACACACGGTTCATATAGCAAAATAACATTTTTTTACATTTCTGTCTATGTGTCTGTTTGTTCTGGCTAACAGCTGGACTGATTTTGACGCAACTTTCACTGGTAGATAACTGATGTTACATAGAGTAACTTTTTTTTAGAATTCCATGTGGAAACAGAGTAAAATAGACTCCACAGTCACAATAGATTGAAAGCTGCCGATACTCTCTTATATTTTTGATAAACATATATTTGTAATAGAGAGCTATTTCTCACTATTCTGCGTAACTAACGTATTTGCAATTCCTCGTTTTTATTATTTAAATAATGGAGTGGCACGTCAACAATTTGTCTTTACTTGTCCAATAGAATGTATCAAAAGTACTAGTTTTCTATATTTGTCAAATTAATTAAGCTTTAACTACCGAAGTTGATGCGTCACACCTATTCTTACCTAATATATGCAAATATGAATTTGCTATATAACATTATGGAGGGATACTATTTTGAATAAATTATGTTTTCTTCTAATATGTTAATTATATACGTTCATTATATATATGAGTAAAATTTAATTATAACGTAATGACTTGTCACTATGCTCTTTGCGCAACCTTCACATGACGCTGTAAATTCTATGATATAATAAATATATTGTAAAAGGTATAAAAATTTGAACACAGTGGGATTCGAACCCGCGCCTCTTGGAAACCCGACCTAAGCCGTGCGTTCAAACGTGCGTGCGTAATTTTCTTTACGTTTTCTAAAAAAATACTAATACAACGTTTACACTTACAACGTGTACATTTACACTTCGTTGTATAAATAACAAGTAATAACAAAAAAACATTCAAAAAGAAAATAACAAATGAAGCTCAAGAGGCAGTCTTATCGCTAATCAGCGATTTATTCCAGAAAACCTTTGGATTAGGAGTTATTGAAAAAAAAACATAATGGGTCCTTTAAATATACATACATAGATACATATATGTATGTAAGTATATTTACTATAAATTTCAACACTTATGTCTAAAGAATAATTTGAAAATAAGACAAATGGAAGTACAGTAGTTTTAATAAAGTAAGCAACCTCCAACTACAAAAAAACTAAGAAAAATAATATTAATCGCGTCTATATTCCAAAGCTAATTTACGCACCTTGCCCATAATAAAAACGGAAAGATTATTCGTTTACACATTTGCATATTTTTTACGTTTTCGTTTATGTTTATTAGTTATTATGTTATTCTATATTAGATGTGATGCAAAATAAATAAAATGTTAAAATATTATATGTAGGTTTATTAAAATATTAATATTAAATATTAAAATATTATTTCAAGGTTGTTGCTTAAATAGTCAGTGACCGTATTTATCATAAATAAAAAAAAAACATTAACTCAGGAACCCATTTTTTTCAATATTAACTTCTAATGGTAGATTAGTACGATCTAAGTACTGAAAGTAAATACGCGGGGGTACGTACGGAGATGGTTTTTTTTGTTTGTTTGTGCAAACCAATAATGCCTGTTATCTCCAAAAGTACTACTCTAATTTTGATACGATTTAGATGCAATTTTCAGTGTAGTTTCAGGTTGAATTGATGCGGGTTTTTAAACAATTTGCTTCATTTGTAATTTAATAATCGATGTAATTAATTTTTGTTCAGTTTTTACTGATATTGAGATAATTTATTTCCAAAAGTAAAATATTCTAATTAATTATTTGTATATAATAGAGAAAATTCCATATTTTGTGATAAAGCCGTTAAATAACGATTTTCGCTTTTCATATACTACGGTAATGTAAATCATAAATGGCCTACAAAAAAATCCAAAACAGTATTCATCTCCTAAGGTTGACACACGTTACAAATCCTTATGTCTAAATTAGTATATTAGTTAACTTGGCCATTTCATGTAGATTATCATTTAGTTATTTCATTTAAATGAATACTTGATAAGTTATCACACATTTAAAATTACACTCAACTAAACAAATCTGACTGGCAACCTGCACCCTGCTTTTATATAATTCGTTAAAATATATAATTTGCTAAAATTATAAATTTGAGCAGTTTGTGATTTAAGTGAGAACGCAGGCCGGTGATAATACGAAATAGATATTATAGTCGTCTACCTGATGTCGTGTTGTCTTATTTAATGAAAACTTTCCTTGGCGCTTGCGCTTGGAAGAGGTTTCCAAGAGGCGCGGGTTCGAATCCCGCATGCCTGCATTTAAATTTTTAAACATTTTCAAAAAATCTTTTGTATACTACACGTTTCTTATAAATCGTTTGTTTTAAAACCTTTGTTTAAGTTAAATAATACATTTTTTGTAGAATTCGATAACAGGCGACGCGACTTGTTATTACTTTACGGATCGATAAAGTATATCTCAAGTTTAAAATCGATTATATTATCATTTTTCGAAATAATTGTACGTGCATCTTATTTATATATTGTTTTTAATTTCTTATAATTACAGTAATTCGTCAGATTGGAAAAAATATATATTGTAATCGAGGTAATTTGAGGGTGTCGGTAGGATTTTTCCTATGGGTACTACACTGAACTTCAAGCTAAAATTTACCATTACATGCAAAAAATCATTTATTTCTTTTTAGTAGTCATCAGTTTATGTAGTAATTTGACTGTTTCAGTTTTTAATTTTTACATGAAAACGACATGGAATGTCAAGATACAAATTTCTTATATGTACCTCCAGAATAAAACCTACTACCACACCAAAATTCATTCATTTCTGTCGAGTACTATTTGCGTGAGTGACACCCAAAGTAACAGACATACAGACAAACAGACAAAAATTACACTGATTGGTTTATTCGCTTCTCTTATCGATATATTAATGGACCCAACTGGAATTTTTATACAATCTTTAATGTACAGAGTTGACTTTTCAACTCTTTTATTATATATATATATATACTAAATAGGTTTGAAACTTGAAATCCGAAAGTTAAAAGTGCGACACTAAGTGCGACAAGATGGCATGAACTTGTAATTTGACTATTTTCTAACTTACCTACTCATATATTACTCATATATTTGTAACACCAATTTGTTTAATAAAAAAACTTATATTACATATATCGAGAAAAATAAAAATATTACAGTCAATAATTTATGTTTATTTAATAAATGACGATATTGGAAATATTTTTACTATAGTTTGTTCATATATATAAAAAAAAAGGATTATAGTGTTAAGGTGTTCACAATAATACATTTTTAGTTATTTATAATTATTATCTTATAACTGAAAGAAAGCCGATACTAAAAACGGAAAATTTCATCAATTTTCTTCTGCACTATTATATATATTTAATTATATATATTATATATTCTCCTAAAATACTAATTAAATTCAAACGAGACTTTTTATAGGGCGTGGGTGTAACCATGAGGTATTATATATTTGGAAAGCTGGCACACGTTAAGTTAGACAGTAATAGACCAGTTAAACTAATAAAACTTAGGAAATAACCCCTTAGCAAAATTTGTCAGCAGCGATCAAAAGTCAGCGTGAATTAGACTTTGCGTTGACCTACAGAAATTAAAAATCTTATAAATTAGATGATGAACCTTTTTGGGTCTCGTTTTCCGCGCAAATGAATTACGGGTATCAAGTAATAATAAATTTATAAAGGGCTATGATGAAATTAGTAATATTTATAATACATCCGCTTGTATTTTTTTTCTACATAATGAACATCATAGTTGTCGCAAATTTAAAATTAGGTTCCAAATTACAACATCAGTAATTACAAAAAAAACTAGAAATACTAATTAACCTTTTACCTTAAACGTAAAATTAAGAAAAATATTTATATTCTAAGGTAAAATATGGCCGATTACCATATATAGATTGTTCTATACGTATTCTTATGCATATATAAAGAGACACCGTATGCACTAGTGTATTCATTTTCCATAAGCTGCAGTTGTCACCACTGATAAAATAATAAAAAATATCAAAAATGAAAGGAGTTTGTTGTTTCGTGATTTTGACTATCGCCGTCGTTGCTGGAAAGCCGAACAGAAAAGTAAGTTTAAAATATTATCTGTATCAATGCGTTAGTTTAGCATATTTTTATTTTTTAATAATACTAGACAAAGAGATGTATATTTTTAATAAGATAATATATTTATGAAAAGACAATATATTAACAATATAGTTATTAAATAAACACATCTCTAAACAAATCGTGGAGCTGTGGGACTGCATCTCACTATATAAGCTATGGTTACATGTTCTATTCCCACTCGGGGTAATGGTTATATTTAAATATTGAGTTCTGCGCGGTGTTGCGTTCAGGCACTGAACATGCAATATCTCTGATTCGAGTGGAAAATGAATAAAAAAGCATCTTGACGGTATGTTCTCTCTGCCAAGCCTGCTTTATTAAAAAATAACTAGCAGGTTTATTTTAAGTATATATCTTGATGGCACAAGTAATAAAATATGATCAGATGTAATGTGATTCAAGGAATATTAAATTTTTCATACTCTTTTAACAATTCTTGTACAAATTTTAAGAGGACTTTTTACAAAATCAATTGTTATAAATATTTTTGTGTTTAAATTTTATGTTTGCTTTCAATTTTCAGATCTTCGACATTCCCAAAGAATTTGTCCCCGATATTATAAAGGCTTCGGCGGATTGCGCAGACAAGTTGGGCTTGGACACACTGAATGTATTGCCAAAATTTTTTGCTGGGGAACTGGAAGACTCTGACTCTGTTAGAAAATACATGTATTGTCTCGGAACAACCTCGGGCTACATTAAGGATGATGGACTCTTAAATAAAGAAAAATTAACTACAGTTGTTGCAGAACACAAAGCCACAGTGGAAGGCGTTGTTGACGATTGCAATAAATCTAAATACAGCGACAAATATGAAACAGTATACAAGGCCGTCATATGTTTCCGTGAAAATTCTGGATTACAGTTCAAAGTTTGATTTATTTTTTATATATTATGTAATGTGTGTAAACAATATATAGTTGGTTTGGTTTGAAAACTTTCTTTTCATTTAACTGTAATATTATTAGATTGTTGGTTTTCTCAGGTTCTTACAGTTTCGTATTTATTACAAAAAGAAGAAATGTAACTTAGTTCACAGTAAAATATTTACTACTTCAATAGATTCATAATTTTAACATTAAAACATATACAAATTATTAGAGTAATTAGATTTAATTCTGACAAGATAATAGACTGTACTCTGTACTATGATAGGTTTATTTTTTCGGACTACTAAGTTATTGTCAAAACACTCCGTTCTCCACAGTACCTCCGGACGTCGACGCCGTACTTTGAATTGTTCACCAGAGCGTAGAAATTTATTTTCATTTCTAAATTCATTACGATAATTTCACCGAGTGTAAATTGAACAAACAACCAATCACGGTTAGGGTCAGGTACTATTCTCATGCGCCACGTTGGCCTCGATTTAATAGTATCTATTAATAGTATATAAGTACATTTATTCCTAAAATTAACAACAAATGGTTAAAAAAGTATTTGAATTTCATGATTTATGAACCATACCATTATATATCGGGACCTTTAAGCCTTCATACTCAAAAACCATACCATACTTATCTGCAAAATTGAATGAATGATGCATGAATATACATACTACGTTATAGGTGCTTTTAAAACTATATGATATCTTATTATTGGTTCAAATATACTTACTGCCTTTCGTTTTATAAATAAACTAACATCTGCCCACGGCTTTGCTTGTATGGTATATTGATAAAAGTAAGCTCACAAAGACTATACCAAATTTCATCACAAACAGCTTAGTAGATAAGTTGTGTAACACAAATAAAGAAACAGACAGACAGAAGTTACTTTCGTTTACTTAATATAACGATTTCACTTGTAGACGGTTAGACTAATGATGACTCTGTGTCTGTGATACCGTGATAAGTTTTAAACGATCCCTTCAAATTACTTTCTGTAAAATACAAAATTTATTTACATCAAACACTGAAAGCGATAAATGAAGAATTCAATAAATATTTAAAAAATCTTAATATGGTATGTATACTATGTAGGATTTTATTAAGAAATATATTAGACAAACATCAAACTATACATTATACTCATTTAACTCCAACAGATTAGGAAACACAAACCAAAACCAGACAATTTTTACAATAAAAAATATCTTAATCTAACCTCACTTCTTGGGCAATGAAAACACATAAAATCCTGAAATAGATTTCAGAGGGCAGGATTTTACCGGCTTGCCTAATACTTATCGTTACATTATGACGACTAAATTACACAAAATGTGTACAAATTGTAGGCTATGCGTTATTCTGATGTACGAGGTCTTTTACTGAAGAGTTTTATCTAAGTCTGTTCAGTAAAGTCGAAGTAAATATTATAGATCTCTCTCCGTTATTTAGCAATGCATTTTTTGTATTATGAGATTTTAAAAATTAATTTTGTGTTTTTATTTTTTCAAACAATCCTTGACTTTAGAGAAAAAGAAAAAAAGTAATTCTGCTTGTATACAATTTCAGTTTCAGTAATTAAATTCTATTTATTTTTAAATAAAAATAAATAAAACGTGAAGTTAGTATACATACTGATATTATAAATGCGAAAGTCGGTCTGTCTGTGACGCTTTCACGGATAAACCACCTCCCCGATTTGGACGGAATTTAGAATGAAAATAGTTAAAGATCCAGGGTCCAACACAAACTACTTTTTTTTCAAAAAGCATCCTCAAAATACTAGAAATAGGGGATGAAAGTTTGTATGAAAAATCTAAATTACTTGACCGATTTCGCTGTATTTACTCAGAAAGATAGTTGATGATGCAAGGTCCAACATATGCTACTTTTCTTAAAAATCAACTCTTAAAAGATTAAAGTAGAAGATAGAAGTTTGTATGAAAAATCTAAATAAGAAAATGCGTCCTTAGTAAAAATTGTTCAGTATGGTGGGCAGTTTTCGACAATAAACAAAAAACACTGACCTTTGTGACCTTCGTGGCACAGTCTGACAGTAAGCGCGATGGTTGTGGGTTCAATTGCCACTTCAGAGAATGCTTATATTTGTATTGTTCTCTTTCGAACACTTTACAGTAGTCCGTGGTCACAGGAAGTCTACCTGGGTTCTAAAAATGTATTTTCGAATACCGAAATTATACGCGATTAATCCGTTTAAAATAGTTTCATTTCAAAATTAATTATAATTTTAGGTCAGTTTCAATGTCAACATGAAGTAAATGGAAGTAATGCATACTAATATTAAAAATGCGTAAGTAACTCTGTTTGTCACTCTGTGACGTAACCTCGGTCGAACCAATGAAGTTGTTCCATGCCGCTAAAAATACGAAACAGCCATTTCAGTCCTCGCGAGCGTAGCCGCCAGCGGGTCGCTAGTATTTAACTAAAAATTAACTACTAGCTAGCTAAACTAACTAACTGCTGTTGGTTCTGTAACTATTTAGCTAGACTAGCAAAATATCACAGATTGGTCTCCGGTTAAATATTATTTTTATTTAACACATTTTCATTCTCATTTAACCCCTTCAAAGTCCAGTTTTACTATTCTACTCATAATCTATCTAGGAATTATTGTGTAACAACTGCCTGACCTTAGTTAGTCTCTATACCTATATTTTATGCGGAAGCCATTATACACAAAATAGTACACCACGCGGGCGAAGCTACAAGCAGAGGCTAGTAGCTAGTATCTTCTATATATTTATAATATATATAAGTAGTAACAAGTAACAAGTAGTATTTATGATCAAAAAAAACACATAACTTACATTTTTATAAAGCGCAAACAATTATACAAAGCAAAAAATTTTTACAAATTACTATATAAGGATATATACACGTATTTGCAAAGGTATTACTTGTAGTGTTTTAGTACAGTTGTAGAAGTACATACATAAAACGTGTTAACAATGAATTCGATACAATGGCTGGTTCTTTTATTAATTGGTTTAGTTGAAGGAAAAGGAGTAAGTATTAGTTTACAATAATTTTATATAATTTATAATATGTTTTTATGTATGTTCATATAAAATTTAATTTGTCTCTAAACAGGCTGAAATTGGAGAATAGAGTGGCGTATCATTATACGAATCCCCACAGTACACCTTGTTAATTATATCTTGGAAAATATTGCAAAATAAATTGTATTTATGTCAAATTACAATGTGACCGAAATCAGTGTCAAGTTTTTCAATTATATATTTTTAAATAGCTTTTAAAGACAATAATTTAAAAATTTATAAAATATTCGGTTTTCCTAAGTGGCTGTCATTAAAACTTATAAGCATTATAGTGTATCCAAGTTTATATAATAGTAAACGTCAAAATAAATATTTGTATGGAATTTCAAACAAATTCTATTATATTTTATTGCGTGTTGAGAGGCGGAATTCAACGCCGCGATTTGATTTACCAAAGCTGATAAATGAAAATTGTTTAATCGCTTACAATGAACTCCATATTAATATCGTGTCAATATAAATTGTTATTAGACATATCTACATCATTCCAAAAAGTTACGAGCATTTTGCTATATTTTTTAAAGAGCTTAATGTATGATTATTTATTTTTTAAATGTTGAACTATACAGCAAAGAGAATCCTTTTTGTATTACGATGTCTAATCATTTTGAAATAATAACTTTACAGGCATTCCTTAAAGTTTCTAAAGAATTTGCTGACGAAGCAATCAAAGCATCCGTTGAATGTACAGAAAAAATTGGTTTACCGGTTGACACTTTGAACAAAGTGCTTTCTACTAATTTCGAAGATTCACAGCGTATGAGAGAATACATTTACTGCCTCGGCGTTACCTTAGATTTGTGCGACGAAAATGGATATATTAAACAAAGTGTATCCAAATATGCTGGTAACGATAAAAGGAAGGGGGAAGTAATAAAAACCATAGACGAATGTAACAAAGACGTGATGGCGACTGATAAATACGAAACACTATTTAAAACAAGCAATTGTTTTTTCAGTAAATCTCCTCTACTGTTTAAAATATGAAAAAGGCATGACAAAATAATAAAAAATTACATAAATGCCTTGCCTTGGTGTGCTTTTATATTTTTTTCATTTAAATAAATAAATGAATTGTCTATTTATATGTGTCTTTATATTTTTTTCATGGTTTGAGAGTACTGCATTAAATGTGACAATTGTAAATCTTCTTTAGCTATGATTCAGTATAAGAAAATAAAAGAATGAGAATCAATATCGTATATTTTATGTATCATAAATTATTAGAGTTTCAAAATAAATTATTTTTCAAACAAAATGTGTTGTTTTGTATGGGTGTAGTAACATTTGAATATTTCGAATGCAGTATCAGCGTGAGTGGTTCCCTTTTTGTTTTTACAATCATTGAGTACTTTGACTGCCATCACTTTGTCTATACCAGCGGGTAGTTTTGATAATGCCACATCTGTATTTAACTTAGCATCAGAAGTTAGTACTCCAGTCTTTTGGAAGAAACACAAAATGAATTTCTTTAGACCCTCATCGTCTATTAAATGTCCTTTTTTAGCATCTGCTAATACTTCAGGTTTTGCGCCAGTCTCTTTCATACATTCTGCTGCATATTCCTTTACTTTTTCTTTTTGTCCATGTGAAAGATGGATATTCTGAAATTAATATTTTTGACTGTATATATTTTATATATATTTTTAACGCTATGTAAATATATTTTTATAATAAGCAGTTGTAAAATATTATGAATAAAAAAAAAATCTAAATTACCACGATATTCATTGTTGCGTAAATATGTTATTTACAATATAAGCGCCTTAAAAAAAGAAAATTTTCTATAAAGTAGGAAACGTAAAACATTATTTTATATCTGTTATATTATTTTGTTTATTTTTTTATAGTACAGGTATACTTATATTATAAAGTGGAAAGATATGATTATACGAGCTGCCGCTTGGCGCTTAAATTGTAAACGCTGGTTAAACCTTACGAAATAGACCAAAATAATGTACCATGGAATTGTTATTAATTGTTTGACCATTGTTATTACCCTTAACAACATGTCAAAAAATGAATATCTTAGAAGATATCGAAGGTTTAAAATAAATAGGAAGAGCCCCGTTACTTTGGGTCAAACGTGCTATTAATGTAGTATTCAATGTAGAGCTTTGACATTGAAAGTAAAGTGATCTACCACTATTTGAATTACCCTTATCGATTGACACATATTATTCGATAAAATTATAAATTCAAGCAAAGTAACTGTGAGAGCAGGCTAGCGAAAATACGAAATAGCTATAGCTGTGGAACCGCGATCGGGTCGCTAACTTAAAATGTATAAATATATACTACCTCACTGTTTAGATAAAGTGCAGTTCTCCCTGTTTTATATGACCACAATTAAATTAAGTAACATTAACATTCGTCTTTTAAAATAAAAATATGGTTTATTTAAATAAGCTATATCATACCACTTTCGAAACCTCAATTAGCATAAAAATATCAGTAGGTATTGTCTACACGAAGGAGTTCAAGGCAGTTCTTCTCAGAAGAACCAGTGACAAATTTAGTAATATTAACAATAAGATAAGCTAATATAAATAAGATAAAATAATTAGCATGACCTATTAATTAGACAAGGTTTAGTGCGCGCAATCTTCAATTAATCAGTATTGACCTTCATTTATTGAAGTTGTACGAACAAAAGTATTGAAAGAAAAGGGTAATTTACATTTTAACAACACACGCTTAACATATTGTTTGAACGGTATAAACAATACGTGACCTAGATTCTAGACTCAAATGAAAATATCAATTTTTGCAATATATATGACCGACTTATTACTTACATGAGCTTCAATAAGAGCAAATATTCCAACACATATAACAAAAAAAACTTTCATTTTGTAAGTTATAGATTATAAGTTATTACTACAGATAGAACTTTTATTAGGCTAATAAGTTCCGAGACATTTATCTGGCTTATATACAGATACAAGAAGGGCATAGATCCCTAAAGGGCGATGATGAAAAGTTACTTTCAATATCATCTAGTATTTTATACCAGTCTCATGACCTATACTCAGTGCTAGCGTTCAATTTATAATAGACTCTGTTGGATTATAAAGTGATAATTTATGTAAACATGACAAGTTCGTCTTTGAATACTCTAGAAAACTTATTGTATTCTTTTATCAGCTTCACACTTAGTCGTGATTAGAAAGAATCTAGTGTCATTACGCCAGAATTCAAGACTTGCAAAAATGTCTTACGTACCAAAGCGCAGAAATGAAAATAATTCAACTATATAATGATTCTCACGAGTGCGATTCGAACCCAGTCTCTTTTCCAGTCATACGCTGTGCCACTGCACCAGTACCGTGTTTTCATTTTGTATTCAATTTCAGTTATAACAAAATTTAGAAAAAACAAATTAGTTTTAAAAGAAATGAAAAGGAACACGCTGTATATTACTTTGTCGTTGTCCTGGTTATCCCGGTAAGGACTGCTACTAAAAATATTCTATTGTAATCGGATGCGGACATTTGTGCAAATTTTTATAATAGCCCGACTGTAAATAGTGTATCATTATATATAATATATATAATAGCGTTGCAAGATTTCCTTATATAGATTGATTAAAGTTAATATACTAGTTGTTATAACCACATGCGACTTTTTGAAGGATTATTTGTGGCTCTCGTTCAATGTACCCGAGTTTATTTTAGTGGATTAATCGCCCAAGTTTCCATTATTCAAAATAGTTTCATGTAACTAACATTTATTTTTTTGGTCGATATCACCCTAATTAGTCAATTGTCAGACTCTGTTTTCTTTAATTTTGTATGAAAATTTTACTGTTATAGACTTCTTCTTTCAGCCAGGGCTAGGCCGGGATTAGTGGCATAGTCTGCATTCCTACTCAATCTCCTCCACTTTGCACGATCTTTGACATCCTCAGTGTTTAGTCCATTGGCTCTCATATCCTGCTTCACGACATACAGCAATCGCTTTCTTGGGCGTCCGGGGGGATCTTGCTCCAGGGACAGATATATCAAGATATATTTTTCCGACATAGTTCTTAGGTCGACGTGGCCACACCATCTCAAGCGACGCGAGCTTGTCCACTTCGTCACGTATTCTAAGAGTAGTCTTAGTCTCGAATTAACTGTTACAGACTTATTGTCATATATATTTAAAAACATTGAACCTCCGTGAACAAATTAAGCGTATGTTTAAGCGTAGCGTAGCTTCGGGAATACAAAGTCTCATCTATACATATAGTAAAAATGTAACTGATCGCTGTCTGTACATGGAAGATAAATGAAAAGAAAATGTAATATAGGGATAATTTATTAATGTTATAGATCCCAAAAAATATAAGTTTTAATTTTCTTTTCTGTTTGTCTGTTTGTCAGTTTATCTTTTTTCTGTTTTTTTTGTGCCGTCTAATCTCAGAAACGGCTTATCCGCTATAAATGCTGTTCCCTCTATTGTTTTTTTTTTAAATTCCCGTGACATCTAGTGTTTATTTAATTTCAATCGACTAATAAAAAGAAGTTACAACCATTTAAATTATAAATTTAAGCAATGTTTTTGATTCAAGTGGTAAAGCGGGCGGCATAAAACACGAATTAGTTTAGTCGTGTAGTTTACGCAGGCGAAGCCGCGGGCTGGTCGCATGTAATATTTTATTGCCATGCCAAGGTTCAGCCATACACTTTTTCCCGCATAATAGATCAAGTAGAGAGTAGAAGGCACTGTTCTCCATCCGAGACTTGAGCTTTGAGTGGCAGAACTCGACGCCGCGCTTTGTCTGAGAATGTAGGAATGAAAATATAATTCAATATATAATTAAGTTTTTAAAACTCTAATTTATATTTTTTACATAATGTAATATATATGTAGCACTACTGCAAAGTAATGTTTTAAATTGACGTTGACCTTACGTATCTAGACCGAGCCGTACATAGTGTAAAATCTATAATAGCCTTCATTAAATATACCTAGGTTGGTCTGAAGTTCGCTGTTATACTTATATTATATAATAATTATATAATATCTACTCACTCCTTTTATTTCAATTTAAGTATTTATAATCTTTTGTATAGACATACGAATATTTATATAACGACCAGTTCTTGTCCGCGTATTACATTAATGTAATTTCATCCCCCTTTATTATTTCTCGTGTAATATAACAGTAAAAAAGTACAGCCACACTTTCTTTACTGTTATATTATATAGCACCTGTAGTTATCAAAAGTACAATGAACCTTTTTTTTAGGAGGATTATCCTTAAAACTACTTTTATTATATTAAAGATTTTATAAATTGATTTGATAATATGTAAATAAAAATATATAAATAGAAAAAAGTTAGTACAGTTACGGATATTACCAGTTTACATTTAAACTTCAAAACAATTCTTTAACTTGACGCTTTTTCCCGCAAAGCGGGGTAGAGAACCTAGATTAAAAGTGTCTTGACATTGCGTGTGGAGTGGTGGATCTCAATGCGGCGCTTTGTTTTCTCACCAGAGAGGAGGAATAAAACTATTTTAATGTAATAACTTTCCCGAGTTTGAATTGAACCCACAACCATTGCCACACTGCACCACGATGTCCTCAAAACAATGACATTAAAGTTAATTCTCTTTCACCTTCTAAATTTTTCTACGCTCAATTTTTTTTTATATTTATTAATAAGATTTTATAGCAATGTTCAAATTATATAACGCATAAAAATTATATTTTAAATGAAGACGCTTGCTTTATAGTTTCGCCAAAGTTTTAGATCTCCCACTCGATACGCAATGTTAAGCATACATACTTGTTTTAAAACGAAAAAGTTATATTGTTGATACTAAATATCACTTATATTGAAGAAACTCCTTAGCATTCCATCAATTTTCCATGTGGGTGGAGCCTCGCCTTGCAAAGAAAGCTCGAAGCAGTGACTGGGACTCACGATTTAAGTATAAGGCTTAAGTGGCCCCTTTAAAATGCGTATTAACGTTTACCTTCAGCAGCCTTCAAAATATATGCTAGATGAAAAAAATATGATAAGCGTAGATAGATAGACCGAAATATTTTTCTAGATTATAAAAAAAATTACTGTTATACTTATAACAGTAATTTTGTTCTATAATCTACAAAAAATCTTGGCCTGCTGCATGAATATGATCTTTACAAATTTGTAGTATTTGTAGTATTTGAAGCCCAGACACTCGCACCTACTTCTACAGAGTACAAATTAACGTTAAACTTATTATTTGTTAATAGTAATTATTAATGATATATTAGAATACACATAGAGCACACAGTATAAGAATGTGTCTTATTATTAAAAAAACTATTTCTAGCTTATTGTTACTTGACAGCACGTCAGTTACTTAATATAAATTCCTTAGCCTATGTGTAATTACGGTTAATATACATTTTTTTCTATAATATCTAGTTTAGTCAGCTAGTTTCACGCTTTTTCCCGCAAAGCACTTTCGAGACACTGCGTTCTTCAATTAAGCCCGAATAAAACCTTGCGTGTTGAATAGTTGAAGTTAACGCCTCAATTTACGGTTAGGAACCAAAGCGGAGAAATGAGAATATTTTAAATATAATCATTACTCCAAATAGGAATAGAACCCACAACCATCGCGTTTATAGTTTTTTTTTCTTATTTTTATTCCATAGGTAAGGCAAACCAACGGGTCACCTGATGGTAAGTGATCGCCGCCGCATATGCCCGTGCAACACCAGAAGAGTTACAGGGATGTTGCCGGTACGGGTGGAAATAGATGCACTTTTTGAAGGAACGCAAGTCGAATCGACCTGGAAGCACTGTCTCTGGTGGGTCATTCCATAGTTGAGTGGCACGTGGAAGGAAGTTCCTACGAAACCAGTAGTAGAGTGCCACGTATCCAGATGGTGAGGATGGTATTTGAGTTGGTTACGTACTGTGCTGTTCGAAAATTCTGCGGCAGGAATCAAGTCAATCAGTTCCCCAGAACACTTCCCATGATAAATGCGGTAGAGAACGCACAAAGAGGCAACGTGTCTACGCAACGCCAAAATGTCAAGCCTTTCACAGATTATAGCGTCCTTATCGATTTCAATAGCTCTACGCTGTATGCGATCAAATGGATCAAGCTGATACTGGGGTGCACTAGCCCAGAGATGAGAACAGTACTCTATGTGAGGCCGACCCTGGGCCCTATACAGGGCCAATCTGTGTTTGGGCGTGAAGTACTATCTTGCTCTGGCAATGACACCCGGCTTCTTCGAGGCCAACTTAGCCTTGCTTTCCAGATGATACTGGCAGTCACTCTAGTCACACACTGTCACACTGCGCCACAATGGTCTCATCTACCGTGTGTTATTATTATTTTGCTAAGTTTAACACAAGGTTATGATGATGCTTTTGTATTAAAATCACACAAGTTGTAAGCCCTGAATGATCTGAGATTACAGGCTTTATTTAGTCATCGTATATTGATTATCTGTTATGTTTTTAATTAATAAGCTATCTTTCTAATTAATAACAAATTTGATCTAATCAGTCAGCATCGCGTTAGGCTGCGGTGCCTCTCTGTGAAGGACCGTCACACTCTCACCATGCTCTATTATATTCTGTTCCATCATCCCGATGCGTTGCTGCCTTAAATAACGCTTTACTTTCCTTGGCTCCAATTTTAGTCTTCGCTCAAGTAATAAAATTCTTGAGACATCATTATGTAAAACTCAGTGTATGTCATTTGTGCATTTTTATGTTATTTTAATTAATTTCCTGTTCCTCCTGTCCTCCTGTCCTGTCATAATATGCGTTAAAGTCCCCTTAGACGAATCAGCCGTTGGTGTGACCAGGTAGCCGCTTTACCCGGTGCTGTCACTGGTAGTCTGTTTGAAAAGAAATAGTAAGAAAGCAATGCCGGATATTAAGGGATCTAATCCTTACTTACAAAGACACTGACGCTATCATTAGTATATAATATAGCAATAAATATCGCCTATAAAATTTCAAAATAATTGGATAATATTAATGATAGAATAATCAATTAGACTTTTGTTTATCCTTTTTGATGTGCGTATTTTCTGCCGCTGCTTCTAAATTCATTATGAAATATATTTACTTTAAGAACTTATTATGACACGTGTCAATAAGAAAATATGAAATACAATAGTTAGCGATAATAATTTCGTATTAATGTAGGTTATTGTACATAATGAAAAATGTACATTCAGTGGGAGGTGAAACCTTACAAGAAACAGAGGACACAAACCTCAGCAAGACAAAATAAATGTTGTGTATATGACTTTTTTTATATGAAATAAACAAATAAATAAGAGGCAGTAGGATATTGTCTTACAGTAAGCGTGATGGTTGTGGGTTCTATCCCTGCTTGGGAGAATATATATATTCTTTATTGCATTTAAAAAAAACTATTCCATTCACATTTCAAAAATTAAGTTAGCAACGGTGGACTTATCTCTAAAAGACATTTCTTCCATTCAACCTGTGGAAGTGGGTGAAGGCAATGCAGCTGGACACTACACTACAGAAACATACTACTAATATAAAATATATGTATACATACACATACATTAATACATATATATCTATTCGAATATATATATATATATATATATATATATAATACAACTATATATACAATAATAAATATAAAATAAAGAGTAATATGGCCATTTTATTGATAAGTCCTGTCTGATTTCGAAATGAGGACTTAAAAGACAGAATTGAGGGGCATTTCTAAATGGATTTAACGAGTTTATTCCAAAGTTTAAAAAAATTATTATATTTAATTCCTGGAAGCATCGGAGAGTAGCTAAACTATGGAGAAATAAAAAGATGCCTTAACAAAATTGCATTTCGCGTTGACATAAAAAATTAAAGATCAGGACCAACTGAGGAAGAACTGCAAAATTCTAGATAAAATAAAAGAATTAAGTAAATGCCCGTAAATTAAGTAAATGGTTCACCGTAATAGGCATTATATAATATATGGAAAATTTGATGAAGGACCATGATAGACCAGCTACATAGTAAAGATAAATGACGCATTAGTTTAGTAACAAATATAAGAATCACCAGACGGCCATCGCGGCGCTGTAGTAGAGCGTCCGACGGGCGTCCATCTGATGTGGAAATCCTAGTCCAAGAAAATTACTTCCTCATTTATTATAACTCCATGCAAACGTAGTGGCGGGTATCGACTAATCCATATTTAAAAGCAAAATAGTTTTTTTGTGCTCACCGAATACGTCATGGGTTGGGACTTTAGCCATTCGATGGAGAATAATTTGTAGATGGTTATCGCCTATAATTTTTTTTATAAATTCGACCCTTAAGGGAAAAGGGAAAAAATATGAAACTTTATATAAATCAGTCACTTTTGTTAGATTAAAAGATCTTTTATACCTACTACATATTCTATACTAATATTATTTCCACTTAACAAAATTTATAATGCTTTAAAAGTCTGTCATTCAACTGATAATAAACGTCTTATCCTTTGATTCAGTTTACTTATATATTTGAAATTATTAAATATACCCTAAAAGTACCCTAAGAAGTATACTTCCATGTAAAAAGTCATTGCTGAAAAAACTATACCTGAAAAAAGGTTGTTCTCTACTGAAACCAAACTCTGCAGATTAAAATCATATGGCTTCACGTCGGTGTGTCCGTGCTCCCTCTTAGTCGGTGTCGACATTGCTCACCTGAAAGTTTATCTGGGTTACGAAAACTGTTTACTTATTTAGTAATTGCCAAACGTTACTTTCTTGGAAATATCGTCTCAGGTAAGAATTAAATATTTAGCTTGCATTAAAAATGTCGAAACTCTGTACATGCATAGTTATTTTTCAGTAGCAGTTTTTCTTTAACATAGATCAATATATTTTTTACTGTTGAAATGTCTTAAATAGTTATGGACTGGCTTTTCTCTCTGGCTTATATTAATGTAAGTATGAATTTTACTTAAATGGTGCGCAAAGTCTTAAATAAGTCTTAGATATATATCAGGTCAAAGATACCGTGATATATATCTAAGACTTATTGTATTTGAAAATATTACATTTACCTCCAAACTTTCAAGCCGATATGTAACTAACAGTGTATTCTTATAGATCGACTGTTAACAATGGGTGATGAATTAGAATCAACCTCAGGATGCCAGTTACGAAGACGGCGTGGTCTTGGCAAACCACAATTCGCTCTAAACCTGGAAGTTGGTTACAATGTTAACGAAGGTTATAGCGGCCAAGAAACCCCTTCTCCGAGCTACGTGAAGCTGACACCAAACGCTGTACCAAGTTCTGCGAGGCTTTTGCAAGAATTCAAGAATAAACAACAATCATTTGATATACGGGTTTGAATAATTATAAAATTACAATTTTTTCAGCTTAAAGCTTTTTCCCGCATAGCAGGTCGGCAAGAACCTAGTGATAAGATATTCCGTTCTCCTCTTTCCACTTGAAATCGAGACATTACGTGTTCAGTGGTGGAACTAAACGCCACATTTTGTCTTAGGTACCAGAGCGAAGCAATGAAAATAATTTAATCATGCCTCCGAATAGGAATCGAGTCCACAACCAATCGCGTCTACAGTCAAATACTGACATACTGCGCCACAATGGCCTCAAGAAAAAAAATAGGTAAAATTATATATAATTACTGACTATTATGTAAAGTTTATTGACGTCATTATATAGTTTAAACTTCTGAATGTCAGAGAGATAATTCAGATTTAGATTTTGATATATGATTATATTTAAAATAGGATCATACCCCTGATATGGTTTGGCTTTTCATAAAACAATCAAACTCCTAGAAAAAATAATAAAATTTGCCTATGATTATCCCAAGACCCTCAAGTATATCTATATAAAAAATGATATGCAATGCAATTTTACATCACGGTTTGACTGTGATGACGTCACAGACAAACAGACAGACAGAGTTACTTGATACAATCCATACTATCATTTTATATATTAGTAATGATTGTATCTCAGACGGACAGAAAGTGGATAACAGAACGGTAATGTTAATTTTTTTCTACCTACATCGCAAAATGACAAATGATTTAAGCAAAAGTATCGAAAAGCATACTTCGTTGCAGATAATATTACTAAAACTATAATTTATTATCAAGACGAAATAACCTCTAAATATAAATAATTATATTAAATGTTAATAAGGCAATGCATTAGACGACTAGTAATATAAAAAAATATTTTCGATTTAAATATAAATTATAAAAAAAACTATTTTAATTTTTTATATCTTAAATATATTTGAAGTTCCTCTAAAAAAATATTACTGTCTTACATTTCAGTCATTTATATTTTAATAAAAATATAAGCACATACAAGTTGAAGTCTCAATTATTCTTAAATATTATTAAAAATATTTGTACACTTTATAATTATTTTGAATACTACAATAATTTTACCACTAAAAAGGACATCCAAGATCTATATCAAGAATATATGTGGATGTCGACTTCACCGACAAAATAATTGAGATATAAACAGGTGCCAAGTTCTGTAAAAAATACTTAATTTTATTTCAATAACAATTTTAATATAATTTACAAACAGGTTGAAGATTGTGAAGAAATAGAAATTATAATAGAAAGCGACGAGGAAGGCGAAGGCGAGGAGAACGCGGCAGCGATACCAAATCGACCGGTCACGCCTACACCGATACAAGACTTTGGTACCAGCGTGATTTATATGGAAGGTAATTGTAAAAGTTACAGATAGCATTTACCAATGAATAGTACAAGATTTGTATTCAATTTGTCAATTTTCTTCTATCTTTACTGTTTAAAGGGATAGAACCTAGTGTTAAAATAGTCTGATCTCTATATTTACTACTAGCACTATTTTCTGTGGCCTTTTCGTAAAACAATGAAATTCCCGGAAAGAGTAAAAAAATGGACAAAAAGGCAAAAGTATGTTCATCCCAAGATACTTAAGAGGATATCTATATAAAATCTCATCACAATCGGTTTAGCGATTTGGCCGTGATGAAGTCACAGACAGACAGAGTTACTTTCGCATTTATAACAGCAGTATGGATTTATAGATTTACGTTATAATAATAAAACCTACAACTATCGTAAACACCCTTTTTGCCTGGAAGAGCTCACCTGTGGATAAGGCCGCCTTTACACCAAAATTGTTGATATTCTTTTGTCTTACCTCTTCAGTCTTCAATATCAATATTGTTACTAATATCTTGGTGTAATAAAGAGTTAAAATAGAAAAATAAATAAAAACTCCGTCTAACTGTTCCTAACTAAGGCACAAATTCATCAAGATTATTATTAGACATTTTAGACGTTATTCTTTACAATTAGAAACAATTTTAAAGGACACGGGGAATCTTTGTCTAGACAAAAAACAAGGACAAGAGTATAATATAAAAACAATGTTTTTTTACATAATATAGCATCACCTTCTGTTTATAAATTCATAAAATTAGAATTATTTATTATACAGAAAGATATAACACATGATAAAAGTTTTATAATATTTTTTTTATAAATTTGAAACAAACAAGTCATAATTTAATACATAAGTGTATGCACGTAATATGGTGCAAAATTCTAATAAAAATATATAGCAGCAGAAATTTGTAAAAATCTCTTTGCAGAGATTCTAACAACAAAAATAATTTGTGATAAGCGTATAAGAATTTCGATGTAGAACGCATGGCTCAGCCGTCAGACTGCTTGGACGGTTTCCAAGAGGCGCGGATTCGAATCTGCTGCGTTCAAGTTTTATATGTTTTCTAAAAATCATTCAAAGGTATATATTTTTTTAACATTTTTTTAAGTGTTATTCGCACACTTAGGAAATCGAAAAAGACATATTTAGAAAACGTATAAAAATTTGAACGCAGCGGGATTTGACCCTGCGCCTCTTGAAATGCGTTCTACATCCAGCTGCATTTAAAGGTTTCTAAAGTCGTAATTATGTCATTAAAGAAAATTAATAATAATTTTGAATTCTGAATCTCATATACTGAAATTTTAACCATTTCCATTTTATCCTTCAAGTCTTCATAGGACTCGTCAAAATGATGAGTCTTCTCATGTAAGCCTGAGCATTATCTTTTACTTTTTTTTGGCTTCGTATTATTGCAAAAGAGCAAAAAAGATAAGCCGTCCAAGCGTTAAATCCGCGTGATATTATGTAAATAGTAACTTCATTGCGAGTTACTATTTACATAATATCGAGTTGAACACGTGATATTTGCACTCGCCAACTGATTTATATAGTATTTAAATATACTGTACCTTTTGACTCAACTAACCTAGTAGGTTCATAAAGTTCTATTCGATTTAAAAAACAAACATTTAATTAAACGTATTCGGCTGCGAACATTTTCGTGGCAAAATTCCAATAGGGAGATTTGTTTATAATTCATCAAGACACTCCGCTGTATAATTTCTCTTATGAATTCAAGACATTGCGTGTTGAGTGCGCTTTGTCTTATCACCAGAGCGGAGAAATTGCTGAAATAGCACTGCGTCACATTTATTCTTATTTAAAAATATAAATTCTTGTATTTGTTTAAGCGTTCCTGTATTTGTTTAGACGAAACTCAGATTTCCAATGCGTCACACTATTTCTCTAGATAAAAAATTACAAATAATAACAACTAATGAGTCTCCTTCATCATTTAAAATTGTATTACAAGGTTGAAATGCTATTACTAGGCTAACGATGTTGCGGGCAACAGCTAGTATAATATAAAATGTTATGTTAAACAGGGCCACAGGCAACAGATTTCTTGAAGGTAAACACATTGGAGCAAGATTGCTACACAGATGTTTCGGATGCTGGCTCGGAAGATGAAGATGACGATGAGCAATAATTAATTAATCTCATAATATGATTATAAATAACCCATGTATTTATAGTATAATTAACTTACGCATGTAACGAATAAATTTATTTATTTATATTTTACTGTTTTATCATATCTCCGTAACACAATTCTATACATACGAAGGTCATATTATGGTCAAGTAAAATTTTTCGCATTTAAATTATAAGTCCTTATAAATTATAACTTACAATTTTACTATTTTATGTTCATCAAATCAACATCAACAACTCTCAAAAAATTGCAAATTATAATTTAAAAATAAAATTACACTTTTGCAGCATAGTGGAGTAGGTAGAGAGAAACAGAGTGTCAAGACACTCCTTCCTCCAATATCCGCCCGAATACGAGACATTGCGTGTTGAGTGGTGGAACTCAACGCCGCGTTTTTTACCACAGCGAAGATATAAAAGTAATTGAAATATAATAATTCCCAAAATGGACATTAAATACACAACCATTGCATATCAGATGCAGTCACACTGCATCACGATGACCTCATTGATTAATTAAACTAATTGATTGGTTAATTTAATCAATTGAGTTTCCTAGTAACAAAATATTAAAAAAAAATTTTCATAATCTAGTTTCACTTTTATTATACCTATATTTAATAGTATAAGTTGTTTAATTAATATCTTCTCTAAAAACTGAAACCCGCTCCGGAGACCATAGAACCTAATGTCATAACACTCCGAACTCCACTTTCCGCCTCAATCCGAGACATTGCGTATTAAATGGCGGACCTTAACGCCGCGCTTACACACGTTACACCTAGCTTTTGGCTAAAAGAAGGGTAATTAATAATAAAATAAAATGTAATAAGCGTTGTGATCTTTTGAATAAGAATTTGTACCAGAATAAATGCACAACATGCATAGACGGTGTTAATATGTCGTATTTGACGTTATCAACTTTTAATGTATCCCTTTGAGTGTGAACGAAGATTAGTTAAAAAATCATATAGATATTTCAATAAAATCACTTAGCAAATTATTTTTAATAGTTTTAGAGATAGACATATTTAGAAAACGTATAAAAATTTGACCGCAGCGGGATTTGAACCCGCGCCTCTTGAAAACCGTTCAAGCGCTCTGACCGCTAAGCCATGCGTCCCACCTCCAGCTACGTTGAAATTCTTATACGCTTATTACAACTTTTTTATACGTTTTCTAAATATGTCTTTTTCAATTTCCTTAGTGCGGGAATAACACTTTAAAAAATGTTAACAAAATATAGTTTTAGAGATATTTTGAAAATTCTACATTGTAGTTATCTGTGGCGAAAAAAAAGATGAAGTATTTAAAACCTTGTTAATATAATAATGGTAATGTATCATGTTGGGGATTTATTCTGTAATATATCTACGAAATTAAAATAATAATAATTACTAATTTTGTAAAAACTATTTACTTTTTGTTTTATTTTGTGTGCCCAGGAAAGGAGTAGGATCGAAAGTTAATTGTCCCATTGTAGCAGTCTTATGCATAAATAAAGATTTCGACTACATATGTATAATTATTAACTTTCAAATATTATTTCATTTTTTGTTAAGATCTTCATTAAAAAACTTTTTTCATTGCGAAAAAAAAAGTTATATTTCTTTTTCTTCTACTAAAATAAAATACAAAATCTTTCAACAATAATAATTCTTCATTCATATCATATTATTACATTTAAAAGGTCAAGTTAACGCCCCACTTTTTGGCAAAAATCTCTACATACAATTTTGTCGAAACTTGATCCCAGCATATCTTCAATTAATATAATACTTTAGTACTATTTATAGGCCAATGTAATAAAAGTCTATATACATATGTAAATGAAAAAAAAATGAAGTGGAATTTGAAGCTGCACCTTTATGATGTCACGGTAAAGCTGTACCAGTACATCATATCAAGTTTCTGTGTTTAAATATAATTTATGCAACATTGTTTGTTATTTGTCCTCTGCACGAAGATTTTAACAAAGATAACATTTTAAAGGACTTATACTTAATAAAAGTTAAAGCCTGCGCTAGCGTAAATATATTTAATGTTAAATCCCGTTTTTTTTTTGTCTCTTGGTCTCGATACTTAATTACCACAGTAAAAAAAAAAACTAATTTCAGTTTATCATACATGAGGGGGAAAAGGGCACAAACGATCTCTCCAACAAAGATAACCAAATATTCAAAGACCAATTTGTACATTTATATAATATTTATGTATTTACAAATTTATACAGTATATATTTTTTTACTATAATATAAAATGAAATGAATTATTCAGATTTCCAACAATCAAGGTTATACATGAAAAAACTATTTATTTATTTATTTGTATATAATAATAATAACATTGTATTAAACTAATTTAATAATTGGAAAATGTCTATGCACGGAGAAATCAAACTCGGGTTGAGTTGTAGAGTCATTCTTGTGTCCGCCGGCTAATAATTTTAAAACAACAAAATTTGTTTTGGCTACTTTCAGAAGATCTGATACCTGTCGAAAAAAGTTATTATATTATGTGAAAATATATATAGCTATAGCTCCACGCTTTTTTGGGTATACTTAGGCAGTAGTCCTCATTCGCATTCCGCCCAAAATTGAGACATTGCGAGTTGAAGAGCTCTGTTTTACCAGAAGAGAAAAATAACACCAATTTAAAATATAATTATTACGTACAGAGTGAATCGAATTCACAACCAATTGCGTTACACCAACGGTATTATTTCGGACATGACAACAACAAATTTATCATTTATTCATGATAAAAATGTATATTAAAAATAATATTGTTTATTTTCTTTCGATATTTCCATACAATATTATTATAATAATATTTCCATACATTGAGAACTCGATTAGTAGTGGGTTCGATGCTCAGTCGGGGTAATGATTATATTAAAATTATTTTATTTCCTAGTTCTGGTAAGTGGCGAAACTCTACGCCTAATTTTAGGCGTAGAGTTTCGCCACTCAAAACGCAATGTCTCTGTTAATGTATAACGGAGTGTCTGGACACTAGATTCTCTCCGAGCACCCTGATATGTGGGATCAAGTGTGAAGCTCCTGAGAAAATAAATATTTAATGCATACTGACCTCTTGATCTGGAGTAGTTATGGTCTCTAAAAGTGTACGAGCTTGTTGGAAATGTTTACATCCGGCCACGTATAGAATGATGGGATTTTCATATCTAAAACAAAAACAATATTTAAATAACAAATAAATCATTTAGTTTATTAATTAACTTTATATTTTTGTCGTTGTATTAAGATATGTGTAATATTAAAATTTATAATGCGTATATATAATATGAAATAATAATTTAGCAAGACTAAAAAATCCTTTCTTTCAGATTCAAATAGCAGGCATAGCTGGGCTACCCTGCTATATTCTGCATAGCAGGGTAGCCCAGTAGTGAGTAACCTAGGAAAATATTTTATATAATGATTCCCCTGAGTGGGAATCAAACCCACGACAAATCGCGTTTTACAATCAGACGCTGCCTCACTGCGCCACAATGGCATCAATCAAATTGATGGAATCTAATACACATATATTTAGTTGTAGTAATTAAAAGTCAAGTTTGAAATAATATTAGTTTTCAAGAATGATACTTGTATTTTTTGTGAAAAAAAGCCAAAAATATTCTATACAACTTCTTGCATTATTAGTATAATTTTAAATATTAAAATATTTTAATACATTTTTCTAATATTACATTATATTAAAAAAAGTATTTTTAGGATTTAAGCTTAATACTAAGAACTGGACGAATCTATTAGTTTCTTTTTTTTAAGTGAATGTTTCATCCTCGCGAAGTGTCACTTCTATTGGAAGTTGGCACATCCATTTTTTAATTGTACCCCGCACTTTTTGTAACAAACTGAAAACTAACTTTATTGCACTATTATAAATAAAATTACCTAGTTTGTACGATAATATAGCAAAAATATAATTGCTCCGTGTAAAGAAACAATATACAAGTAAAATTAAATGAATAAATCCAACTTACTGCAACGGTTGCGTCATTTCGCAAAACTCATGGTAGTGCACTTGCGGTGGCGTCAGTACGGAGAGCGGGGCGAATCTATGCTTGTAACGTACCGCCTCATTATCGAATTCCGAGTGAGGCTGACGAATTTTACCTTGTGATTTAAACGCGACTAGAGCCTGTAAAATTAATAATAAAAAATCTGATTTATTCCCTCACGTAAAGAGAACCTAGTGTCAAGACACTCCGCTCTACACTCTGCTTGAATTTGAGATGTTGCGTGTTGAGTGGCGGAGCTACACAGCGCCAACTCTAACCCAGGCATTAAATTATATAAATGGTGGGTCTTCATGTCTTATGCGGTTCCGGTTTCCGGTATCAATGACACTGTATCTTTAAAAATATAATTTTGACTAATATATATAATTAATAATTATATTTGCAATGGAAGCGTTAATTCAGGAACGATTGTAAATTACGAGACCTAAAAACGAAATCACATAAGAAATGCTTAAAAAATAACAATAACAAAAAAAAAGCAAAAAACCAACCTTAAAATACCCTCCACACATATTCTGCATAACTTGGCACATGAGACCTTCCCTTGCATAAGGTCGACTTCGTTTTTTCTTCCTTGGGCAATTTTTCTTTGCTTCCGGTTTACGAGATTCTCCGGCGAGGCCTTCGGCTCGAGACAGTGCTGATACTAGCCAACCGTATAGGAACTCGTAAAGATACCTAAATTTTGTTTAAGATATAAGTGAATACGTGCATAGATAGTGATTTTACATTTTCAGAATTCAAGTTCTTAACATAAATTACGAACTCCACGTTTTATAAATTGTTTTTAACCTTGAAATTCACATATTATGCTATTTTGTTAAGAAATTTTCTTATTAAAATTTTAAATTTATGAAATTGATTCATATTTAGATTATCTCTCTACAAACAACAAAGTTGGCAAGTTATACAAGCGTATAATAGAATTTCGACGCAGCTATATAGAACGTATGACTTAGTAGTTAGAGCGCTTCGGCGGTTTCCGGAGGATGCAAGTTCGAGTTCTGTTAGGTGAAAAAAAATAAGATATGTACACATAAAAAAAATTGAAAATGGCAATTTGACTGACCACTATTTTAACCGTTCCAGACAACGGGATAAACACACAAGTTAGTGACACAATATTATTCATCTTAATTTCAATCGATGCTAGACAATCATTCATTCATTATCATCATCATCAGCCGGAAGACGACCAACTGGTGAACATTATTGTATCGTTTGATGAATATTTATGTTTCGTTTTACGTCTAATTCACAGAATTTAGATATATTATGGTTTAATTTGAAAATATTTCCTTACTCTAAAGGCGAATAGCAAACTGCTGCTATTATTTTTTTAAATCTATGTATTCATATAACTGACTGGCTGACTAACTGACACCGCATAGCCGAAACTACTAGAAGAAATAAGCTAAAATTTGGCATGTATATACCTTAGGGAGTGTAGAGGGTACTAAGAGAGGGTTCCCAAAAATTCTGCGGGATTAACCATGAAAAATCGTAATCTTAAATATATCTAAATATGTAATTAATTACTGGTAATAATAGATTGAGAACTATTAATCATTAATATAATTTAATTTACATAATATAACTAAGTTGACAACTTAAATTATATCAAAATACCGGACTCTGTAAGGAAGTTAAGGATAATGTAAAAAATGACAAATAAACAATGTAGTAAATAGCAAAAGGTACCAGCCATACATTCGTAATTAATGTAATAAAAAACCAAAAACCCACGGGAACGGGATAAAGGAGTTTTGACCATATATTCGTAGACTATACTACGCAAACGAAATTGTGGACGACACTCGAAAAATAATACAACTGTTCTTGTCACAATCATCGCGTTTCTATTGAGACTATAAAACTGCGCCTTAATAGACTCAAATAAAGTATAGGCACATATAGAACTCCAGGCCAACGCATAAAATAGAACAGTCATTCGTTTAATTATATATTATATAATATTATAAGTTATTATTGACTATTAAAAATAAAGACCTCTTACATATTAAATAAATTACCAGTATAATATTCAAAACAAATAATTTACAGGTTAATTGTTCACTTAGAAAAACAATATTATAATACAAAACACTGTGACGTTATGAGTTTACATAAATGCTTTAATCATTTAATGTAATATTATGTACATTAGCTTTTGTTATTTGAATAACACATAAACATTTTATGATATGAACCTAATTTATGATTATGATAATAGGTACAAAAAGGAGCTCGGACAGTGGAGGTCACGGCTAACGCGCATTTTAGAGGGACCTCTGCAGCCTACACTTGGGTTGCAGGTCCGAGGCACTCTGCTGCTTCGAGCTCCACTCTCTGCGACCCGACATAAACTGACAAATATAACTTAATATATTTTTTCCAGCTTCACGCATATCATAGAGAACCTGGTGTGTATATACTCCGTTATCTACTTTCCATACCAATAATGGTTATAATGCTATCATATTATGCCGTTTGCAATTTTATCATCTGAAGACTGACCTGACCTTTTTAATGCATACAGTACAGAAAAATCAGCACCTCGTACGAAAATAGAATAGTCTTAAAAACGCTTCAACTCAATTTCTCTTTACTTCAGTCAACCTGACAAGAACATCAGGTTCGTGCTATAAAACTATTATATTGTCATCGGAACCGGACACGTGGGCGAATTTTCAAGCAAAACGAACGGCAGGAATTGGCTACAAGAAGTTATACAAATAAAGGTCAACCTTAAACCTTAAAACCATTAAGAACAATAGTATGTTTTGTGACATACTTATAAATATATTTTTATCAGATCAAGAACATTTATTCCTAATAACTTATTTCTTACTAACGAATAAAAATCATAACAATTGTTACGACTAATTTAAGTCAATTATAGTTTTTGGTCTTGAAACAAATTATTGGTGTTGTCCTGGAAGATGGCAATAGCGAATACGATACAACCACGAACTACATATGGAACTGAACATCGTTAAAACTTATAAAATTGAGCGCTTTCTTTGGCCAGGGCACGTTTTAAGAATGGTTGATGATGATGATGACGATGATGACGAGAACACCAAAGAAGCTGATTATAATAATATTAAGTATATGATATTGGCGTTGAGCAAGACGCGAAAGCCTTCGAGAGAGAGAAATTAGCAGTTGGAAGCAGAAAACACAAAACAAATCTGGTTTAATTTAATGGATCTGTGTTCAATTTACTGGTCATGGCCTTTAGTAGGCTGTAATTACCTATATACTTAACACGTCATTTTAAAACCGTCTGGAAAACCGTATTTTTGTTAATCTGTTAATTCACCTTCACCGTACCTATGGCTTAACACGTTCCATCCAGCTACGTCGAAATTATTATAATTGTAACAATTTACTTTCGTTACAAATTCCAATAATTGTAGAGATTTAGCAGATATTTATGTAAATCTTATAATCTTAAAGCGCTTGGAAGTTTTCCATGAAGCATGGGTCGAATTCCAAACAATCAATTTGCAGGTTTTCTTAAAATGTTTTTCATATCATAGTGTGTAAATAACATTATAAAAATATTGAAACTAATACATACCAAAATATATAATGGTATTCGTGAACACTGTACAGCTCGAGCTCCAGTCCGGACAGCAGGTACGCGATCATGACGCGCAGAACGTGGTAGAGTATCCACGTGCCGAAGCACGCGCGCGGGGGAGTCCCCGCCGCGCTACTTATCAGCCCGTCTACATTTTCCGCCTAAAGAACGTATACAATTTAAGTTTTTAACTCAAAAGTAACTATGAGGAAATAACTAGTATAGACCGGCAATAACTTTATGAATTCTCGGAGGTACGCGCGGAAACTTGCACAGAATACCCTCGACAAATGTTACCCTTTACTTTTTTTGATATCACAAAAATAGTAATTAAAATGTCCGGCAATATTTATGTTCCAGTAAATTACACGAAACGTAAATTTTATTATGAACTAGAAATGTCTAAAAATAATCAGCTGTTTGGTATAGTTTTGTTGAGTAAATATTAATTTCTATGAAAAGATGATAATTTTTTACACGATTTCGATGCTGGTAAAAATTGTTTGAAATGACGAAGAGAATTGATACAATATGAACGTTTAATATGCAATATGGAATACAAAATATGGCAATTTTCAGACATGTTAAAAAATATATAATTTTTTTTAGGTAAATTATTTAAATCAAGCTTGGGGTACAATAAAATGTAAGTCTTGTATCCCTTGGCCATAACGTCTTGCACTGTCTTAGTGTAAGTGCTACGGTCCTACATGAAACATGCCCATCTCTCCGTGAAATCCTTGACAGTCAATCTCACAAAACAAGGTTTTAAGAACAATGTTATTAATTGTAGAGTTCATTTTTGTTTTCGACAAAAATGCTTTGTAGACTCGTAACTCGAAGCAAAAAGATATAAATATGTTAAAAATATAACTCAAATTGTCATTTTAAATTTACTTAACCATAACTTGAATTTGTATGTCGCTCCGTTCCGTCTTCTATTTTGTAAGACTAACACCACTAATTGTTATAATTTTACTAATAAATTGACAATACTATGCTTTACTACGATAGTTTGTATATATGTCACAAGGACGCTTTTATATTATAATTATTATATAATATTTTAATCTTATATATATATATATATATATATATATATATATATATATTATAGCTTGTCCTGATTCACTGACTGACCGAATCTTCATCGCCGAGTGGAAATTATTGAACTTAGATGCATGATCTTATTTTAGGTTTTATTTTAGGGCGTTGACGCTCATTATGAAAATGTATGTTTTTTTTGGAAAGTCAACCCCTAAGAGGGAGAAATAGGGGTTGCAAGTTCGTTTAAAAGTCCATCAGTTTTAAAGTTATAAATTTGTAATTTTATTTCTGGGTTATTGATTAAAAATCAGTAAATACCTCTTTATTGTTTTGTGACGCTGGGAAATGCCTTTGCGCAGACTCTTGCCGAAACGGACAGCACTGTGGGAACCAGTGGCAAGTATACCTGATACTACCCACTAAAACCCAGCGAAAACTCTCTACACCCCGGCGAGACGATGCAGGAAGGCTCGCGCATACTACTACAATGGGTCGGGGGACGGCCCACCTATTGCGAGCCACTGTCACCTACAGGGTGCTCCGTGGTTCCTTCCAAAATACCCACAGCCTCCATGACTTGCAGGAGAATCACCATGACCGTGCTGCAGTAGCTCGTCTAGGGTAGGGGAAGTTGGATATGCGCGTACCGTGTTCTCCTACCCCCTGGCCTTTGGCGGCGGAGCGGATCTGTATCCGCGCTAGCCTCGCGCACCCGCTCCGCGGCCTCCTTCATTGCGACAACTGACTCGCAGGAGACCATCGCAGACCAGGTCCTCTCACTGTCCAGCATGGCCGCCACCACACTGGTTAATAAAAGGTCCCTACCCATTACATCCATCAAGGTGTGACGTTGTGGGGCCCAAGCGGGATATTCGGCCTGTGTGATGCGCCAAGTCGATGGGCGCATTACACCCGTGACACGCTGGCGACATCTCCCGATGTAGAATCTGGTGCAGGAATTTGCCGAAGCAGCCATGCCCCGCCAGCACCTGCGTCAAACCCCAAAACTCCTCTTGGCCCAATGCTCTAGGTGTAGGCGGACCGCCTCCACCGTGACTAGGCCTACTGCCGGGGACTCCAAATCCTCCTTCCATCGTCGCATCAGGGCTTCACGCCTCCTAAACCGCACGATACTTTCTCTCGATGGTTGCTTTCAAAAGCACCGGCGCAAATTGGGCGAAGTGCAACGCGAACGACTGTCGTCCATCCAGGGTCAGACCTAGATACTTAATATGCGCCCGTACCTCCACGTCCTGCTCTTAGATGCACAGAGTAGCCCCACGGGCAGGTCCCTTATGCGGGCCATGGAATAAGAGGACCTCAGTCTTTGGCATGGAGACGCTCAGACCCAGTATTTTCATGCGGTCGACGACAAGGCGCGGGCCGGCTTCGGCCAAGCGGGCCGCCTCCTGGTAAGTCGCTCCCCGGGCAATGACGTGAGTGTCATCCGCATAGCAGATGATACTCATCCCGGGGAGAAGGCGACAACGCAGGAAACAATCAAACCAGAGATTCCACAGTAGCGGGGCCTAATATCGATCCCTGTGGAACCTCGCAGCCTACACTTCGACGACCGATCTGACCGTCCGTCCAATCCATAGGACTACTCTGTCCTGGAGGTAGTCGTCTAACAGCCGCCGGAGATAGGCCTATGATACCGGAGAGCCTCTCTAAACGACTAAAACAGGCTGTAAAAGGCGTTGAAAAAAATCAGTAAATACCTATTTCAGCAATTGTGAAAATTCTACCAACAGAGTATGGAAGTCATTTTTGATATTAATAATATGAAATTAAATTTTTGTGTTACACATTAAAATAAGTAAATTGCTGTTGCAGTGTTTTGTAGTTGACGCGGGCAATGCCGCGAGCGCGCCGCTAGTATTAAATAAGTGACACTTAGCATCGCGTTCAACTGTTCTTAGTTCTGTTTGAAGGTCCAGTAATTGGTAACCAGTAAAAAGTAATTCAAATGTATTAAATTATTCAAAACTACTTCAACTGCTAGAGCGTCGGTTAAATACAAAAGTCTAACATAATATAATCAATAAAAATATAAGCAAATTTAAATATAATTAAAATAAACATCAATTAAAAAAAACCAGCTTCACGTTTCCTCCCGCATAAAAGCATAGTCAGAGAAAACCAAGTGTCAAGAATATTTTAATACAATATAAATAACAATTATCATATAAAAAAAATGTGCTAATAAAAAATAAATACATAATACCTCTTCTTGTAAGGCAGAGAAGTCGTCCAAGAGCAAAGCGAGTTTATCCCTTTGCCGCGCGCGATTGTGTCCGCACACTTGCACCAACATGGCGAACGGACGCACACAACGTACTAGGAAGTTTTCTACGAATTCACGTGCCTGGAAAACAAAATTGCCTATAATATATATATATATATATATATAAACTCATTTTCTTATCCACCTACAACTTTATTGTTTATGTAAAAAACATATTTTATAATTTAGTAAAAAGCTACTCACCGGTGGATTACCTGCATTACCCTTCATACTCATAGCGGGTGGATTCACAAAAGTTTTAACTGACTCCCTCAATATATCGACAAATGCACCAGGTTTCTGTGTGAAGAACCCTTGCACTACGGCTGCGGTGGAAGCTGGAGATGGATTCAGGTATAGAAGTTGAAGAGCTGACCGGGAAAGTATACAGGCGCGTTGACGACTGAACTCCATGAAGAAATCCTGTAATCATATTGGAAACCAACTTGGGTGTCTTTTCTAAAACATTTTCCTTATCCTAAGCGTGTAAATAACACCAAAGTATTATGTTCTTTAAATAATAACATTATCTTTGCGAAACGTTTATTCAAAAAAATGTCTTAGGTTTGTGGAAATTTGTAAAAATCTTCCTACTAAAATGTTGGCAATAAGCATATAAAAATTTCAACGTAGCCAAATTTATTCAAATAATTATTTAATGTTTAGATGGTGATTTATACATTTCTCAAAAATGTTTTTCTTGTTCTAAGAGTGTAAATAAGTGATAAATCGATAACGCATACTATTTAGTGTTTTTAATCAAGTCATTTATCAATTAATCATTTATTCACTCGAAAATAACAAATCCAATAGGATTTCTTACCAAAGCAGTATGAAAATTAGTGCATGAAGTAATTTTCCAAGCGTGTCTAAGTCTCGATACCAGTTCATCAAAGTATTGCAATGCTTCGACACGCGGTTTGATGCGGGTGTAGCGCGGAAACGTCGGCGGTAGGAGACGCTGGTTGACCATGGGTTCAAATCCCATTGGGTTTGGTTTGTTAGCTGGAAAAGTAATTATTAATATGCAAAGGCAGTGGCACAATATCTGGCTGTAAACACGATTTGTTGTAGGTTCGATCACACTCGGGGAAAATAAAATGTCTGTCTTCCATCTGTTATTTAAGCTGATGTATAGTTTTTTTTAACTATTTAACAGCTAAAAGTATTGTTTGTCTTAAGTACCAGAGCAGATACAATGAAAATAATTTAAATATAATCAGTACCCCTAAGTGGGAATCGAACCCACACTGCACCACAATGGCCTCTTGGCTATCTGTTCATCGTCATTAGTTTTGAACTTAAGCAATAAATTAAAATATTTACAATTTTCAATAGGCTGTGTCCCTTTCCCAACTGTTTTTATAATGACTTTCGTCATCTCAGAACATCCATTCAATAGAGCCACACAGTCTGTGCTAGACAAGGAATCTCTCTTTGTTATTAATAATAGAGCTTGATAGAACATTCTAGTGAATCGGATCCTAGCTGCTAGAGCTGCCCAGATTTCACTAGCCTGAAATCAAATAAGTATAAATTATCTAATAGCTGTATAAGGTTAATAATTATTTTTTTTTTATTTTTATATTTTTAAACTCTTATTTCACACACTTATGATAATAAGCTCTGTATTCCATATTTAGCATTATACATATGTATGTTAATATATTTAGTATTTTCTTAGTCTAAAGTAAGTTTGTCTTAGTTTTTTGTTTTGTGCAAAATATGGCTTCCTTTATGGCTTTATGGCCTCACACACTTAGGATATGAAAAAAATTAAAGTAGCCAGTACTCTGACCACTAAACCATACATTCACAAATGACTTAGAGGCCAAAACCCTTGGAAGGTTTCCAAGAGGTGTAGGTTTGTGTTCTGCTATGTTAAAAATTTTACAAACAGTAAAAAAAAATTATGAGAAATTAACAAACAACAAATTTATGCAAAAACTAATGTGTTGTAAACTAATATGTGTAACATAATAAAATATAAATTGAAATAACAAAAAAAAAATTGAATTTACAATATCAATGATGCTCAAGAAAGGCCACTTCAATAACGTGAGGACCCCCCGGAGGAAATGTATGAAGAGGTTGATGAAGGTCAAACAGGCTCTGACTACCAACTAAGGCTAAATAGGCATGAAACTAAAAAAAAATTATACTATATATAGAACATACCTCATCTTCAAGGCTCTTTGCTTTTTTATTTAATTCCTCTTCTTGTTCTCTTAACATAGATATACATTTCTGTTCACTGACTTCTAGACTAGCATCATAAGTATTGCCCACTTGTGGATTTGAACCAAGGCGGTAGCCATAACCCATAGGTAAAAAATCTTCTTCTTCAAACACTTGAGCTCTATAAATATAAAAAAAATCATATGTCAAACAAAAAAAATTATAACATTATTATTAAAAAAAATTTAATAACTAACAGAACTGTTGAAATCACAATAAAGTAAATGAGAAACTTACTTTTTAATACAGTCTCTAATACAGTCCAGCAATTTGTACACAGCAATACAATATGATTTCAATGGTTTATCAATAATAGAATGTGGTTGATGTAGATATATATTTGTGAAGACTGTCTGAGCAAGAGAATGTCCCTCCAGCCAAGATACAATACAGGCCATGGTTGAATCAACAATGCCTATTATCTCACTTGGCTCTAAGTTTTCTATTTTTAGTTTACCACACTAAAAAAAAAATGTATATAAATATTATATTTGTCAAATTTGGCTAATTATGATATTTGAATACAATTCTTAATTATATTTTTTAGAGATAAATAATAAATACTTACATCAACAGCTTGTTGGAAGTTTAGTGGTTTTGGGTTGCCTCTGTTACATAGCATTCCAGCATCCATTTTAGGATCCATCATTTCAATGGCCGACATTGCTTCAAATAAACCAAACAGATGTCCATCATGAAGTAACTCACCTAACTGTAAATCTAAAATATTCTTATTGATTAGCTTGAATATTTCTTAGATCATTTTAAATAAGTTTTTTAATATGTATGAAAGTATTTTACCTTGAATGTTTTTAAAGAACTCTGAAGTAATATCAACCCAGTTATAGGTGACTTCGGGAGATGTTGGTAAAGATTCCATTGTCCTGCACAGTTTACACATAAATACAATAAAAATCAGTTTAAGAATTGCAAATTAAAATTTAACAAAAAATCTTCTTGTTATTGATTATTACATTTACTATAAAAAATATGAAAAATACTTATCTAACGTCAGAAACTGTTATACCCAAACATATAATAATAAAACAAGAATTAAAATTAATGTTTATAAAACATGCAAAAGGTATGAATAGGATATAACAATGCAAAAGGAATACGCATAGGATAAAACATATAAAAATAATATTTGTATTAGAAACAACACTAAGTATAGCCCATAAAAATAAAGTAACAAACTTAATTACAGATTAATATAAATACACAAAATTAAAAAAATAAGAAATAAAGATGACATGCATAACTACTAACCCGTCACCATCACAAAAATCATCATAATAATCCATTATTCAAAGCAAAATAGTATGTAATAATAATAAAATTATATATTACCATTTAATTTAAAATGTATTTATATAGAAAAACAACTTAAAATATTATAAGAAGAATATAATTTTTCGAAGCCGCTATTGACAGTTAATGAGAGACAGCCCCCAATCGTTATACGTCAAAAGTCAAGCAGCATATAACAGATTATAAAATAATATAGATTATAAACTTTCTACGAACTAGATCATTTACGCATACTTTTTAAATTAGTAATAATAAAGACCAGCCTTTTTTAAAATTATATTATCATGTAATCAGTTATGAGACGATAAACCGATATCTAGAGAGTTATAGTGTCTTATCAGGAATACATTCCCCATTGAGAAAGTTTCCTCTACGAAGTACCCACAAAAAACATTATTTAAATAACTGTCTAGCAAGACGCTAGGTTGGTCGCGTCAAAGTGTAGTGTACTTTTTAGGAATTGGCAGACTAAGTTGTTTGGGGTGATTTTCAAGCCTTTTATGTAGGCAATTAATGATTGTTCTTTTCTAAGTGTAAAGTTGATTGTACTAATTTTGATGTACTAATTTTTATTCTCTATTTGGCTAGACATTTGTAGATTGCGTTTAAGCTATTTTGGAGGATCTTAGAAGTTTCCTTTGGACAAGTATATATACTAGTATGGATATGTCATCAGCAAATATTGTTATTCTTACATCGGTGGTTTGCGGTAGGTTAAATGTGTAAATTATATAGAGGACCAGTAGGAGGTACCAGTTCCAATTTAGTACACTAGTCAGGATTGCGTAAAAACGTGATGTACATTCTTCCTCTTTAACTTTTACAGGTTATAAAGGAAGACCTGGCTAAGAAGATTGTCTACACCAAATCGGCTGATATACAGACAGACGCATGATGATTAGCGAAACCAATCAGCTTTTTCCTATTTAAATCTTGCCCAAGTGCTTCCACATACTCGAAGAGGAGGTTTTGAAATAATTGACTTTTGAAAACCCGCCTCAAAGAGTATTCAGTGTGTGTCAGTCAGTGTCAGTGAGTGATTCCTCTCTGCCTCTATTTTTGTATTATTATGGTTTTAAATGGCCTCTTTTAGCTATTTTATGGCTTTATTGAATATTTTCTAGTCAGCTTGATGTCTTCTTGTGTGCCACTTCCGACGCAACCTCCTTTCTTCTAAAATTTGCTGTTTGGTTACTTAAGGTACTCAGGTTAGTTCGATTTCTACGGGTGTAAACTTCTAGCGTGCAGCTTAGGTAAGTGATAGAACTGCCTCATAAATATTATCTTCTGTTTTATCAGCTACTTCAATGTTTGTCAATTATTTCTAGAAATAATTGCCAGTCAGTGCGGTTGTTGTACAGCTTCAACTGTTTTTCTGTTTTAAGGACCTAGGACCTTTGCACTCTGGAATATGCACTGTCATGTGCGGTACCATCGGGGTGGTCTGTTGTGTAGATGATGTAGACCTTAATTCTGATTATGATCAGAATTACACTATTTAAAGGGAAAATGTGAGTCTGAGATGAGGAGTATGTCCAAGTTATGTACGGTAAGTAAAATTTCTACTTCATGTTTGTTGGGTGCTAATCCGTTTATGTTCCAAGTTGCTATTTTTAAGGTAATTATTTGTTCAATTTAGATATTAATGCGGTTATTAGCCACAGAAGGGTACTCATTTATTGAAAGTTTTGGTATAATTTACTCCGATTGCTTAATAAACGTAAGTTCAATGGTATTAGCTTCAGTTCACTACAATTCGGATCCGAGTTTAGGGTTTAAGATGTCAGCATTGGACTTATTGTCTTGAATTTTAATCATTGTTGGTTTCACGTTGGCTTGATTTTTTTCTATAGGTTTACAATGTTGTCTTCAATGTTTCTATAGGTGTGGAATGTTTTTTTAGTTAGTATTTCATAGTAGACCTTTGTAGTTAGCTGGGTATGGGCGAAGATCAAATGCATGATAAAATTCTTCAATAGCAATAACAGAAATATTTTTTTGTCTACATTCACATTAACTGTGTTGATCTTAAGTTGTAAAATAAATAAAAAAAACTAAAATTAAAAAAGTAATAAATTTCTATCCATTAAAATTATTAATCTGTAAAATAATAACACATATTATTAAATTAATAAATATTTTAATTTACAAAATTTGCATTGATTTACGTGCTAATAATCGCTAGTAATCTCGTTAGGAATTCAGTAAAACACGGAATATAGAAATATATAAATTATCTTTACAGAAAAATAAAAACAAAATTACTTATAACAAATAAAACTACAATAACATCATATGTATTTTGTGCTTTTTTCAAACAGCGGCTTTTTTGTTGTTTCTATATTATCCGCGATGGGGTCATATACGTCTGCATTTACTTGAACTTGTTCGGTTGGGGTTTGCGGCTCTGTTTGCAGAGCTGGTTGTGCGCCACCCGGCTTTGATAGACCGACGCCACCAGCGCCCATATCCATACAATCGAAATGAAGAATCTGTAACAAAGCAAAAATAAAAAACTGTCGCTGGCAAACAATTTTGTATATTTTAAACGATTGGTTGTCCAAAAACTTCACTTATAAAGTGATATATCACTGAAAAAATGCAACAATCACTTTATCATTTAAATTATAAAAAAATATGATTATTGACGTCTCCATACTATACTACAGATTCACACTTTCTCGCATAGCAGGGTAAGCAGGGAGAACTTAGTGTCAAAACATTTCGTTGTCCACTGTCCGCCAGAATCCGCTTGCGTATTGAGTGGCATAACTCAACGCCGCGTTTTGTTTTTCACCAGAGCGGAGAAATGAAAATATTTTAAATGTAATCATTCCTCCTGAGTGGAAATCGATCCCTCGCCATCACCATCGCGTATACAAACAAAAGGAAGTTTAAGGACGAGAAGACAATAATTTATAGATTTATAATTTTGAGACAATATTTTTGTGCTATTTATTTATAAAATTTAGAACCACTTACAACAACAGGCGCTTTGTCGATTCTAGTGTCCATATCCATGCAAACGTGTAGTTTTTGATTCACAATTAATACATCAAAGAGCCTAATGCACATGTCCATTAGGCCAGGTGGTAAATAAGGTACGGGGATAGGTATACAAAACGGCGGAGGATTTCGTGCTAAAAATATAAAAATGAATTAATTTAATTTAGATTGAAAAGATTTATTAAAATAATTAAGCTTTTACGTAAAAAGTTATGTCAATTTGTTCACAATTCAAACACCGATAGAATAGGTACTTCCAAAATTTTAATTTCAGGGCTATTTTGATTTGTATCATAAAACACCTTAATGTTATATATAAGTTGTTTTAATAATTTGTACCGTGTCATTAGTATTCTATGATATAATTAACAGCATATTTATAGATATTATACGTATAGATAACTTACTTGAGAAACTGTTACGAAATACACTTGCGTTGTTCATGCTAACTTCCAAGTCAAAAGTAGATTCATTTGGCTCGTACGTTAAAACAGCACACGCTAAAATATTAATAAATCTATTAATTCTAATTACTGAAACTCTTTATTTACGATAATTAGAGTCTTGTGTAGTCTTAATTACTTACTCCGTCTATCAAAGTTAAAGGATTGTATCCGAACACCAGTGCAGCATTTACATTTTAGTTGTTCACACTGGCACGGCCCACCTCTAAAAGGTAGTCTCAGTAACCAACCAGGCTTGTACCATGGTCTGGGTAACATTCTTTTGATTGTCTGAAACATATTTTAAATAAAAATATGTAATCTGAAAATATACAGGATTTAACCCAATTTATACATACTACATATTCAGTCATGTCAGTTACCGGCACCAGACTGTCAAAATGTGCGCAATTATTTAATTTTAACGAAAATATTTTGAATAAAAATATTTCCTCGATTGTGGATTCAGTCAAATAATTTTATTCTAGATAAGAAGATACATGCTTCATTTTTTGAACGTCAAATACAGGTTCACTAAATTTTATGCCTCACACCTGAGAAGAACAGCGGAAACTCAGCGGGACTATTTCTTTTCAATCAATTATTTACATATCTATTAGAGATACCTTTGAAATAGGCTGGAGCGAGCATTTCATTCCCAAGGTGTGTTATCATTTATAAAATCGTTAATTAGGTAAAAACCTTCAACACACAAACGTCTCTCCACAACTTTTTTGATATATAGAACATTCTCGGACGTTTTCTGGGTTACTATTGTAAAAGCGACACATCGTCCCATAAAAGAATAACGGATTCTATACAATCCATACTTGTTGACTGGTGGAACCCAAAGTCACGCTTTGTGACAGACACACTTTGTAATGAAAATAAGAAAAAGAACCAACAATTATTGCGTTTCCATTCAGGCATTGTCCCACTGCGCCACGGTAGCATAAAAGAGTTGTAGATTATAAAATGATCCTTATTAACGTTATATTGTTGGTAGAAAATGAGTTTTACGTAGGTATTTATTTTTAGCCTGACCTCATAAAGTATTCATGTTAATTGGAGTTAGATGAGTTTAACGATTAACTTATTGACAATAAATTTGTCACTTTTCTAGATACTTCTTGTATTTTATGTTCCGTTCTATTATTAATTTTGGGAGGGCCCAAAATAAGGCCAATATCAATATAAATATTTAAATTAATAATTTCAAAATTTAGACAGGCATATACACAAATATGCACATTATATAGTTAAATTTAATTAATCTTTTAAATACCTTTAATTTTTGATCTGAAATGTATTATTTATATTTTATATAAATAAAACATCATATTTAAGAACAAGACAATACCTTATTTGTTTGTACATCATAGTAAACGGAAAAATCAGTAACGTCCATAGAATTGTCTTCTTTTATGGTATCCAAATACAATATCCTTTTCTTTGAAGCATTCTCTGAAATGAAATGAATATTGTACAAACATTAAAATTATTTCAAATATATAAAATTCATAAAACGATTATTAATGCACAAAAGAGCAGCTTCGGACTGTTCCCGCACATAAGTGAGCAGTGAAAATCTAGTGTTCAGAAAAAACGTTGCATAGTTAACTTTTATCACTACTCAAATTATACATTTTGCTTAGTATAAAGAGAAATGTCTCCACTATGTGGCGGAATCCCAAATAGACACTAATATTAAGTCAGTTAGCATGAAACACGCAACAATAGTTAATTTGAAATCTAGAAACATTTTTGTTTAAATTATTGAAACTATTACATATAAGTTGAAAACAATAATGGCATACACAAATATATTTTCTATTTGTTATATAAATAATAAAATAAAGTACTTACCACAATTTACGAAGCCTATAATAATAAACAAAAAACATGTCACCACTTTCGATTTCATTTTGTTATTACAACAAATTGTTTTATTGTTGTCGTCTCAAGGGGCACTATACAAATGACAACATATCGATATTCGATAACTTATGACAATACAAGATTAAGGTTAGTGTTGATAGTTATTATTTGTATGCAAGATGTGCTGTGCACAAGCGCAACTGGCTAACGGGGCTTTCTAGAGAGAAACTCCTGCGCATACGCACTTGACGCACCACTACTGGAACTCATTAAATATCCATCTATATCTTTTGCACTGGTCTAAATAGTTTCTCTTTCATTAACTAGATTATACTAAAGGGAGAGCTGTTAATGACAAATAAATGGTTTCGAAGTATCGCTTTGAATTACAGATTAACTTGGTTATTAATCGTTATAGAAATCGTGGAAGAGCTAAATAAAAGACTTCTTAATATAATTTTGCCGTTTAATAATATTGAAAATAAATTATTATACCTAGAATATACATAGAAACATTATTATACATATTATACATTATCATACATTATTATACATAGAAATAACGATAATTTTATTAATTATGAAAAATTTACAGATATTAATCGTCAAATATGTCAAGTAATGATTTCACAACGTTTTCGTCATAGTCTTCAATATCATCTTCACCAGCGTCCACGACGGCATCTTGTCCACCAAGTGGATTTGCAATTATTATTCCGCCATTTTCATCTGGACTTAACATTGTTATTCCATTAGAACCCATTCTGTAAAAAGTATAATTATAAAACAAATCCTAAAAAAATCATTGTGTAATAATACTATAAAAGCGTGCATATACATATGTATACCTCAAACAATCAAATACGAAATCAAACAATTGGAAATTTCGCCATTTTCCACTCATAGCCAAACAAAAGTGAAAGTTCCTTCCCGGAAAGAATACGTTATAAAACTTCGCGCACACCTTTAAATTATTCAACCGTGGTGGATTTATACATATTGGTCTTGGGTTTTTTCCTAAAAAGAAACCAAATTAATTAAATTTATTAATAACACCAAAATATGTCCTATACTTATTGTAATACGTAATAATAACCTACCTGACATAGAATTTTCGTACAGAATTCTGTCATTCATTGACATTGCAACATCAAAAGCAAAATCGCCTGGATGATATGTCACTTTCATACAAGCTTTTTGGTTGATTAAATCCATTATGTATCCCGTACAACACTTACAGACTCCTAAATTACAAACACAACGTCTTGATGATGTAGATGTTGAATTTTGTTGAGATCCCTGGTTTTGTCTGGCGTATTGTGATCTAATTGACATTTTTCTTAAATTAAGTTCATCCAGAGAAGTTAAAACACTGTTACGTCCTTCAAGAACATTCAAACTTAGACTTGCATTATTACGACCAGATATCACTAAAACAGTAAAATGTTGTATATTATAGTAAGAATATTATAGTAGATAATAAATCTTTTTATATTTTAGACATTGCTCTTACCGTTTCCATTTGAGACCCCAAATACAGTCACCGTAACTAGTATAACAAATAATTTCATTGTGATTTTAAGCAAATTCTAAGGCAGAGCTTCGCGAATGCCGGTCTGGTTAATAATAACTTCGTTCCAAATTCACATCAACGGATTTGAACCGGTTCTATGGTGGAAGCGTAAATCTTATATGTATATATCCATCTAGCGGCTTTCACGTACTAATAAATTACGTAATTATGGTACTACAATAGGTCCATTTTATTTTTTAATGTTAAATTTACACATTTAGCCATATACGTTCTCGGCATTTCACTAAAGCAAAGTACATATCAACGCATATTACATCCGTTTTTATAGGTCCTCGGAAGTTAAGGCAACAAACAATGTAACACTTCTTAATGGAAAAGTCTTATTTAGAAAGTAAAAATAATATTTGAGAGGATTACTTTTTAATTAAATAATCTTACAATTACATAAATATTTTTATAAATTATATAAATTAAAATTGAATTATTAGTCTAAATCTCTTCCACCAAATATATCCCCGACAGCATTGCCGATTGCATCTAAAGGACCTCCCCCAAATAAACCACTCTCTGGTGCGCCGAATATCCCATTTTCACCGCCTAAAAGCGATCCCGCTGCGTCCAGTATGGTTCCGTCATTACTGTTACTACTACTACCAAAAAGATTTACAGGCTTTGGGCCCGAAGACACTGGCTTGGGTTTTAATCCTGTTTGTAATCCTGCTGATCCCAATCTAAAATAATATATTTTCTTATTATTTGTATAGAATAAATCAAAAATATAATAAATTAAAACTGTGCTAACGAGTCAATTTGAATAATATTACGCTAGAATACGAATTGCGAACTAACCCGAAACATCTAAAGGAAGCAGAATAAATAGGAAAGCTACCAATATCCGCATTAATATCTAAGCAGGCAAATGCATTTCCATTTCGAATGCGAATGTTACTAATTTCTGCGCAAACTCGAACAAACGGTGCTCTTCTTGGATTAAAACAAACAGGTGGAGGATCACTGGCTGTAAGTAAAAACATATAAAAAAAAATATTTATAAGGTGTACAGTAAATTGCAAAATTTTTTCATGAAGTAACAAAATTACCTGACACTCTTCTACGAACAACAGTATTATTGTTAACAGTCAAACGTACATCAAATACGAAATCTTCAGGAATAAAAGTCATATTTCCACACGCTTTCATTCTAATTCTCTCCAGTATTGTGCCTGTGCAACACCCGCATTGTCCACCACCACAGTTACATGGAAACCTTGTAACTTGACCATCTAATGGCTCGTCTGGGTTTTCTGTGACTTCATCTTGTAAGATCGGTGCTTGAGATACATCACTCGAAGCCTGTGTAGACACAATTTGTGTGGAAACTACAGGATCCTCACTGACTACCGAAATATTTTCTACAACAGACTCAGTTGCCTCGTTTTCTATATAATCTAGTTCATTGTCCTCCTCTTCCTCGGCCACGTGGATAGGTAATGTAATTGTAACCGGAGATCTAAGGACCGGTGTGGGATGAAGTGCCTGATTCCAAACTTTACGAGGCACTTTTATCTTTATTACGTCATACGAACGATGTTCTTTATTAATAAAATCACCTGTTGGAAAATATAGTATTAGTACATATTGTAAAAATCTATCGTAATTTAAAAAAAATGTTAATTTAATTCATCAATTCCAGCAGCTAAATATTAATGTATTTTTTATTAATAGAAATTTCATTTAAATAAATTAAGCTCACCATGTCTCGAAGTACAAAAATGACAGTAAAAAATCATAAATATCAACAACTTTAAGGGATACGACATATTTAAATATTTTTTTTATTTATATAACAACGAGTTCCGTCAGGCTTTCCAGTTGGAATCGTAGATAATCATTATAACTTATATTATATATATTAACTGCTGTGCAGTAACAAAGTTTCGAGCCTGGGTTGGTTGCAAGTTGAATGAGCGTAGTAAACAAGTTTTAAATTTTAATGTATGGACAAGAGAAAGTGGCTGCTCGCCGTTGAATGACTACTGATTCCCGCTTTCAGCATTGAGAACGCGCGCTGCCTAAGTTATTAGAAATAATAATAATTCATTATACAAATAAAAATTGAAAACTATTCGTGTGTTTTGTTGAAGCAAAGTAATTTTTAGATTATCTTAATTATGTGAAATTGTATACAAAATAAAATGATGGAATACATACTTGAATTTAAAATGAATTACTATATATTACATTGTTTTTTATTGAAATAATAAAAATACCCTATTTTTTGCTATTATAGTTGTTATAAATGTATAAAATTAGGTATATAAACCTAATATAGCCTTGCTCGTTTATATTGTGTATCTTTTTAATAATTAAGCTTATTTCTTTGCAGCTTCATAGTTTTTCATGGGTAGTCAGAGATAACCCAGGGCCCGGACACTCCGTTCTCCAATTTCCCCCCGAATTCGAGACAGCGGGTGCGGAGAAATGAAAATAATCTAATTTCATACATTCCACCAAGTGGGACTCGATACCCACAACCAATTGTGATTACAGTCTGAACCTCTCCCGCTGCGCCACGATACGCCCCTTTTTTTCAATATATATTGTTTTATTAGGAGTTGTTGAAATATTATAAATAAAACGTATCTTATGCTAGAGGACTGTAAGGCAAGTATATTGGGCAATAGGGTAGTTCAACTCAAGCTCATGCAATGTATGCAATATAACTTAAAATAGACTTCATAATTGTGAAATATTTGTTTACGATCAAAGTACGAGTACACAAATATTTATAAATTGTTTTTCTTCGTATAAAACAATGTCTCTCACTGTTTTGGAAACAACAAATTTGGTTCAATCTATTCAAAATTCCTCTTTGAGGCTTCCTTTTAGTACATTTTTTTATAAAAAGTTTAATAATATAAGTACTGACGATATATTTTTATTTTTACGTAAAATATTGTTTTCTGCTTCTCGAATATTAGTTCTAAACTTTTTTCCGGAAATCGAGACATTGCTTGTTGAGGGGCGGAATTCAACACAGCACTTTGTTTTAGGTACCAGAGTGGAGAAACGAGAATAATTTAAATATAATTATTCCCCGAGTGAGAGTCCAGCTCGCAACGATTGCGTATACAGTCGAGAGTCAGCCTCACTGCGCCACGATGGCGATGCGCCTCACTAAGCTAAGAAGCCATCTTATATTAAAAGTATTTATTAAAACTGAAAATATTTTATATATTATTTTGAAAATATACAACTAATACTTTTTTATGGTAGAAATTAAAATTGTTATTTATAGTGGCAACGGCTTATAGCTGTTTTGCTTATAGAGATGAAAAGAATAATTTTCAAAATATTTCTTTATTATTTTCAAAAAATAAATAACTTAATTAATAATATGACTATTTACAATGATAATAAATTAAGGTGGTACAGTAAATAAATAATTAGCTATGACTAAAGTAACTTCATCATGCCACAGGCCATAGGCCACGCATCATTTTATTTTGCCTTCTGCGATCTTTCCTGCTTAAATCATCAATATCGGGAAAACTTTGTAAAGTTTCACTTAATGCATCTAAGCCTAGTAAATCATCATAGTCGCTGACACCTCTAATATGATCTTTATTTTTGTTTTGTCTTTTATGCCTGCCCCCACCAAATATTCCTAGCTGTTGCCCTACACTTTCGCCGATACCTGTTAAGTCAAGAACGTCTAAATCATCTAAATGAAATCCTCGGTGCTTTTTCTTTGGCAAAGATAGCCCTTCGTAATCATGTGTGTGGATATCTTTATGGGATCTATTGTCTTCTATTACGTTTTCACTATCTGCAGCGTGTTCTTCAGAATTAGAGTCTAAACTTTGAACGATTTGGACCATGTCTTCTTTGTTGTCATCGTCTACAACTGTAGCAAAAGGAATCGTTGAATGTGGTTTAGACGTGATGGTTTGTATTTGCTCATAATTAACTTCTTCCTTGGGTACTTCGTCATTGGGCACTTTTTCATTTGTATCTTTTATATCGGTAGGTATTAATTGTGTTACGGGCATAATAGACAATTGACCTGTAATGTGAGCTAAAGACATTTCTAATCCAGGATCTTCTAATGATGTTACACTAGAACTTGTAGATTCTGAAGATATTAAGGGGGTTTGAGTAATTGGTATAACTTGGTGAACTTCCGCATTGTGGGAAGCTTCCATATATTCATTTATAGGTTCACTGAACTTTACATCAACAACACTGACAGGTGCTATTGTAGTGGAAATTGTGGAAGGTGTAGAATTTTCGTCAGGTTTTATGGTAGAGGTAGTTGTAGCGGGGCGTCTTGTAGGTCTTCTAATTGGTCTTGTAGGTCTTCGTGTAGGTCTACGATTTACTGGCCTAACCCTTACTGTTGTGGTTCTTATTATATTAGGCCTTGATGTAGTCGTCCTTGTAATAGGTCTAATTGTGGGTCTACGTGATGGTCGGGGACGTCTTGTCGTAGAAGTAGAAATTATGGGTACTTGTTTATTTTTATTCTTATTTTTATTACCCTTTTTACCGCCTGAGGTTCCTCCAAATAGGTCACCCAATAAGTCTTCTCCTAATAGGCTAAAACCAGTGTAGTCTACGCTTTCTACACCATTGACGGCATCAACGTCACCTGAAACATTTACACACACACCTTAATATTAGAATGGGCCCTAATACATTCTCTTATTACAAATAATACATAATGTATTAATAAGTAAAGTTGCCTAATATTGTTTGTTCATGTAGCAAAATAAATATGTAACAGTGTTTTATCGGATATAATTTACCATCGTCATCATCTTCGTCGTCATCACCATCATCATCATCATCGTCGTCATCATCATCATCATCCGCGTCGAGTCCAAAATCGACATCATCGTCATCATCGTCGTCATCGTCGTCGTCTTCGTCATCAATATCCTTCTCATCCTGTGGCACCAATGGCAAAGGATCAGCTGGTTCAGAAATAACACCTCTGGGACCAAATTTAAAACAGGATACTCTAACTGCAGCTTCTACAGCACTTTTAGCTTGAAGCTCTAAACCTAAACAGGCTCGAAATTCTTCTCCAATTCTCGCAATATTGTAAACTCGTCCACAAAACTTCGAAACACCTCCGGGGAGAGGCATACAAACAGGACTTGGTTTGCGGCCTGTAATAATAATGTTCTTGTAATAAAAAAATTTAATACATAATAATAGTCATACTGATAATAATTTTAAAAAACTTACTTGAAAGAGTTCGGTTTGTTATAACTTTGTTACCGAAACTTACTGATACTGCCATTTTGTCTCCATTTAAATACATAAGTGAAGCGCATCCTGAAAAATTAAACGAAATTTAAAAAAAAATATTTTATTCGTTTCGGAGAAGTTATTCACACATTTTGTGAGTTAAGCAGAGATAATCTAATAGTTATAATATAGTATAACACATTCAATCTTCGCTTTTCACTCATTCAAAGACATTCCGTGCATTGGTAGCTGGAAACGATATTTCATGCTGATATGTATTATATGTATTATATGATTCGAATCCATGATACCTCCCCTCCATTCACTCACCCAAGTCGTGAAAGAGACTACTATTTGTTAATTGATGTTTATATTTTAAACGTAATATTTATATATAACAATTTCTACGATTAAATACCTGGACCATTTAAATTTATAATAGGCACCGCGAAATCTCTACAACAATTGCATAGAGCTTCTGAACATTTGCAATATTTATTTATACTATTGTCTTCTATTTGGATGCCATCATTTGCTTTTTGTATTCCTTTTTTATTGTTTTTCTGACGACCTGAAACACATATACATATTTGTTACAGTCATATCTTTGTATCTGTATAATAATATATGTAGTAATAATACAAAAATCTTATACATAAATAGTATAAATAAAAATTACCTATATACAAAAAAAAAGTTAGGTTTAAGGTAATGTAATATGAAACGTATTTTATTTCTAAAACATATATATTTTATACGTACCGATATTTTTTGATGCTGCGAACGCTAGCAGCACGAATATTAACAGAAGCTCAAACACCAGGGAGAGCTTCATTCTGAAGACCCTGCCCAGTCTCTAAACAACATAACTAAAATTACTAAAGAATACAAGACAAGCCGATATATATTTCAATATTTATTCGTTGTAATTTATATTTATAAACGTTAATTACTAAAAAAAATTACTATTTCTGTACGATAGAGAACGCAGCTAGAGCTCGTTGAACTCTTTACTATAGCACATCTTGCACGCAAGTATGTTATATTCGAATATATTTATTTCCTAAATTATTCATTTTTAAGTAATTTGAGAATATTATTTACTATTGTCATTCAATAAGTACATTTTAATTATATTTGGAAAATCAAAATTACCCACCTGAAGACTTCTATTACGTATCACTAGAACCGATCGAGAGTCACACCCGGTTGAGCGTTCACGGCCAATTAAATTACAATCATTAGAACTGGCCCTAAACCGAACCACACTGTTCTATCAACTGACTTCATATAACTCCAAGGAGAAATGTGAAACGTATGGAAAGCAGAATCCATCTCTGTCACTCGCCAAGTATGTGTGAAGGACGGATGCAAGCACTTGACCGCTTTTGAATGTGTCACGCATTTGTACAAAAATTCATGTAGACAAGGAAATAATAGTCGACCAAAGCGCAATACATAATTTATTTTTTTATAATATAAATTCCTAGAAAGCGGTGTAATAACTTTTATGTAGTCTACGATATAGTTTATTTTCTTGCTTATAAGTTAAAAAGCTTACAGAAAATTCTAGAACAGTCACTTTAAGAGCAATGATCTCGGATATAGTGAAAGTAGAGTGAATTGCCCAAGAACTTTAAAATTAATAAGTATGTGAACCAAAGTAATAAGCTATATGTATATAATATAAGCATGTATTATGTATATGTCAGTACAACAATATTTTGCATACGCGTTAAATAAAATCTTGTATAGTTAATTTCTGTAATCTCTTACACGAGATACCATGTAACATTGAAAATTTTTTTTAGATAACGGAGAAAAAAAATTTTACTGGTTTAAAAAATATTTTTCAATTTCCAAAGTGTTGTGAGTAATAGTTTAAAATGTTAAAAATATTTAATAAATAGCATTCTCTCTTGCCAAACGTTTGTTCGTAGTTCGTATATTTGGGTAGCAGAAATTTGTAAAAATCTCTCTACAGAGATGCTAAATACAAAAATAAGTTGTAATAAGCGTATTATTCTATTTAGAACGCATAGCTTAGCCGCGGGTTGGAATCCCGTTGCGTTGAAATTTTTATACGTTTTCTAAAAACCATTTTCAATATCCAAAGTGAATAACACTGTTAAATGTTAAAAATACCATGTATGATCATAATATATATATATATAATAATATCCAGTTAAAATAAATTTAACAAATCATTGGCTGTTAATATTTATAATACATATTATATGTACGTACTATTTAGATATTTTTCATCTACCACCCTAATTATTATCTAAAAATATTTATTCATTCCAAATATAACTATGTTCGTTAAATTAAAAAAAATTAAATTATGAATATCATTGTGTATTAGTGGACCAATCTACGAGAAGCGTATTTTGTCCACTTACAGCACCAAAGCCGTCGTGCGGGGTCACTTTCTACTGGAGAAAGTCGTGTCTGCGTTATATATTTATTTTTCGAACTGAACTGCCCGATATCAACCACTTATCATGAGTTAAACATTACGCTATATATCATTATGCTGTATTACAACAATATAGAAACGGAAAGTACAAATATCTTGGAATAACAAAATTAATATATTTTATAAGTACATACATACAAAAACAAAATTATCTAGGATCGAATGTTAAAAGAATCGAGTGTTATTCATTAATCGAAATACTATTAATACATGATTCAAATCACTGGTGAGCTCGGTGATAAGTTTATTTCCCCTGAAAGACGCCTGGCTAAATCAGTAGTTTAAACTCCAACGGAATACATATGTACATTTTAACACTTAATTAACTACACGCAAAGTAATATTATTTATAACGAATTAATACAAATTGTATACTAGTTCCTAACAATTGCGTGTTATTCGTTCAAATAAACTTATATTACTACAATTATATAATACTATAACTTACATATATTGTAAGTATATGAATAAATATATGAATATGAAACATTTAATATTAAGTAGAGTCACGGCCATCATGGTGCAGTGGGACAGGCGTCTGTAAGAAAACGCCATTGGTGAGCGGGAGGTGAGTTTGATGCCCAGTCGAAGGAATCATTATATTTAAATTACTTTCATTTCTCACTCAATTTCATCACTCAACATCTCGAATTCGGGCGGAAAGTGGAGAGCTGAGTTTCTTGACATCAGGGCTTACTACGGCCTAACTTGATATGCGGGAGAAAGCGAGAAGCTGTAAAAAATATATGATAAGTATATTTTGAATATAAGTTTGTTTATTATACACACAGATTCTGTTCATTGACCTCGATGTGGGCTAGTGGAGCGCGTTGCACTTCTCCATATACGCACCGGTACTATTAGACACACAAGGCAGTCTGTCGGCACGGTACAGCTATGTATAGACGTAATAGAGGAAATCATGTACAAAAAGAATTTAAATAATAATACCTATGTGGTATAATAGCTGATGTTATGTCTTAGCTTATTTTGTTATAATAAAAATTGTTAGTAGCTTAGCTAGCTAGGCGCTTGACACATACATATACTTATAAACAAAATTACATTTAAATTACCTGCTATTAGGATGTTACTTATAATTGGCAACATGTTTTTATTAATTTGTGCTGTGTATGTCTAAAAAATCTCCCGCTATTTTAATCCACTTTATGCGATCCGATATGAAAATCAGCACAAGTGCCCCAACAGATCGAAGATAACATTTACATATTATCAACCTTACCAAAATAATTAGGATATTAACTATATATTTTGAAGCGTCTTTTTTCTTGTAAACAAGCTTTAAAATTATATTAGACTTTACTATGATAAATACAATAAAAATTTGCATCCTGCACATATTAACCTTGAAAAGTTTGAATGATACATATATATTTTTATATCGGTCACAAGTAGTTTTGAGTACTAAAAAGACAATAGCCTTTCTCGCTTTCCACTTTGTATACTATCTAAGTGTTAATGATACCGACAACTTTGTCTATGGCAATAATTGATACGACTGTAGTAAAAATAGTAGGGCTTATAACAATACTTTGAATATCCTTTCTTTATAATATTTTAAAGTGTTAATTAGATTCAAAAAATGAAAGAAAAAAGTATTAAAAATACATGTAACGTTTAGAAAAATTAAATGTTTATTTAAATATGAGAAATAACCTGTTTATCAAACGTATAGAATCATGTCCAATCAACTTTATTATACATTATAAGTAATTACAAGTAGAAGGAAAATACATAAGTAGGTAAATTTAATTCACAGCCACCACTAAGAGAAATTAGAAAGCCTTTATTGCTAAAACTAAATATGCAATTTATTTAGCATCACACATATTACTTATGAATCGTATGGACTAGGTGTGATTGGTGAAAGCCGAAATCAATTTCTACTTTCATTTGTTGGTTTTGTATATTACGTCCTTTAATGCTGTTATGCTCTATTAATAATTAATATACGGGTATAGTGACCCTCACCCGTATACCCGTATAATGTGAAGCTGAAATATATATATAATAGGTAGAATAGGTAGATTTTCCGTGGCTTGTAGAGTGAGGGAATTCAACGTCGGGCTTTTTCGGGATTGATAGGAAATGAAATTGATTAATATATCATCATTCCCCCGATTCAGAAGGGAACTCACGACGATCGCGCTTACTGTCATGCGCCGTCACACTGCGTTACGATAGCCTCTATATATAAATATTGTAAGTATGTTAGAATTTATAATATATAAGTCCGCATTAATTTGTATAATAAAATTAAACTGCATTTAAATATGTGCATATTTGATAAATAGAAGAATTCTTTATTTGGTTTATGATTATATCGTTGAAAAATTTTAATAAAAATCACAAGAATCTTTTGTCCTTTCGGAATCATATATTTTTACCATTTATTATTATAATAATTACCATTTTCAACAAAAATGTAATTTTATGTTATATACAGTTTCAAAAATATCATATACTTTTTATGTTAGCTCTCTCAGTGCATCTCACTGATGCATGTCACCGCTTTATACCTTATTTTAAATTTCACCTTCTATTGTAAGTGCGGAGAAACCGGCTGTGATTCGAGAAAAGGAGCAGTGTTGGTCCGACGTTGGCGAGGCTCGCCCATTCAACAGATATTAAACGTTTTTAAATAAATTCAATTATAATCTTATTTTCCATTTACATTTTCAATATTAAGTGATTTTTAAAATGTCGGCTAAATTTGCATTGGCCTTTGTGGCAATGCTTGCATTCGTTAACAGTCAAAGCTATTTAGGTAAGTCAAAACTTTTTTGTTTGTAATTGATTGACTGACTTGGACTTTTTACATTAATTAAATAATTTAAAGCTACCACTGTACGGTGTCTTTCAATTTAGCGAATTATTCATAATAAATATTTTCACTTAATTTTTCGAAATCAAATGATTATGTTCAACATAAGAAGTTACATTTGTAAGAAAAAGTTTCATCTGGGTTTGAATCCTGCTGCGCTGGTTTCCTAAAAATGTTTTCCAATTTCCTAATTTTATGAATTACACTTTGGAGATGTTAAAATAAGTTGCATGCTAATTAAATAAATTAATTTTTTTAACGTCAAGTAATTTACCATCGGTTCACTAAATTTAATGCGTCAGACCTGAGATGAACCGGTGCAATAAACTCAGCGGTTCTATCTTTATTTTCAAGTAAATACTACTACTATGACACAATTAGACTGTATTCGGTACCTAAGTAAGTAGTAAGTTTTGGGTACAAAAAGCCTACATCCATATAATATACACTATATTATTTAAAATATATAGAAAACGCAATTGATTAACTTTCCACACAACATTTAAGCTTAGCTATATTATTTAACTATTACGAACTTTCCGACACTTGCTCGTACTTACATAATCACTTTTGTTAGTTTCGAACAAAACTTATTTCGATTTAAACACGTTGACCTGACATACAAGTGAAAGTAGTCGTGTGAAAGTGGCTTAAATATAACACAAGTAATATGATAGTTAAGTAATACAGAATATTCCTTTTCTTTCTCAAAATGTTAATCTTGTAATATATAGATATATTTAATCACGTACACGTACCTATATATCTTCAATATTTTCAAAGTGTTGTTCACACACTTTGGATATGAAAAACATTAATAATTACATACGGAGGCAAAAAATTATCCTTCACGTACGAGTATTGATTTATAGATTGGTCTATATATTTATTTAGAAAACGTATAAAAATAAGCAAGTATCTAAAAATATATAGAGCAGTCTATATATCAATACGTGAACAAAAAACCGTTGACTCCTTTTTATTAAAATTATCCGGGCATAATTTTGTTATAGGTAAAGTTATATGGAGAAAAAAATCTATTCACTTTCATAATTTTGCATAATAAGAATATTAAATTAATATAATAAATATTATACACTAAAGCGATGTACTCGTAACTAAGGCAACGCGTATCTTACGCGTCATCGTGGCTACTAAGAATAATTAGACGAAAATAAATTATTATTGTACGTATATACATTTTCACCACATTACTATATATAGTAATAACGACCCTTTCACGGCTTCGCCTGCGTAAACTAGACGACTAAACTATTTTGTGATTTCGCCTGCCCTCGTTTTCACTTAAATCACAAACTTTGCTTAAATTCATAATTAAAATTGTTGTCATTTTTTTTATTATGAAACGATTGAAATGAAACAAACACTAAGTGGTAAGGGAATCTAACGACAATACAAGTCAAAACTGCATTTTGTGCACAAACGCACAGACTGAAAACTTACTGTTTTGCGTTCGTATTGATAAATGCCCCTAATAATATATTTTTTTCATATATCTTCCATACAGACTGCGGTCACTTACATTTTTATTAAATATATAGATATAGAATACCTATATATTTAAAAAAAAATTGCATTTAAATTAAATATATTGCTGTTTCTTATATATTTTTTGTAATACCATAATAATACACCGTACAGATTACAAAAATCGTATAAATCTATTTTTTTATCGGGTTTTTTTTGAATCCGGTGCGCATGTTACATCTGTATATACAAAGAGTAATGGTCGCTTTTAAGAACAAAAACTTTGAATTGAAACATGTATGAAACGATGGTAAAATTATTTGTTTAGACACGCTCGTGAAGCAAATAATGCCGGAACACAGTGACCAGCCTAACAGAAACTGCTTGTGCAAAGGACCAGCCTGCATTTGTTGTGTAGATTTCAACATGACTTTACTTGATTTAGGAGGCCCAGGTAAACTTTATATTTTGATACTTTGCTAAGCTAAGTAGTGGTTGGATGTAAAATAAAAAAATGTTTTATAATTGTTATATATTGTAATAAAGCACGATTTTTTTTATTTATTTATTGTAATTAATGATTACTATAGATACGGGTTCTAGGTAATTTTTTTTTATCTATACTGTTGCCTGAAGGCGAATAATTTAATTCAATATTTTATACCAATATGAAATAAAAAAAATGTTATGTCTAATGTAACATAGGCATAACATTTTTTTCAATAAAAATCTAAAGAATAGTAGTTTTTTTAGAGAAAAAGCCAAGATTGAGAAGGAAGTAGTTTTACACGACTATTTGAATAATAATTTACCAAGTATAAGTTCCTGTATTTCATCTATAACTGTATTTTAAATAAAAAATCAATTATAAAAAATTGTAACAAATTTTCTTGTCCTATGATTTTAGGGTGTGTGCACATGAAATACATCTCACCGGAAGAAGGATTTTCAGTAAAAGTTTCATATGATAAAAATCTTCTACATAGCTCCAAAATAAAAGGTAAGTAACCATAGAAAACCCATTGACTTGTCAATTATAACTTACAAACATTTATTTCTTTAATTATCATTTTTCAACATTTCTAGAAAAAGAAATTTGAACGGGTCCCCCGTTCAAATTCAAACCCGCTACGTTTGGAGACCATCAGTCTTATTTTATAAATTTTATAAACCAATGAAAGCTTGTTATTAAGGATTAATTTATAAAAAATTTAAATTAAAATAATTATACACTTTTTAGGACCCAATCCATCACCAGTTTGCCTAAATTTGTACGGTGTACATGTACAAGTTTGCGCCAATTTTAACGACCTGGCTCCTACTGCTGATGGCCTACGCGGATGTTTAGGACTGGAGCTTAAGTTACTAGCAAGTTCACAACTAGAATTTCCAATGGGGTGCTTCAGATCGTCCGCTGGTGGGATGGAAATGGAAGATCCACCAGCAGAAATAGAATCTGAAAAAGAAGAGTAAGAACAGTTTCTTTTTTTAATTTACTTTAAACATTTTTTGAACCGTTAATCGCACACTTAGGAAATTGAAAAATAAATATTTAGAAAACGTATAAAAATTTGAACGCAGCGAGATTTGAATCCGCGCCCTTTGATAACCGTTCAAGCGCTCTGACCCGCTAAGCTAACAACAAATATAAGTTGTAATAAGCGTATAAGAATTTCGACGTAGCTGGATGTAGAGCGCATGGCTTAGCTTTCAGAGCGCTTGGACGGTTCAAAATTTTATACGTTTTCTAAATATGTCTTTTTCAAGAACTATTTCCATCAGTTGTGAAATTTTCAGAAGCAACTGTAGTGAGACAGCATTCAAACTGTTAATACGATGAATTGTGTGCTTGATCTCAACAAAAAACGTGAAGTTGGAAAAAGCGACTATTTCTCTCTTTTATATTCTACCCCCAATTGAATATTATTTTAATTTACAGGACCACAGAAGAACCTACTACAGAAGAGAGCAATATATTCGACCCAGAAGCTTTCTTGATTAATATTTATGAGACAGCGGAAGAAGGTGTTGCATTCCTCGGTAGCCTTTTAAACATACCCTCAAAGAAAAATAGCACAATAACAGAACGACCGACTACAACAGTTTCGCAAGAATCGGAATCACAGAGAAGATCTCCTAAGCATTTTAAGCACCCTAATCAATTGTGATATTAAGGATATAAAATTTAGACTTAAGTACAAAAAGGCATTTTCTAGATAAGTAGTAGCTCGCCAACATGTTAGCGCTCTCTTTTATAAAAAGTTCTTTGTTATTCTATAGTATTATTATGAAATAAAACAAAATATTAAAAAATAGTTGAATATTTTATTTAAAAACATGAGATGACGTAATTAAATAACATTAATTACTTATATATATACATATATAGTTTACTATGACTTAGTTAGCTGAGTCATATAAGTATTGCTAGACAATAGCAGTGATAGTAGACTTATCCTTGAGAAAATCGTAGTGAGTTATTTGTTTCTAGTAAATATATACCGAACTCCTTGCAACATCAAAAAGGTTCTTCCATATATAGTAGTAGTTCAACTGTTTATTATAAACTAAAATAAAAGAATACATGCTTTTATACACAAAAAAGCAGGTTCACGCTTTTTTCCGCAGAGCGGGCCAGGCAGAGAGAACCTAGTGTTACGACACTCAGTTCTTCGCTTTCTAAAATCAAGATAATTCGGTAGAGCAGTGGAGCTCAACGCCATGTTTTGCCTTACTAGAGCAGACAAATTAAAACACATACATATGCATGCACAATTTCTATTTTTTAAATATTACTACTACTATGTACAGCATAGTGAAAAAAAGAAGAGACACCTCGGGACTCAATGGCTTCACCGTTCTTTAAATATATTATTTTTTAAAACGTATGCAAAAAAATTATGTACATATTTCACGCAACTGTAACATGATATCAAAATTTTATGAAATTTTTAAAATAATCAGTATAATATAATAATAACAATAATAATGAGTATAATATAAAGAAAATTATAACACAGTATTTACCAGAAGAAATGGCGGCATATAAAAAGCATGCGATCGATATTCATTTCAACATTATTATATAAATTATTCGAGACGAACAAATTCAAAAAAGTAAGTATTAAGTATTTTTTACTAATGATAATCAATCATACTAATCCAATTCATCCGAAAATCTTACTTAATCTAAATAATTAATTCTACGTACTTACGGCGATGATAATTTTTTATCACAATATTATTATTGCTATTCGTGTGTCGTTATTTAAGAATTTTAAAAACGTTTTTAACATTTTAAGTGTTCATCACACACTTAGGAAATTGAAAAACATGACCGCTAAGCCATGCCTTACACATCCACCTGCGTCGAAATTTTATACGCTTATTATAACTTATATTTGTTGTTAATCTCTTTAGAGAGATATTAACAAATTTCGGCTACCCAAAGACTATTCTACGGAAAATCGTTTGGCAAGAGAGAATGCTATTTATTAAATATTTTTAACATTTTAAAGTGTTAATCACACAGTTAGAAAGTCAAAAAACATATTTAGAATACGTACATACGCCTGGTACGGCCCGAGTTCAAATCCCGTTGCGTTTAAATTTTAAAAATTACTTAAATATAATACGTGATCGATGCATATTTGGTAAACTTACTAATTCATCAAATATTCAAGTTTTATTGAAAAAGAAAATCGTTAGATGCTATGTTTTAGCTTTGTTAAACATTTCCGATTCCGTAAGTATATTGACGGATGAAATACTACAATATGTAAAAGTTTTACTATTAATATTATTCATGCAAATTCTCATGATTCATAGAAACTAAAAATATATTGAGGTTAGTTAATTAATTAAATATAGACATTTGCTTTACAGCTCAGATGTTGTCTTCAAATTTCAATTTGCTTCATTTCTCATTTGGCCTTTATTTTAAATTGTTTAATAAAACTTGGATATAGAATGTTACGATGAGAATTATTCTTATCTTCATTGCCTTTATAGATAGGAAAATTGCATTTATTTATATTTTTACAGTTTCATCATTCGTTTAAGCAAAATATCCGTAGTAACGTTAAACTTGATATATTTTTGTAATCATCGGCTTCTTATACCTTGAACACCAATATAATTTAGAAATTTAGAAACTTCGTAAGATGTTCTGCACAAAAATATTGACGTAATATTCCATTATTACATATTATGAATTTATTTGGTTCATACAATTTTTATAATAAGTAATTTAATACAAATATACTTTTTTGTTAGTAATGAAATATCCTCATATATAGATATTAACTATCAAGGCATTGTAATGAGTAATAAGTTTGGCACCCTGTATTATTTTACTGTTATCAGTTAGGGATATGGACATTAAACAGCTATAAGAATAATACAGAAAAACTAAAATTTAGACAAAATATTATATTTATTTACACGTTTATACAGTTTTGATATTTGTTGCTCGTTACACTTCCTGTAGTTTAATCCCTTGCAAAAGGTGGCTGCAGGTTTGTAAGGAAAATGTAAATACCACTTGCACTGAAACAAATAAGAAATTTATACTTAATTAAATTATAGTATATATTTCATTAAGAATTTATATTATGAAAAAGAAATTAAAAGTTTGCTTTAACTAGTTAGTATCTTATACTAATGTATTTTCAATTTAATATTTTTAATGATTTGAACTCACCCAGGTGTGTTGGCTATGCCGCCGAAAATAGCGTCTCGGTTGCCGGAGCATCGCAAAGTAATTGCCTCATTATAGGAGACACAGGCAGTTCCAACGAATTTGGCACCATTATTAACTTCAGCGCTGACTGATTCCGCATAAAACACGTAAGCGTAAGTATGAGAGCAAGTGATTTGAGATCCACAACCTATTTGGCGGCTTCCACCGTTGGCATAGAAGTCTATATCTCCAAGAGGTCTATCATACCCATACTCTCCGGCGGTGGTGTGAAGTACTTCAACCACATCAGCATCATCTTTGTTTAAAATATCGGGGCTGTGAGTCCAACCAGGTAAGGATGGGTCAAGAGCTGAAATTTTAATTAATTTTTTAATATTTTTTAAAATAACGTTAATATATAAAACATAAATAATTTATAAGCTTATAATTTAGTTACCTATAATTCGGGGCAAGTTTCCATTGATGGTTCTGCCAGTAATACCAGCGGCGTGAGCTCCAAGACCATGACCGACGATGCGGATTAGGCTCGTTTGGTAACCAAAGCTACCGCTAAGGATATTAATGAAGTCTGATACTACCTTTCCTACTTGAGCAATATTGCTTAAGCCAAAAGTATAAGAAGATGCACCTTTGCTCCAGTCTACAGCAATAACATTCTCATCCACTGCATCAAGGTGCCCTGTAAGGAGAAAGGAGGTATAAAATAATTAGCGGCCTTAAGGACCATGTCATTTACTTGTACAGAGAATTTCATACCAGTATATCAACATAATTAAACCAATTTCATGATATTTTTGATGAATGTAGATGACGATGTACTGTTCAAAGTGATCTTCCTTGTGCATATTGGTTAAAGTATACTTAGAGACAAATAAAAAGACAAGTATAGTTTAGTACCAAGGTTATGGGTTCGTATCCGGAATAAATGTTTTATACATATTTTTGTTTCCCCAGTCATAGTCCCAACTGGGTTTTGCCAATTTTCAAAATATAGGAAAAATGTCCTTAACTTTCGTACTATAATTTTTCCAGCTTCCAATATTTTATATTACCTTGGTGGCAACAGCCTTGGTTTGTATTAAAATATACAAATACAAAAATTAACCTGTTTCGTACCTCGTACTACGAAAGCATTAAAGTTTCCAGCCACAGAATCATTGTAACTATGGATTGTAAAAGTTGTAGGGCGTGAAGGATTGAATCCGGAGGTCAAAATTGAAGCCTCAGATGGTAATAAAGTTTGACTTTGCGCTGGATTTGACCTGAAAATATATATATTTTATTAAAATAGATTTTCGTCATTAATTTTGATATAGAGGTCCTTTCTTTTATGTTCCATATAAAGTATTCTATATTTTTTTCAAATTAGGTTCCTTATTATTATTTTAAAAATTACCTTGTAAATAGATGGAATACAATATCGTTAGGTCCCAGTGAAAACCCTTGAGCTGAAAAAAGAGTAGTATATACGCTTTTTATTATAATATACAAATATAGAATTACAGTTCAAGACGGTATTTGAACAATTTAATAAAAGTGAATATTTCCTCTCTGATCATTTTTATTGAAATATAAATAATATGTAACTTAAGTTCCTATCTAGTATCTTACTCGTAATAGGAAATGTTATAATAAATATGTTTTAATTATTTTATAGTTATAGTATATTCATATTTTTTTTATTTCAGTTACATACTTCTTCATAGCCGCATAGCGTTATTTTATTAAATCATACCCCCGAGTGGGAATCGAACCCACAACCTAAAGCGTATACAGCCAGACGTTATCCTCGCTTGATAACAGCCTCTAGTACTTTTCTAACTGATATAAAGAAATAACAACTTTTATATTCAAGTATTTGTTAATAAATGTTAAAATAATCTTCGTTATCTATGTCTATTATCGATTATTCGTATATATCAGAAATGATAAAAGTTATATAATCACTAAAACTGGACCTTGTATATTGTTAACAAAAATCATATCAAATAAACAGTTATAATAAAAATTTGAGATAAACTAACTAAAGAAAAAATATGTTGAAATAAATAAATAGAGAATAAACAAGCTTCTAATAAAAAATTGACAAAGAAAAATCGAAGATTTCGATATATTTATGTTAAAAAATATAATTGTAATGTTAATTGACGATTCTAAAATGCTTGTAATTCCTATTTGATTAACTAATGTGATGTCTCTATTTAGTATGTGTTTTATGCTGTTGGTTTATATTTGAAAAAACAATTGGATGAATTTTAATCAGATTACTTTTTTATATCAATTAATTTCTATTTAAAACTTATTATTACTAAAAATATTATTTGACTGCGAATATTTAAAGACAAGTTCTACACATTAATAATCATCATAGTAATATTATTTAACATTTTTTAAAGTGTCGATTTCCCAGGTGTGCAATTTCACTTGGTTAATTGAAAAAAACATATTTAGAAAACGTATAAAAATTTGAACGCAGCGGGGTTTGAAACCGCGCCCTTTGAAAATCGTACAAGCGCTCTGACTGCTAAGCCATGTCATACTAATAGTTTTGTATTTTAATATATTGTATTAAAAATGGCAGTTTAGTATTTAATAACCATTATCCGTTATTATAGAAAGGGACACATACTACTATTATTTACATCTTAATTATTATGTAAACTAATTTAATACTTATATTAATCGTTTAAATGTTTTTAGAAATATTCAAAAGCAGCTAGTGTCAGGGCAGTCTGTTCTCCATTTCCGTCGGAAATCGAGACATTGCGTGTTAAGTTTGCTGAAGCCGGATAAGCCGGATGCCGTACCACTGCGCCACTATGATCTTTAATAAATCTATATTCAATAAAATCGAAATATTCTATGTTCAATGAAAACTAAGACCGTACGTAAGTAAAGTTAATCTTAAAATAAGTTATATCTTATCATATGTAAAACACTTATAGATACATATAGTGGACATATTAGATCACTATAGAGTTTATCACTGTATATTTATCACTATATATTTATATACAAAAAAAAACTATATGCCTTTTAAATTACATACCTGCAAGAGCAACACAAAGGACGAGAGCACACTTTATAAAATACATGGTCTAAAATTTGCCTTAGTGTAATTAACAAATAATGTACACTTGATTTTATAGATTTAATTATCTTTACAATGATTCCTTCCAAGAAGAGGTAAGTCGATTGTAGATAATACTAACACGACGGTTGTAAAACTGTCCGATACTGTAAAAATCTATCTTTATATTGGATTGTTAAAAAATATATAAAATATATGTCAAGTACATTAAGATCCTTAAATAAAAACAACACGAATAACTTAGTAAAAGGGAGAAAAATTACACTAATATTAAAAACATTTTTTTGTTTTATTTATTTATTAATAATTTACAAGAACATTTAACAAAAACTGGTTGGTTAAAAAAGCTTTGAAATGGTTTACTTCCACTAAGTATCTAATTTACAAAATATAGTACATATATAAACTTATTCATTTAAAATTCCAAAAAAGAGATATTCATAAATAATATGTTAAAACAATTATGCTAGCTGTAGCACATACAATATTGTTATGTATTGAAAAAATTAGCAAAAAGTGTAATATTTTATATCGAGAGCTTTCTTCATCAGAATTATAAGCCAGGTTCATCCGATTATACCATACTCTATATTTGCGTTATTATTAAGTAAATTGAATTGAATTTTTATCATATATATTTTTTGCAGCTTCATGATTATTTTGCATAGTAAAGTAATAGAATTGAATAATTGAATAGAATTGAATAGAATTGTTTTGAAAATCCATGTTTTACCTAACAAAGACTTTGATCAAGTACAGGTAGATCGAAGATCAAAGAGATAAATAAGATGTCAGCGGAATATTAAAAGTGCTTAATTGTTAATATGAAATATCAATGTATTAATATTTTCTAAGAAATTTTTTTTTCACCGGCACGTTAAGTGACGGAACGTGTTTTCTTGAATTCGGGCGGATAATGCAGTGTCTTGATACAAGATTTAATCACTGTGCAGAAAAAATACAAACCTGCATTATGTTCACAAATAATAATACTAAATAAAATAGCTTTTTCTAATCAAGAACATCAAATACTTCAATAATAATACAATCTATGTTCAGTTATAAAAATATTGAAAAATTATAAGAAAAGTGGACTGTAAAACTATGTCTTATTTAATTCTCCTTCTTAACTTCAATATTTTCTTTCTTAAAATTTAGATAAGTTTCGACTAATTGTATATAATATTAGTAGCACTATCATGAATTATTTTTTATCATGTATTATTTTTCAAAGCGGAAACAGTGATATCTGATTAAGATATGGTTTTTAAAATTTGTTCAAAACATACTTTGATTTCTGATAATCTAAATAAATATGATTATTTTTTAAAGCTTTTTAAATACTTTAATAATATTATATTTAATTATATTTTATATACAAAAAATACCACAAAAAAATTTTTCGTTCGCACAAAATTTATCGTTTAGTACCTGTTGCCTGCGACTTCATCCGCGTAGCATATAAACATGTAATAAAACTGTAACAGAAGTCAATTCTGGAAATTGGATACAAGCTATTAGATAAAAATAGTTCTAGGTATCTTCATATAAGTAACAGAAGTAAAAAATACATTTTTATATATTTTTTTCTGCCGTCTATCTGTCTGTTGATTGACTTTTACACAAAAACTACAAAACGCTATTAATCCTCAGCAACAGACTATAATTTATTTTGAAAGTCTAAATACCTGATGCCTTTATATGCTCTATAAGATATATAGTCTACAATATATACAGCTATACCTTAAGAAATATGAATGCAATGTATTAAGAAAAGTTGCTTAGTGTGATAAGCACTCTCTGACTACATAAGAAAGCTGAAGACCTAGTACACTTGATGTTTCACATCAGATGTTCTAACTCTGTTCTAACCTCGATGAAAATTAGAAGCTGTTCTCGCTCGCACTCTACATCTGTACCGCCATCTGATTAATAAAAGTAATAACTTTAAAAAGTGTAAGTAGCATTACTGAAAAAAGTAAATAAAAAATTATTTTTTTTGAGACCATTAAAGAAATATATTGATTGAGTCGAACTAGTACCACTAGTAATAACAGATGCAAAAAAAAAACGAAATAGTACAATTTATGTCCTCTATCTATATGTTAGTTTGTGCGTCAATAACGCGAAAATTGTATACAAAATAATACATTTTTACTTTGATAACTTCGAGCCTAGAGCTTTATATTGGATAGTTTTGTTGTTATTGTCAATGCAATTCCCTTGTTTCCAACATGTATCGGATTGAAAATATGCAAGGGCACCTAAATTTCTTTACTATCTCATCTCACTAATTGCAAGTACTGTAGCGATTAGACAAAACAATATACAGCTTATAAGAAACATATGTATAATATATATAAGATTTTAGATACCAAAATTAACCGATCCATAAAGCAAGAACACGTCGCACCTTTTGTTATCATATAGATAGCGTTCAAATTGATAAATGTAGATATACTATAAAAGAAACTTTTACCCCTAATACTGTGTTCATTATTTGCCTTGCTACGAACGGCCGTTACGATACGATAGAAATTTCTATACAATACCTTAAGATATACCGATACTAAATACGCTGTTTTGGACCTCGATATATCGTACTCATAAACATAGTGCATCAACTCTCTCTATATATGTATGTATATATATAATCAGTAGCGACAGAAATGATTCTTAGGTAGGTAGTGCTAAGGCCAGAAGAATAAGATTACGTCATATGCTACGACAGCGCATGCGATGAGCTTCTACATTTTATGGGCATTTTTTTACACCTTAAGTTACATTATTCAAGTCTCAATAAGGGCCTCTAATTAGTTTTCATTTTCAAAATAAATATAAGCTATACTATACTTACTGAATATGAAGAAACCATGTCGTATTCGTTTCTAACCGTGAAAGAAGCTTAAAATAGGTATAACTAGTATTTCTTGACATTTTTTTAAAGTTTTACACACTTAGGAAATCTTAGGAATCGCGCCTCTTGAAAACCGTTCAAACTCTGTGACCGCTAAGACAGGTTAAATATATGTGTTTTTTTTTGTATATCTTGAGTTAAATCGAACAAAAAAACAAACAAATCTTTACTCTTTATTATATTAGTTAACTTCTTCAATTCTTATAAAAATATTGTATATTTGTATTCATACAACTCGAACATACAAATTTTTAACCAAATTGGACCGCAGAAAGTTGTTATATTGAGGTGATAAGAATTTCTTACGTAAGTAGATACAAATGGAGCTAATAAACATTTTAAAAGTAATGTATGTTCGTATGTTCATTCTCACAATATCTGTTATTGATGCCATCACGGCGTAGTTGGATAGCGTCTGACAGTTACAGATAGAGGTTCAGCCCTCACTAGAAAGGATAATTTTATTAAAATAATGTAATTACTCGTGAGACAAAACGCAGTATTCCACCAGTTTACCTTACCACTTTACCACGGTGCTCCTTTTCGACCGCTACTGGCCGGGGCCACTGGGACTACAATCTGCCGACGGCAGCGGCGGGAGCTTGCTAGGCACGTTGTGGAGTCAAAGATCTTGGGTCAACCACGACGGCCTGTTCGGCCTGACGTTGAGTTCCACGTAGTAGAGAATGCCTTAACACTAGGTCCTCACTGCCTACCCTAGCTACTTTGCGTGAAGTAAAAGAGATAGGAAAGAAATATATATACCTAAATTTATTCATAAATATATCTCAATATTTCGGTCACACCTACCTCCCACGTACTTCTGATAAAGATTAATGAATAAAGAATAATAAATTAATCCTCATTGCTAAGTAGATAAGCATAAGTACATAATATATTTTGTCTGTTTGTTTTCTGTAGTTTTTATGTAATATTGAATAGGAAAAGTCAACTACTATGGAAAACGCTGCAGATTTCTTAAAGTAGTTTTGTTAAACATATGTAGAGTTTTAGGGTCTATCTCTCACGGTTTTATTATTACAAAAGAAACATATCGTCTATTATTGACCTATAAGGTTGTTGGTATGTCGCGCTTCTTAGGACACTAGTATTTTGATCCCAAAGTATAATATTTTACACAGATATCTTAATATTTGTATATATACTGCTGGACTACCAAGAAAATAATTTACTTCCGAGTAGGAATCGAACCCACTACCATCGCGTATACAGTCAGACGCTGCGTCATTAAAGATTTAGAACACAATATCGATTACTTTTCTCAATACCAAAAAATATAAAAAAATCACAGTTATAAATTTTATCTCTGTGATTTTTAATGTGTAATCAATTTTTATACAGGAGTTGTATCTTTTCAAATATATAATCTAATTATATGAAGTAAATTTGCAAACATGTGCGTATGTACGTTTAATAATAGGCATAATAAAAGTTAGCGTTGGAGATAATTATTAAGAATGTTTTGTAATTTCTTTTACTAGCCCCTTGACCCGTAAAATGAGTGTTGCCTATTAACAAATTCATATTCAAATTCAAGTTTAATTCAATGTATTTCTTATGCATTTTTTTGAAAAATATTTTTTTTCTGTGTTTCTTTTCCATATGAAGTTTAACTTTGGCAAATTGGAACCGGAAGAGTTGGCGTACGAATAATTATCACAAAAGCAGATTTTACTATTTTCATGTATTAATATTGTCTGTGTCTCTGGCAATATTATTTAGATGACAAAAACAAGAAGAACAAAATATATTTTCAAAAATACTTACTTGGTAAAAATACAAAGTAATGAAATTTGATCAAGGACAAGCCGCTGAACCGATTGTGATGAAATTTTTTATTTCATTAATTTTATATTTGTGGGTTCTGGGATGATAGACTTCTTACTCCCTTTTTTTTAAATCTTCCAGTAATTTCATTGTTTTACGAATAGGCCGCCAAAAATACGAAACAGCTTTGCGAGCGACCTGCTAGTATGTTAAAACATGTATGTAATAATAATAAAAAATAGAATACTGATATTTTAATATCGTCCTATTTACTTAGTTTATTAATACTTAATGAATGAGAGATTGGGACTTACCAATATTTTAAATACAAATAGATTTTTTCTGTTCTCTCCACATTTCCCTGTACTCTTTGCTTTTCTCTGCTATCGTTGTCGTTGACGATTTATGAACGACTAGAATAAAATCTATTCAGAAGTGAATGAAGTGAATCTATTCAGAAGTGAAGTGTATACGAGAAATATAATAAATAACGAAAATTTGTATTTTTTAATTAGCTTATTCTCCTTTATTTAATTTAACAGCAAGTTTAAATGTTCATGTTTATTAAATTAAAAACTATAGATATTAACAATAAATACTAATCACCTACCTCAAAAAATCCTGTGTCTAAAAGTTTCTGAATCATAAATCTTCGGAACACACATGACACATTCACAAGAGCCTGATAAATAAGAAAAGGCAATAAGTTCGTCATGCTCTGCTGCTTTTATTAACTTTTTATTGCAATTTCCCGCATGGAAGAGTAGTGAGTACCTAGTGTCAAGAACGGAGTACGTTCTCTACTTTCCGCCGGAAATGGAGACATTGCGTGTTAAGAAATATAATAAATAAAGAAAAATTGTATTTTAATATTAACTTATTCTTCTTTATTTCATTTAAAAGCAAGTTCAAACGAACATGCTTAATTCATCATAAAACTATAGATATTAACAATAAATACTAATTAACTTATCTAAAAATACCTGTGTCTAAAAGTATTGGTTTTAGGAACCCTCAAGCTTTTGAATTATTAGTAAAATCTTCTGTTTTTTATATAATAAAGTAAAAAGAAACATTTGTTTAATAAATAGTTTAAAGGCTTATTACACACAATGTTCGGTTTGGGACATACAATTTTTACCAATGACAACAGCTGAAAAAATGAAAAAAGGTTATTCATCTAGAATGATACCGAAATTCATCCTTACAGATACCTCGCTTATCAGTACCGATCATCAAATTGTACTGATTAATCGCAAAAAAACCCGTACCGATGCATATACCTAATGACTTAAATATATTAAAAGCATAAAGAATAACCGTCTGGTATTTTGTCTTATATGTATATATAATTTATGTAGTTTTTCAGAATTACTAAATTACTACTACTGGATAAACTCATTTACTTTGAATATTACATTTTACTTTGAATTTCACAGAGAGTTATGTATATAGGTATGTGTATATTTTATGAAGTTTTCAACTTTAACTTTTAACTTCAACTTTTATTTTTACTATATTAATATATATAGTTATAATTCGCACCACTATATTTCTGTTACAATGAACACTATATATTTATAA